>CM016724.1:18804419-19404419 GCA_005771605.1 Scutellaria baicalensis
TATAATTAATTTTTAAAAAAATTGTAGGCTAAGCAAAAAAAATAGCGCCGCTTTTCAGCACCTCAACCTCTCTGTGAAGCGATCGAGGCGCGTGCCTAGGCGACGCCTTTCTAAACACCGCTTCACCTCGGGATAGAGAGGCGCTACACCCCTAAATTGCCCCGCCTCGCGCCTAGGCGCGCTTTTTTAATCACTGGTCTAGACATACCAGAGATAATGCAAATAATTAGTAAAACATTCAGTAGCAACATATCATGGACATGATTATCATATGTAAATACATATCTAATACCTATATTTATTATCTATTACCTATATAAAAGTATGAATATTTCTTACAAAATATGGATTGTCTAATATATCGTTATTATAGATTATATCTAAGGTTAAAATAGTAATTTAGGATTTTCGCATTTAAATAATTTTACATTAGATTCTAACAAAATCATATGGAATCATTATAAGTTGAACTATATTATATTAGGATCCTAATTTAATACAGATTATTTATTCTTATAAAAAATTATCATTTTAATGTCTTAATAGTAATTTAATATTATTTTAATATTTAACATCATTTTGATGTTAGCTAATTATTATTATGAGTATAAAATTCATCATTTATGTGCGACGCACGTGCTGTATACTTGTTTATATAAAAAACATTTATGTGCATACACATAGTAAATAAATATATTTATTAAAGTACGAGTATCAGCACATGCGTTGCATGTGAATGATGAATTTTTTAAATTAAAGTATTATATTACTATTAATCGACTTAAATAATAATTTTTTATAAGGATATACAATCTATATTAAATTAAATTTAAAAAAAATCTAATAAATTAAAGTCCTTATATAATAGAGTCCTACTTATAATAGAATTCTATATGATTTTGGTTTAAAATTCTAATGTAAAATTATTTAAATATAAAAATCACAAATTACTATGATAACCTTAAATAAAATTTTTAATAAAAATCACAAATTACTATGATAACCTTAAATACAATCTTTAATAAGGATATATTAGGGAATCCATATTTTGTAAGAAATATTCATACTTTTATATAGGTAATAGATATACGTTTATGCACTTTCACAGAGAGAAATGAGTGCATCTAATCCGTAATAGTTTGACAAAAAATCAATATAGGTAGAAATGCAATATTGTTGTTGTTGTTGTTGTTGTTGTTATTATTATTATTATTATTATTATTATTTTGATGAATTTATAGAAATTCATTTAAAGAAAAAAGAGGGCTTCAACAGGAGAAGAGTTCTCATGTAGGGAATCCACAAACCTAAGAAGAAAAGAAATAAGACAAGTTTAGGGAAGGTTCGAACAAAAAAACTCCTAGCTTAGGGACTTGCTTAAGCTAAGCAAAGCGGATATCCACAATAGAAGACCATATGGGCTGGCTAGGAAGCAACAAGGGTTTTGTAAATTTTCTTATAACCCATTCGCCAACTTTACACCTTCAGTGCGTTGGTTGGCTGGTCTTCCCTTGTTTTCCTTCCTAGCAGATATCAATATAGTTACAAGTAAAAAAGATATTTATATTGGTGAATGCATTGTTAGGATCGAGTTTGATTCCCAGAATCGGCAATAGTTTTATTTCCAGTTCTGTAAGGAAAATATATCTCATTAAGGTACCCTATTTGTAATTTATCTCACAGAGGTCATCATTCCATTCATAATGGACATATTTGAAAAATTCCTAGTCATGGAATAATATCATTTCACTATATGGTGAAATTCCATTCAAATACAACCTATCACGTTAGAAAATGCTAACCTGTATTAATGATGCCATGTAAGTATCAACCCTGGACGACATGTGTTGGGTAAATTGCCTAGCAATATCTCTGAGAAAATCTTCATAGTCACCTCTGAAGCAGAATAAATGGACAGAAACAGAGAAGTGAATCTATGAACTAAACTAAGAGAATCTGTAATTGGGATCTGTTTACACATACCTATGATCAGAACTAAATCGATGTGTGTTGGCAAGAGCAACCATACCATCAAATTCCACAAAAGGAACAATGCGTTTGAAAGTATTCTGACATGAAAGTTAAATAAAAAGTCAATAATAATCAGATCAATGATAAAAGATTTTTTTCTTGTTAAAAAAGAGGCACTTAAGAAAAGCAGCTCAGAAAGAGTATCCACCCGGCAAGCTCGCCGCACACCAAGATCATCATCATGAAGATGCAATACCAAGCGCGGAAAGGCAGCATGAACCTAATAAAATAAGCGGAATCAAATTTGCAACTATTGTAAATCATTGTAGAAGGTATAAATAAATTGAGACAAGCAGAATAGTAAAGTGGAAAACATAAAAGATAACTCTTTTTAATAAGACAAGGAAACTATTATTAACATACATAGAACAGTACAAAGGAATAAGTCATCACTATAAATACAAGTTTGTTATACTATTAACTAATATATATTTCTACCATGATTCACATGAGAAGCTATAATCAGGATTTTGTTGAAGATATTGAGAAAAATGTTAACTATGATGCTCTTATCCACCAGCATAAGCCTTAAATAAGGTGGTTGTCAACACGTTGCTGAACCAACCACCCAACCAACCATACCAAATGAAAGGTCATGCATTTCAATCTCACTAACACTTATTTTTTTCATGAAGGCTTGAATACAAATTCACCCATTTAAATGTTAGGGGGTGAGCTGAAAGTGTTAAATTATTATGATACTCCTCTTTTAACAATTTAAGCTTTTAGAGGAGATGGTTGGTCATATTTACAATTTTTCTCCTACAAAAACCAAACCCACCAAACACCTCTCCTTCAATAGGACTGAGATCTCATGGAAATGAAATTAATCTTAGGTCTGCAGCACATGAAGTTAGTTACGTAGCCCAGCAAATGATGGCAATCCCATATTAGTTTAACAACTTAACTAGGGAACATTCCAAACCCCAGAATCTCATTATACATATACATATGCTAAATGAAAACCTCGTGATTCACCCCTACAGCATGAAGTCATTGGCAACTCCATCATCACATTGTCATCCATAAAACACAATTCATGTTAACAAAAAGTAAATATTGCAGTAAAACGTAATAACTATGATAGAATATATATACTTCCAAATCTCAGGCCATAGGAATTAATATACCTGCTCAAGAAAAGCATCCCGTTGTGGCCCAAAGCCATAGTTGCTTATTGCTCCAAATGCTGCAAAAGCATTTGCTCGAATTCTTGCATTCATACATATCTGTAGGAAGCATTGAAAATAATGAAATTAGACGATTCATCAATACATTAAGAGCATTAAACTAAAAGAAACATTTATCAGAATCATATTATCACGTACAGTTCTATCCATATCTATCTCACCATAACCACAAATGCACAAAAAATTGAAAGACCTATTGAACTTTGAATCTAAGAGCAGGTCAATTCTTAGATACGAATAGTGAGGATCTACCAAAAGATTGATCCCACAGCAGCTCCTCGGAGGTTTTCATTCTAGACCTCAGAAAACTATATGCCGATTGTAACTATAGATACTCAAAATATATGGTCAAATATCCAAATTAATATCTTTGGCCATCAAGATAAAATCTTGCAAAATATGGAACTAATTATCTATATTTCTGATTAAGTGCAAAAATATTACATGTCCTACACCTATAAATAGGGGTTTGTTTTCATGATTCAAGACACAAAAATCAAGAAGTCATTAGTGAAGATTTTCCTTGAATTTTTCTCCACCAAATTCAAGGCATTCTTTGTAGAAGTTCATCAGATATGGTGTTCCATTCAAAATTAAGGTGCTAAACCCTTCTGTTCTCCCAAAAAAAAAACCATCAAGTTCAACAATATTTTTCAACCAATCAAATATGTTCTTTACGGAGGTCTTCAAAACATTTAATATGAAATAAAGCGTTGAGCACTCGAATTCGAATTAATGTTATTCAAGTCAAAACCAAATAAAAAGAAAATCTATTGAAGAATTCAAGTATCCAAGTGAAGGCCTTGAAGAGAAGGATAAGAGTTGTTCTTATAAATTTGAACTCACTTTAATTTAATTTAAAGATATTTAATTTGCATTACTTTTCACATTTAGATGTCAGAGACCAATTTTTGTTGTTACAGTAACAAGGTACAATTATAATGCAGACGCAAAATTCTTTATATGCATCCAAAGGCTATAATAATCAATACTGAGTTTGAGATATATAATCATCTTGTATCAATCCAATTACATTTGACAGTTTCGTGGATAAATTAAACAATAAATGGGACCAAAAACAAGAATTGAGGGTAGCAAAAATGAGAATGTTAAGATGGGTGCAGACGCACTAAATTTAATAAAATAAGAAAAGAACATAATAGAAATGAAATTAAGGGTAGCCCAATAGATAAAAAAATCCAAGAAACACTCTTAAGATGGTCGGACACTTACATAGGAGACCTTTAGATTCCCTTCTACGACGTATAGAAAGTAAAAATTCATTGAGTCAAGGTAAGGGGGAAGATGAAGACCTAAAAAAGCTTGGGAAAAGAAACCTATTGAAAAAATGTTATATTTAAATATAAATGAGAACATTCGTGTCAACCAAACACAATGACAAGATATGATGCAGCTATTGTTCTTTGTCGTTCGTAACAATAATTGATTGTGCCAAGAAGAATTTAGATGCACCCATTTCACAAACATGTTGCACCAGATTTAATCTGTTATCAAGCATGTTTGTACAATTGAAGGTTTCAACAACCACAGATTCATATGAACCAGGAGAAGCTTACATGTTGCATAGTTCATCTGCAACTGAATGCCATTGTTTGAGTTGGCACTAAGTTTTAGAGAAGAGGCTAAGAAGTGAATAATTATCATTCACAATATGACCCTCAAAAGCAGTGGTTACGAACTTGTATCTCTTACGATGTCCTTCCAAGTAATATATTATTCAAATGCAAACATCACTAAAAGTAAAGTACCATCTGTGGTGGGGGAAAAAAATTCACCAAAAATTCAACCCCTTGTACAAATTGGTATAATAGGGGTGGGATTGAACCTTGACCACCTCTAGGAAATAGGAGCATGCAGATGTGTATGGAGAGAGCATAAAAATCTGCAAAATTAAACATCTCACATATTTGAGACCCATTACTTTTCTGCTCTGCTAAAAAAAGAATTTTGGGAATTTGACAAACTACATAGTTCAACAGGACAAGTAATACATAAAAATTCCCAAGAACCATAAGCTTTATAGATGGCAACAAATACTTTCCATTAAACCTGGACATTAGTAAATAATCATAAACTGTAATTCTGAAAAACTTACTTGAAGGTTACGAAGCCGAACTGAAAGGTTAAGCAATATGGGTTCTACAGCATCAGTCGAAGATGATCCAAGGACCTAGAAAGGTCAATATTAGCACAATGAGTAAGATTTTCTTTATGACGGAAGTGGATAATGTCATGAAGAACGTCATGATAAATCACCGTCAGCAAGCACGAGACAGCAGTAAGCTGTACTGATTCATCCGGATCGTCAAGCAAAGCAACTATAACACTGAGAATTTGTGTAGTATACTGGACAACATGGACTAGTGGCATCTGCAAGCAATGCTCATATCAAAAATAATGGAGACCAATTACAAAACATTTTCGAGTGATGTTCACATAGTGATCACTTTACATTTTACCTCCTGTATATGTTTCATCATCATGTGAAAGATTTTAGAGGATGCTTCACAGATTAGGAGGGTGGAAGAGATTTTTTCTAATAGTGGCTCTAGTGGCATTTCTTATAGATGAAGCATTTCCTATAAATCAATGAAGCCCTACACCCATTTGAAAATGAAAAGGGATTGTTGGTTGAATTGTTGGTTAGGTGGATTCCACTATACCTAGAAATATTAGACATAGCATGTTTCGGAACCTGTGAAAAGAAATTTATCAATGTCAATAAAAGACAAGGAGAAGTACGGGTCTCCAACTGGTATCTATTCTCAAAGAGGCCTCCTTTCTTTCAGTATTCTGAAAATATCACTTGCCCAAAATGAAAAAACTCAGAGTGCCCCGACAGCATTAATTATTTAAAGCTGCAAAAGATACAAGTTCGAAATGAATGAAATTATGACTCAGAGGCCACCAACACTGTCGGAGCTGCCAGTTTATCAACTGTAAAAACAGCTTTGGTCTTTGGCAAAATAATTTTTATTTTGTGAACTTGTGGTTGTTGGATGCTTCTGAACTAGCCGAATGTATCCAACATTTCTAAGCAGGGGCAGAGCTAGACTTTTCCTTTTTTTTTTTTTTTTGTAATATATGAAAGATCTGTATTCAAATAGTATATATTAATATTTGAAGAGTGGACAATATACAGAAAGGAGAAAATGAGGGAGGGCCTCTGTTTGCAAGATTAATGGGATTTGCCTTGATAATGTTCGAAAGAAAGAATAGGAAATACTATGGGTCAAGAGGAGAGAGTTCACAGAAAAATGGAATTTTCTAGTCATTCTTGTCAGTAGTAAAATTTACCTTTCTAAGCCTCAATGTGGTTATGAAACAGATATATGCATGGAAAAGAAAGCTGTAGATTCTTATGTAATTGTAGCCATAGACAAGGAGCAGAAAATTTGGATCAGCCAAATAAGCCCATGTACCGCAACTTCAGAAATTTGTACCAAGTGAACTTGATTATTTTTAGAATAAAGTACCTGCACAAGTCCTCTTAAACAAAGGCGCCTAACATTTGGACAATCATCAGAAACATGCCGAGTCAGTCCTTCCACCATCTGGTCCAATAAAGAACCAAAACTCTCACTACAAAATGATAAAACCTTGGCATGAGACTTTGAAAGCGAGAGAAAGTTTAATCTAACTTGAACTTGAACTATGAAACATGTTCAAACAAAATTATCTACATCAGTGTTGTGATGCGCAAATCCCACAACTCACAAATTCTTAGCATGGAACACTATAGAGAATCCTAAGTCCTATAATCATCGTTCCAAGAGATTAGGGACTACTTTTCCAAATTTTTCTTACCCTGCGGCCTGTACTCTTGCATACCAGTTTACTATATTACTTATGTTTTTCAAGGTAACAGTCATTTAATATCCTTTTATCTTTACCTCCAATCTGGTTTATGCTTATTACAGGCTGAATTCGATTTAACTAACTCAACTTGCACCTTCTATGCCTTCAATTACCAAGCTGATGTAATTGATGTTTTCCATGAGCTCTTTCTTCTCTCTTTTACCATCAGCAGCAGATAGGTGTACTCTAACACTACCACAGCTTAGTGATTCAACTACAGCAGATCGTTACTGAAGCCAACTGGTTTGCTGATAAATGCTATAGACTAATATACAGTAGGCATACACTGGTTCTAAGCTCTCAGGAATGACCATTCACATTTGTGGCCTGGAGTTTGAATTTAGTCAACACACCTGTAAGGGCAGTGCTACTATTTCCTTGTATTTTCATCCTTGAACAGATCTACCTCTTATAGATTTTATTGTACTCTCTTAAAAACAAAACAAAAAACAAAAACAAAAACAAAAACGCTTTTAGAATTTTGTTGTACTTCAGCATTTGGGAGTCAAGAGCCAAATCCGATTTAAGCATGTAATTATTTTTCAGTATCTGTAAATTGACAAGAAATTATGCTTACTAATTTATATATATATGTGTGTGTGTGTGTGTGTGTGTGTGTGTGAATAAAATTTGGAATAACTTTGTTCTCTGTGTGGGTTCCCGATATTTTTCACTCTCCTTGTTTTCATTTTATATTTATTTCTTTATTTTCATGCCCTCATGTTGTGGTCTCTAATGGAGGCTCGCATACACTTGGCTACATAATGTTCAAGTTCCTAAGATAAATGTAAGCATGTAGAGCTCAATAATTGTAACAGGAGAACCAACTCCAACTCTACTTCCAGGAAAAAAAAAAAAAAATACATACCACCAAAAGAGCCTTCAGATGTAGAAGCATAAGCCAGAAAATTATATTTGCAAAACATTCATGATTTGCACACACAATGCAGCTCTTATAACCAAAATTGGGAATGAAACAAATATATCTCAAGACTCAACAGAGGGGAAACTGAGAATGTACCTAAACTGGACAAACTCTGACAGTGCAGCAGCTGCAGCTTCCCTCATATATCTTGCAGGTCGATCCAGTGATTTACACAAAATCAAAGAAATTACAGGGACCTAGGTGGTGACAATTAGGTGAAAATCAGAAGTGAGAAAAATAAAGAACAAACAAAGAGCAGCACTCGACTTATTTAACACATATTCTCAAAGAAAGGAAGCTGCAATTTGACCCATTCAGTCTTTCAAAACAGATGCATCAGAGGAACTCCAAATAATTATGAGAATAACAAGAACAGGTTTGAAACAGGAAGCAGTTCAGGATACAGGCCAATCTCAATCATCTTCCAAACAATGATGCTTAATTTCCTTTAGAAGAACTCCTGAAATTATTTTCCTTAACAATCTTTTGAGATGTTCCATTCCAAGAAAAGTAATTCTAGTGACACATGAACAAGTTTTCTAATGATAAATCTCATAGTTTTCTAACATGATGTAACCAACATCTTTACAGAAAAGCACCCTATGTTAGACAAGAGTGTACTTAAATGTGCCAAAAAAAAGAGTAGATAGAGATGATTCTAGTTTTACTTGTAGATGCAAACAAGGCTGCATCACAGTCCTAGCATTCTAATGAGGGCCCACAAAGTACTACAAGGTCCCTTAGCATGTAGTACAAAATGAACCTGCAGCGCCTCTTATTTCCAGAACTCTCAGGAGACCAACCATTTGCCCTAGCAACCTCCTGATCTCATATAGGTTCAAAGGGCTTATACAAGAATTCTTCTATAGGTCAAAGAAACATGTCTTCAATATGACAATGATCAACTAGGTAGTAATAATTTGATGAGACAATAATAACCTCTTTTGGCCTTTTAATGGAAATGCACCCAGCCAGGTCCCCAATCAGACCAATCCATGTCTCTTCTTCACTTTGTTCTCTGTCTCTAGCCAGAATCTGCAAATGATATGCTCTTGTAATTACCATACTCAGAACAGCTGTTGTAACTACACTAACCAAGGCTCATGTACCTTTCCCATCTCCAGATCTCCGACACATTCACAGAATGCATTAAATGCAACAAGTAGCGCACTGCATGTCATATTTAGAAGATTAAACTAAAGAACACAAGAACAAAGGGATCAAATTATTCCGGTTTTTACAACTGTGCATATAAGAAAATATGATATACCGCAGAGGTTCCTGCTGGCCAGATTTAGGTAAACTATGACAAGTTCCTAAGCGGAGCACCAGAGTTGCAAGGACAGAACCATAGCTTTGCTCAACAGACTTCTTTCCAACTTTACCACCACCTCTGTAAACAGCAAAATATAATATTGGCCTTAGTAAACACCAATGAAAAAATAAAAGAATGCAATTCAAAGTACACCTGAAGAAGGCAGTAAGAGCTATGACAGCGGCCTGCAACACATTATCTTTTACATGGCTTTCACCAAAATTGTTGGAGCTATCTCCCTTCCCCACATCAACTTGGACGACAGACGTTTCATTCAGGATAGAAGTTATATGCTCCAGGAATGAATATGAGAGAACTGCATGCTGGGAAAAGGCCTAATAATCCCAAGAGAGCAAACAATATAAGGTAAAATAGCCATTCAAAATGGCTTTAACAACCAAAAATAAAATTTGGAAAGACGAAAGAAACTTAATACAGCCAAATGAAACATGTATTCATAGGCAAAGCATGGGGCCTCTCCCAATTCTTATTTAAATTCGAGCTGGTACAGTATCAACTAGATAAAAATGTGAAACCTGTACTATTTATTCATCTAATTGACACATGTGTATCTTCAGAAGAACATTGGAGTTAGTTTAGCATTAACCAGTTCAATACTGTAATTATATAAAATCACCACGCACCACCCACTTCGGTCACTCTTTCCCCTTATAAAAAGGGGTTATATACTATACAATATCTTTTAAATTAATTTATTAATATGCCATTAAAAGTGAAATGGATGTTGATTATTGATCATCGTCAATAAGATCCAATACAAAAATTAGAAAACACAGTACTGAAAATAAATACAGTAGAAAGTGATAAAAAATGAACCCAGTACAGACTAAAAGATGAAAGAATTGTCGAAGGTGTGTAGGTTACAAGGATAGGTAAATGCCAGCAGTAAAGTTTAAACACATCAGACATAATGCAAACAAATCACATAGAAAAATTAAAAATCAGCAAACAAAATGATACCAGATCCCAAGGCTTACATGAAATGCATCTTGTATTGGCCAGCCACCACGTAATCTAGATACATCTTTTGTGGCTATATCTTTCTCAGCTGCAGACAGCACTTCATGAAAAACAATTCTTGAGCTGGTATTCTCAGCAAGAGATGATATCTTTCAACAGTTGAAGAATACACTCACAGAAAATAAGTTCCAGCTTTCAGAGGCAACAGGTAACAAATATTTATTCATGAAAATAAACTTCAGAAAACTCTCTTGCTACCATTACCAGTATACAAAAAGAGGATACAGCATTGAGAGTTTCATGACGTAGGTACTTATCAGTTACATGGACGACTGCAGAAAGCAAAGATTGTGTTGTCCTGATACCACATCCATAAGGACTCAGTTAATACAAATGTGAATCAGTTACATAATTTGAATTAACACTTGACTTTCAATTGTTTAACTCCACCTTGAGATATCAACATTATTCAGTTCCCTCCCCCTCAATGTAATGAACTCAATCACAGCTTGTATTGCACCTTCAGCAGACTGTCTAATCTTATCACATATAGCTGCTGAGCAAACATGTAGGGCAGCAACAAGCTGTATGAAGAATGGGGAGGAAATGAGGTCAGAGAGTTGGTCAAAAGTGTGCAACAAAATTAAAAGGTCAAAAGATGAATACAAGGAATTAAAAGGGAAAAAAAGTTTTTTGGTCCTCTAGGTTTGCCTCATTTATTTTGCATCAAAAAATCTCTACTTTTGTTTTTTAGTCATCCAAGATTAAAAAATCCATCTTTTTGGCCAACTTATGCTATAACAGGTAAGATATCTTTTTTTTTTCTTTTTAATTACATGTTGAATCCTATGTGGCACTATATCTTCAACTACCCTCAAGGTTTGCTCAAATTACTAAACCGACTCAAAGGTTGTGAATAGATCAAATATTCAACAGATGACCCCATTGAAACTTGAAGCGTAACATAAATTAAAATGAGCGAGTTTGAATCAAATTGCTGATAATCCCGGTCAAAACATTGCATGAGTCTTTTTTTCATAGTTAAGGGATTTGGTTGTGGTTTTCACAAAACTTAGGCCTTGAGCTCTATTTGGTAATTTTACCAAACCACAAGGATGATAGATGCAATTCATCCAAAAAAAACGGTATTATTACAGAGAAGAAAGGTAGATTAGGATGAAAAAAATCCAAAGAGACAAACATAGATGATAAAACTTTTTTCCCCAGTCAAAATATATAAATGCTCACCTCATCCTTAGTGAATAGCATGCAAACAGATGAAACAACCCTGTTGAATACTTCTGATGGATCAAGAGATGCATCCTTATATGGAAAAATATAAATGAGAGGGATTATTTTCAAGTGAAAGCAGCAGTTTTAGATTAAAGAAACTCAATCCTCTTTCTGTTGGACTTTGAATAAGTATGATATGATAAGGTAAAAAGAAATTCACAAGAAAAGAGTTCAGTTATGACTTACACTCCTCAAAATAGCAATAACATCCTCAAGTGCTGATAAAGCACTATAGCACAATTCAATATCAAGGCCAAAACCAGAGTTTGCAGACCTCGGCAATGAAAGAGAGATGCTGAAAAACAAATCAAGAACCTGCAAAAAGAGGACAATGCAAATTAGATAGTTAAGAGGGTCACATCATCTCTTTCATGAGCTATATAAAAGACCTATAATTAATCAAGAGAAATAAAACAATAAATCTCACTCCCAACGTAGATGTGATATAGGACATGAACAAAGTACAGAACAAAAGGCATCATCAATGACCAACCTGAGCGGACAGTTTTCTAACTTCAGGATTTGTATCTGCACAACGTGGCAGATACACCATGATTCTCTCCCCCAAACACAAAGCATCACGACTTGGGGATACAAATGCCGCTGACAGTAAGGGGAATAGCTTAAGCTTGAGATATGAAATCACAGATGAAAGTACGGAGAGAGAGAGAGAGAGAGAGAGAGAGATACTAGGTAAATTAGAGAAATTGCTATTTGAAGCACGGTCGATTCGCTTGTTGTGAGTGCAACTTCCTTGGCAACCAAGTGAACAGTATCCACTGACACATATAGTCCGGAATTTCTGAAGCATCTCATAAGCCGCAAGACAGCCTCTTTTTCTCTGATATTCCATGGAGGAGGAAACATATGTATCAATATGTCTCAAGATGTGCAGTAGCTGTTCAGCCCGACTTCTTCCATCCTCCCCACTGAATGAACTTAGTGGTTAAAATAGATATAGTCAAAGAATATGCATGTCCAAGGACAAGGCTTTTTTTTTTTTCTTTCTTTCTTTTTTAAAATAGTAAACAAGAATTTTATTAATAAACAAAAGATTACAAAAGGGTTAGGTGTCCACAGTACCGGAAAAAAAACGCTATTCGAAGTACAATATTTAAATCTCGGTAAGCATAGATACCCATAATCCCCTAAAAAATTTATGTTCAGAAATCCACCATGCAACCCTATGCTTAAATTTTTCCCACAATTCATCTAGTGATTCCTCAACATTTTCAATTACTCTCTAATTCCTCTCCACTAAAGAGACCAACATAAAGCATGGACTTAATTCCCCACAAAATCGTAGCTTTTTTACTAATGAAGATCTCCAAATTAACAGAAAACATTCCTCGATGGATTGAGGGATCCCCCAATATAAGTCTCCTGTAATACCCTGTTCCATAATGAATGAGAAAAGTGGCAACACAAGAATGTATGATTAAGGCTCCCGGAGGCTATTTTACAAAGCACACACCAACTATAAGATAGTAAAACATGTGGAAAATGTTTTTGAACCATATCATAAGTTAAAAAATCTGCCCGAAATCATCAACCATGGAAAAAAAACAGAATCTTTCTAGGCACGGAAACTTTCCATACTGCTCTGTAAGATGGAAAGGGCTATACATATCTCTTGGAAAGGACACGAAAAAGACATACACGAGAGAAGACCGCATGATTCTAAGGCCCGGATTCTAGTATCATCCACATTAGAGGAAAGCCTAACATCCACCAATAACTCTAAAAGGGAGAACATTTCAAGAATTTAATCTTCTCAAAGAATGTATGATCCACTAGTAACTTGTCCAAGGAAAAGTTGTCTGTACTAATGTAACACATCTCAACACTGCATGTATGAGGGTATTAAGAGAACATCAATTTTACAAGTAAATAATGAAAATGAGATTTCTCGGAAGGGCTATCCGCTCTTGTCGACCTAAAACTTTTTTTCCATGCTTAGTTGCCCCATAATTGCTTAGGCAAATCAGAAACAGCCTCTCACCTGAATGAAGATGTCCATAAAAATAATGTAACAAAATAGGGGCACATATCATTTAGTGTTCACTTAGTGTAAAAGGCTGCACCTCTTTTTTCAGTCTCCTCTAAGATAGTACACTTGGGAAACAAAGAGAGACCAGCTTCTCTTGGGTTGCCAAGCCGTGAATCAGGGAATCTTGCAATCGTATGATTACTAGTTACCAGGGTCTATTGGTGTATGTGACCTTACAAGTTTCTGTTTGTTGAGAGGTGAAAAGCACAAGCTTTACCAAAATGCATAGAAATCTTTAATTATGTTTGTTTTGCAGTTACACATGCCAAAGTAAAAAACTTAAACCTAGTAGTTTCAGAAAGATACCTTGTAACCAGGATTGCACAGAGAAGAGTAATAAGATTGTGTATGAGACCATTAATAACATCAGGTGGATCATTAGGTAAACCAAAGAATCCTAAAGTGGCCTGTCAAAAAGTAGTATATTCAGGAAAAGGAAAATTGTTGACGAAAACAAAAATTGTATTAAGTGGCAACTTTCACCTTCAGAACAAGGTTCCTTGTTTCAGTAGTCAATTTTGGCTCCACAGAAACTAAAGTTGTACAAGCACTTAATGCAAGGCACTACAAAAGAAAAAAAAAATCCAGATTCAAGTAAGCACAAACTATAAAGCTGGGAATCAAGAAACTATTTGAATGAAAACACAGCGAAAAGATGTTATCAGCTATGTTATGAGCAATGCAAGAGCGGATACATAAAAATGTCTATGCAGGATTGAGTATATAACAATTTACATTGTATGTACTTAGCCAACAAGGTCAGGAAAGATAATGGATGCAAGAAGACATGTTTGACATAAGTCACCAGGCTCATGTAAATAGAATGTCAAAACAAATCACAAGATCTCAAAAAACCAACCTGGGTGTGAAGGAGTTCCAGGTTTGAATCAGAAAAACCATCTTCATCATCTCGACCCATTAAAGTTAATATGTAGTCAAGAAGCACATCTCTTTTTTTCAATGGAAAAGATGTACCACTTTCTGCAGCACCTATAACAGCCTGACCTGCATTTATTATAGATTAACCAAAGAGAGAACACCTCAAACATTTTTTCATATCGGGTAAGATACCAATATCATGTGAGAGATGGATGTTTCCCACCACATGTTGCAAAATCATGGTAAATGAGAGAATATGGATCAATGGCCAAACAACAAAGACTCAATATATTCTCCAACATCATTATGGACTTGGATAGTTAGTATCCTTCCATTATTGTGCTCATTCTTCACAAATGCATAACAACTCATGACCTCTTGTTTTTATTGTTCTGTTTTCCTACTGACCCTTCAAGGATTTATTTAAAAAGGAATAAAGAGAGGATGCGCTATCAGGAAAACACACCTAAATTTCTCTACTATTACACTCATCATTTCATTACTATTACACCAACCAACAATATAATATTACATAAATACATTTTTTCCAACATTTATTTGACTTCTGCAGTGATAATTCTATCCTATATTTTAGCCTGATCAAAAAAAAAAAATCTTCACAATCTACATTAATCTCCTTCCAAGCATTGCCTTAGGGAGTCTTGACACTTTCGGAAAGAAACTTTTCAGGTGACAATTTAGGAAAATAACTTTTGAAAATTAAGAAATGTTGCCAAATTCAGCCCAAATGACTCAATTAGGCGCAAATTGCACGTCAAAATATATCATTTACATTCCAAATAATAATTTAAAAATCCATTATTTTCAATAAATTAATAAAAATCCAAAATTTATAATTTCCAAATCCACATTTATTCAATCTATCATATGTTTAATAATTTTTAAATATTCAAATACAATTACTTTTTGAAGTTATCATTTAAATTCAATTTTTTAATTATGTTAATTTGTGAGTTTAATATTACTAATTGGAATTTAAGTTCTAATTCTTATAAGAAACTCGATTTTCTTTGATTAATATATCTTTTATGTATCTTAGTGGTTTGAATGTATTTTTATTTGTTTTAAAGAGAATAAATGTATATTAAATTTGAGAGTAATTGGGCCATTCGGGCTGAAAGTGGCCAAAATTTTCCAAGTTTTCAAAAGTTATTGTCCTATTTTGCCGACCCGAGAAGTTATGAAAATGGATAACTATTTGTGGTACAATAACAATTTACCAAAGAAGAAGGCTTGAGAATATAAGTAACAGAAAAGAGACGTCATTTGAAAGCAAGAGCTAACAAAAACAATAAGAAAAATACGACAGATTCCGAGCAATATTAAGATGAAATTACAAACCTAATAAATCAATAGCTGTGATAACAGCTTGCTTTGCTGTAGGATGGCGTACATTAAGAAGGCGTGAAAGCATATTAGTCCCCTGTCAAATAAGAGAAGAATATATCATAGAATTTTATAATAAAAAATCACCTAAGAACAGATACCAGAAGTCAGAAATAAAAACAAACTAGTAGTAATGCCCAACTAAGACAATTGAGACATATAAATATGTCTTAGTAATTTACAAGAAGTTAAGAATACAGCTATCATAGAGTTAAATCATCTTCTTTTTCATCCCCATGAAAGAAAAAGGTAGTTTCAAGCTTAGAAGAAGTATAATACATGGTTCATGTGCCTAGAGCAAGTATATACAAATTGATACAAGGTCATCTAAATTATCCACACACACACACACACACACACACACATCTGCTTTTCTAATATTTGTATAAAAATCATAGTCAGAACTTTTATATATGTAATCATCTATTGCTTCTAGAGAAAGAATGTCAGCTAAGGCTGAAGAAACAATATAATTCCACAACCGCAAGTTTCAACAACCAGTTGAATAGTATCATTTTAAATAAAACGAGTGAGAAAATACAAAGTACTGCAAGAATTCCATGACAATAGCAGTTGTATTTGCAAAACTCCTGTCATAAAAAATAGATATCTGACAGGCGCCATTACAAAAGAAGTTTGCCACATGATTGGAGCAGTACTAAAATATCAGTTGTAACCTCAGAACAGTTAGTACTACAGTACAGAAGTCATATTCAATTATCTAGGAAGACAAAACCATGAAAAACGATAAAAACGCCCTGCCCTCTCTCCCCTTTCAAGCATTTCACCTGTACCCACCAGTTATCAGCAGTCAAAAAACTGGTTAGATCCTGTGACCATGTCGACATGGACCACATACATGATCAAATTAGAAAATGCACACAACTAACGACTTATATTTCATATTATGCTGATGTCAGCATTCATTCCTGTTGTCAAATACATGTTCTTATTGAAAAAAAAAAGTTCAAGCAGTCAGTGGATCCAAAGAATAATGTTTCATAATGCAAATTAAGTAATACCAAGAAGAAAATACACATACTCCAACATGCCATACACTCACATGTAAAAACGGATGTCAGAACTGACACTTCACGCTTGGGATAAGAAGACAGCAAATAAATAAAACAAGGGTTCAACTGATTTTACTGTACCACAAGCGCATCTATTCTGGCTTCAATAACTGTTGACGGAGCATACTTTGCAGCATAACCATACATAAGAGCCAAAGCAGCATGCACATCATCAGATTCTTCCATTTGAGCTCTATCAGAAAAGAATGACAGAATCCTGCATCCAGGTTTGCAATATTCAAAAATGAGATACAGTGAGAGCATTGCTCAGTACTAGGTAGCGTCGCTACTCATATGCATATGAGACCAGCAAGATACAAGTAGCTATAGAGAGAATGAACCAGGCAAAATTAGATAATCTATTGTGAGACTACAAGAAACCTCAATGAGATACCAATTAGGGAAACATCATGACTCTAACATCAAATACTCCAACACATGGACCACATTACACTTCTTCAATATCTATCCCTATGATGGGTAACCATCATTATGACTTCTTACATATAAAGTTAATGCATGATATCATCATCACAATCAGGTGTGGAAGTTCAATTCTCATAACTTTTGTAACCAAGATGTAATAGAACAGTAGAAGGTGGACGAACTTATATAACCCCTTCATAATATACCTTTTAAAGATGCTATCGCCAACATTATCAAGAATGTCTTTCAGCTTATCCAGAACCGTGTCCAAGTGCGAAGCAGCAACCTGGATGTCAATATAGAAAAAAAAGTTAGCAGCATTTACAAGTATTAACATAACTTTTATTCCCAGTATTTGAACTAAACAAAGCATAGATGAGTAGCACTTTTCTGTGGAGAATGATTACCAATCCCATGGCCTTGGCCAAACCAAGCCTATTCACCGGCAAAGCAATGTTAGCTTGTGTGTACATCAAATTAATCTTAGCATGGACATAGGTCCTGTCATGTACTTTCTGCAGCAAAATTCCAAGGCACCTGAACTAGGAAAGACCAACTGGTTTCAGTATGCTGTAGCACTACTGCACTATCTAAAGATTTTTCAATGAGCAAGCTTGAACATGAAAGACTAAAATCTAACAGATAGCACGACATTCATTTCAAGGGTTGCAGCTTTGAAGAAAAATTATGAAGATAATCAAAACTCAATTCTTCTTATCCAAGCTGAATACATTTTCAAGCTCAATAACCCATTTTAACTCCACAAAGTCTTAGTTATCTGATATTCCATTTTGCTTCCTTTTTTTCCAACTTCTGAGTTCAGAATATCGAAACTTCAATTTAAAGATAAAATAACAATTATCACCTAATTCAAAACACATAAACAGGGATGTCCTGATAGTAAGCATATGTCTATTTTTCAGTACCAATACTATCCACCACAGAGAATAGCATAAACCAGATAGAAGTTAAATTCTACAGAATTTTAAAATTGCTTTTCCTGATTAAGAAGTATGAAACGGCTTCACTAGAAAGAAGACTTCTGTCTCCTCAAACATCCTCAGTGGAAACGCAAATGCCAGAGATATCAAATAGATGTGAAAGTTTAAATCTAACCCATAAATCAAAGAGTGCTACATACCTGTGAAGCAGTGCAGCGTGCTCATCATCAGATGAATAAAGTTCATATTGTTTAGAAAAAGAGTTCCCTAACGAAATCACCCAATCAACATCCTGAATCACATCCAGTGATTCTGCAACGAACTGTTGAACATTAAAGGAAAAAAAAAAAAAAACCCTATCCATCAACAAATCTGGACCTTTATAATCAAACCATTACAGCACTAACGTACGTGTTATCTCTTGCTTTTCATTATAGTAATAGCACAGTTGCACAAAAGGATACATGCAGCAGAACTAGAGGAATTTATATGCTCAGATTGAGGCAAAGAAGGATGATTAGACGACCAAGAGTCCAAATATGAGGTTCTGAACAATTTCTTCTGTGTAATTAATATGGCTTGTTCAACCCTAGAAACTTTCCCCATCTATAAAGGTTAAGGTATAAAATGCATCACTTGGGAAATACAAAGAAAAACAAGATCCACCAGAGCTTACATTAATAATCATGTCATCCCAAGTTTCTTGATATAATGGATCTTGCTTTAGGTCTTCTGGATCACTCACATAAGCTTTCATTTTTGGAATCTAGAGCTTACAAAAGAAGACAAACAGTTAGAACAGAATTATCATTGTGTATCTATTTTGTAACTGTGGACATGATCTAACTCATAATAGAGTGAAAAATCTTTAAGAAAACTGGAAATCAGCAATTCCCACGTACATAAAGCCATATAATTCCAAGCGAAAAGAGCATCGTATATTCAAAATACTCAAAACATGAAGTTCATGGAACGACATACAAAACCAATATAATGACCCACAGACATCTTTAAAAAAATATACTCACAGAAAAATAATGTGGCCAAGAACTCCAATAAATTTGAAATGCCAAAGCATCTTGATAACTAAGGCTATCATGAGTTATGCTTGGAGCTCATCTTTGATACCGTTCTACCTTGAAGAATGCAATATAACCCCACCACCAAGTCTACCTCCCACTCCCTAGTCCCTATTGTTCTCATCCCATAATTTCATCTAATACTAGAAGAGGCAACTATTGCTTTATAACCTGGACACTTAAGGGGTGTTTGGATTGGGATGTGCCCATCTGGATTTGTGATGGGGTTTGCAGAATCCTATAGTTCTACCCTACTTTATCTACTTATCTACATTTCCCAATAAAAACAATTGCCTTTTCAAATAAAATAATACAACTTATTCTACAATTCCCAATTGATATGACATCTTAATCATAATCTCACCCTATAAAATCTGAAATCAAACACAAGATTTTCAAAATCCATCTTCTTCACAATCCACTTAAATCCTAAATCTAGATTTGCAAAATCCACCTCCGCCCCAGTCCAAACATACCCTTAATCCTATATAGTAATAAAAAAATCCACTGAACTGTTCACATAAAGCATGTCCTCAAAAAAAACTAAGCAACTTTTAAAAGAGACCATATCAAGCTGCTATACCTCATCCTGCCAAAATAAGATGATATTCTTTGGAAACAGAGAAGCCAGGTGACACAGGACCTGCACAAAACAACATATAAAACATTTAAATTGCTTATTAGTCGGTCAATGCTTGATTTTGTTCAATATCGCTTGACCAGAAGAGACAGACTCATGCTAATACATTCCAATCTTGTATAGATAGTGATGATAAAACTACTGCAAAAAAGTATAAATGAGGTCCTGCATGCTCAACACAAGCCACCTATCAGGGATGGATTCCATTTTAAAATGCTTCACATAAAAAATTAAAAGGACAATGCATACATGGACTAAGCTTGATAGGAAAAAAAAAAAAAAAGAATCTTCTGAATTGAAGGACAAGCTGATGCAAGATGTTAATGTCTATAAGCCCCATACAGGAAAAGGAGGAATGGTGCCCTATGTTAAGTCAGGAACTAATATCTTCTGTATTGAAGGACAGGATGATGGTGCAATCAGGATTTGAGGCGCTATCCAGGCAACTATACAAAACAAAGAGGATGCATGTGGTATTGCCTAGTCAAAAGATCTAAACTTATAGGTGTATATTTGCACAAGCCTTGCCATTTTTTCCAGAGAAAATCATCAACAGAATTAACAAAACATGGTGACTCAGAAGCAATACATGTTTATTGAATGTTAAGGCAGTAGATCTAAATGCCCATTTCGCAAAAATACATGATCCAGTTATGCACTGGCTTTTGCCCATCCATATAATAATAATTTCAAGGTGGAGATACAGCACATATAATAATAATTTCAAGGTGGAGATATAGCACACTCACTGTTAAAATCTGAGTCACCAGCTGCTCCCTTGCCAGAGGATTGTGTAGAAGAACCACAAGACGTGCAAAAAGATCCTGAATTAATGTTTTTTAGTAATAAGTTCCTACTAGAAGAGCAAATTACATAAATACATAAGAGGAACGGAGACCCAACCTCAGGATTAGGAATATCAAGACGGGCTTTACAATCAGAAATAATCATATCACTTTGAGCATGCTTATGTCTGCATAATTCTGAGATGCATCTACACACCTGTATAAAGATATTAAATTGCTGGTGAAAGATAGAGATATTACATGATGAGGCAAAATTGCAGCAAAAAAGAAAAAGAAAAATAAGAAGAAAAAAAAGAAGAAAATGAAAAAGAGGAAAAAAAAATGAAGGAATGTAAAGACAGGTGCTGGGATTGCATATCACGATACAAATAGACATACTATACCCTACCGTGGCTACTGCATCTGTGTAAATTCGCGGTATGATCAATTTCAGCAAAAATGGCCAGAGCACATGCTGTGAATATCAAATATAATATATTGTATTCAATCTGCCAGCTATAATCAGAGATTTGAAGTATGAAAAAAGTTCTGAATGCCTAATGGAAGGATAGACTAAAGGCATAAAAATACCTCCATTTCAGGTATGGTCACTGTAATTAATAGGAGTCCTTTTTCACAGGTTTCACGCAAATCTAATGGAGATACACCTCCAACCTTTACCTGTGAATGATCCTAGTGATTAAGAATAAGATGCAAAAACAAGCAGGCTTAATTTGAGAATCATAACAAGAAGAGCAATTTCTCATGCCACATGAACACATTTTGGAACTTATGCAAATGAGAACTTCAACCAATGATGAAAGAACCCCATTCACAGGCAACTTCCACTCAAGGAAATTTCACTCTTAATGTAACTGTAATCAGCAATTATCTTTTTCCTTTACAGTCATTTATTAAACAGAGATGTGGAAAACTTATCAGGGAAAATTTCATTCTGCGGCGTAACATGATGAATATGAATATACAAACAGTTCACCTATATTGTACTGATCTCTTTTAAAAGTATATTATTTCACTGATGAAAACCAATGTTGCCACTTGCCAGTCCTCATGGAAATCATGGCATCATTTCTTTTAAATAACTGATTCTTCATATTCTACATGGTAGAAGACTGCATCCAGTACCATTAGACCAAGGATATTCTTAAGCCGTTGGTGTTGTTATAGTAAGACTCTAGACCAATTTTTAAAAGGAATTGCAAACTACCAAGTAAAGCTTAGCATTTTACAAAATATGTTATGCTGGATCATAGACGGTGTAATTATGATAGAATAGCTACAAATAAAAATTTAATCATATGAATGCCATTTGTTATACATGGTAATAACAATGTAACAACATACATACACACATACAACATACTGATATGACACATAAAGCATAATGTGATGACATATAGGCATATTTAGTAGAAGAATTTCTGGAGTATATGATTATCAGATTTGATCATGTTCACGATACATAGTAACCAAAAAAACCTGTCTATTATAAGAAAAAGCAAACCTCTGATTTCTTGTACAGGAATGGATAGAAAGGGCCTGTTGACCTAATAAAGTCCTTTGAACTATCAATGTCTGCCTTATCCAAGTCTGCTATTGCACAGTGGCGTACTAAGTATTCCACAAATAACTCTCCTGGTGGACCAACCAAGTAACAGTGCGAAGCCATCACAACCAGTAACTACAATCCGAGACAATCATAGAAAACATATGCTGTCAGAGATCCCAATTATAACAGCAAACTTTGACATTGAGACACTACCTCAGAGAGTGCCTTGCAGACAGCAAAATCCCTCTCATCTAACAAATTTGTTACTGCTTCAACCAGCATGGGCCTTTTAGCATGCCAAGCTTCAGACAATCTTTAAAAGGTATACATAAGTTCATATGTTGACAAAATATCATGCCATCAGGGAATTTTAAAGAAGAAAACAAAAGGCTAACCTAGGTAAAAGATGCTTTAGGACAGAAAGTGCACCAAAAGTTAAAGATTCTTCCTTCAACCTGCATTTCTGGAACATACATCATCCAGATACTACACGTAAGGCACTGAAACCCCAAACTTTTTCATGTACATAGTTTTCCTTACTTTTCCCTTTCATTTCTAGGTTTTCGGTCAAATCTTAAAGAGAAAGAGAAGATATATGGTTTCATTGGTATGGGTGAATGACTAACTAAAAAATTTGCACCAAAACAATACTTTTGGCAGTTTTACCCACATATAGAAGGAACGCAAAGATATCTTCAGGGTAGACTTGACCAACTGTGAGAAAGCAACGTTGAATTTCATTGTAGGTCTGCAATAACATAAGGTGCATAAAGTAACTGTCCATCAGTGTTCAAGATAGAATCCACTCTTCTACAACTTAAACTGGAAACAGAAATTCAAATATGGAAGTAGAATGGCACATTGACCAGACAAAAGAAAAGAAAAACAGAAAAGTGAGAGATGATTACCATAATGCAGGTAAAAAATTCAACTAGGTAGCAATTGTTAGACATATAAGCTAGTGATCCCCAATATTAACTCAAAACCATGGTCAAAGAAAAAAGGTTGACTCACTTACATGCCCTTTTGCACTTTCATATGGAACCAATGTGGGATATCATAACAATCTATCCCCCTTTGAAACCAGAAGTCCACAGACGGCACACTCGGGTGGCAACCCATAACGAGGCCCACTTACCGGGTGGCAACCCTTTTAGGCCCACATCCAGGGTGGCAAATGGAAACCTCTAGGCCACCACACAGAGCGTAAACTTAACCAAAAAAGGATTGACTTTCACTTATATACCCTTCCACACTTTCATGTGGAACCGTTGTGGGATATCATAACACAAATCAACTCGCTAACATGCTCATCTAAAAGAGTTTTTGTTGGTAGAAATCTATAGATAGCTCAGTAATCCAGGCAAGTTCATCAAAATGTTTAGGAGTAGGAAATTACTAAAGCATATTAGTAATAAGAATTCCTTTTATCATTTGATCCCACAAAGAGGGAAACTGAAAAGAATATAACCTAAAATAATAGAAAGAAGTTAATAACCATCCAAGAAGGCATAGTTATTACATGAAATACTATATCTTGGCATTTGAAAGAGATGATTCAAAGATGAGAATGAGTTAATTATATTCTCTCATACATAAACAAAAGTCTCATCAGATGTATGGTTGAACAGACAAATTTTACCTTGAGTCCCACTGGAAAATCCGAATGCCGCTTACAATCAGTATTGATGCAAATCACGGGAAGTAGTGTTGATAATATGACAGTAAGATCCTGCAAATTTAAAACTAATATAAGACCATAATATCTTGGGGGAAATAAGTAGATCTGGTCTATATCTTGGGGAAAGATGATCACAGATGACAGATCATTAGAACATGCATGCAAAATGAGAAAGTATAGACCACACACTCACAAAGAATAAAAATGCATAAAGAAAGAGAGAAACCAAGTGACAAAACTTATAAGCCAGCATATTAATGAAACAACTCATCACACCAAAAATGGGAAAACTGTAATTATATTCATATACCTCAAAATCCAGCAAAGGAGGGCCATTTTCTGAAAGTAAGGAAGTATTCAAGAGATTATGCAGACTACATGTAGCCACAAAGGCAACATCTTGATCTTTCTTATACCTGCATTATCAAAAACAAGATAGAGAAAGAAATCATAAGATAAAACTAATTGATACAATTGATAAACAAATTGAAATGACTCAGACAATTAGTGCCTAGCCTGACAATGTCAATATTAGTAAATCTACTAACCACATACGGCAGGACAGTCACATATTATTAGTTAGCTGAGAAGATAAATAACTAAATTAAAACTAACAACTTACAATTCCAAAATAGTGGGCACCAGTCTGGGTAAAGCCGACTTCAATTGCGTCCTGGTAACAAGACCAACCATCTGGCCTAAAGCCTCGACTGTGGATACACGTACCTGCAAAAACAAAAAGGACTGTATAATTGACAAAGTCGGTCTCGCAGTCACTATTAAACCTCAGTGAATAGTTAATATACACACAAATAGAGAAAATGACGAATGTATGTTTTCGAAGACCTTGCAGACCGTGTGCCCCTTGTGATCTAGGCGTGACAATACTAATTTTTCTGTCCCTCAGAAATAGCAAAAAAAAAAATCTCCTTAAAATTTCAGGGTGATACATTTTGGATAGAGAATAAATAGTAGCTCTACGTGGCAAAAACGTAAGTAACCTTAAAATGAAAAGGAGATAAGTTATGACCACATTTCACAGCTAAGTTTTAGAAATTTGTAACCATAACAGGAATGCATTTTTTGATCCTAATAAATCACTGAGCTGAAGGAGATTAAACCAATCCAGGACAATGGCAAAATCTTGTCTCACCTTGTAATCTGTAGTTTATATATGTATATTATATAAATATATATAAAGGAAGTACATATTTTGTTATTTGTGAGTAGATATGGTTGTCTATTAGTAGGAAATCCTTGGATTTACTTACCTGATTCTTATAAGTTTTGTTTCCTCGAAATAAGGTCACAAAACAGTACATCTATATTAAGCTCTGTACCTTTCTGAAGTAAGGCAGAAAATTATTCTTATTCCTCAAAACTACATAATCCTTTACACGAAATTAGATTGGCTATGAATGCATCAAGACTCGCGTAATGAATAATATAAACTGACTAGGTACAGAATCATGGGTAATGTTAAATATGTAATGATATTAGTAATAAAGAAAATTATTCAAGGTCTTCTGAGCCTTTTTGACAACTTCTCCCAGCTAGTATACCTCACTTTCATTCCAAAAACTCAAAAGGAGACTAAAATTAAAACAGATTTTCTAGAACACCCATGGTGTTATCAATTCGAACCTTTTCAAAACTATAAGTATCCAATACATGAAACTTGATATATCAAACTTCTTACAAGGGATTTTCTAAGTATGAATAGAACCCCAACAAGCCCATTAGCAACCACACAGAATCTACTCCAAAAATTACTTCATCCAACTATATCAATATATCATACAGGCAGACACATGAAGGATTTCCTTTAATTCACATTACACAGCAAAAGACAGGAGATATTGAAATGGTGATCTAAGAGTATGAAAGAAAGAAACAAAATGATACATGAAATCAAACATAGATTTTTAAAATGAGACCTTGAGATCCCTCGAAGTTGCCCATACTCTCAGTAGAAGCTCGAATGCAGAGTTCAAGAAGGACCTGCACCAAATGGCTCAGCACAACTCAAAGTAATCACATGTGGAAAATTAAACAATATATATGCACAATTGGGTGGAAGCAAGTAAACAGTTCTTACATTACATCACCATTGACAGCTGTATACAGTGGGTAATCAACACTATATTGCCAACAAGCCTGACACCAGGACGTGAATGCTGTAAAAGGATAAATATCCACTCAACATAAGTAGAACATGATGATTCGGGTTTGAGGTAAATTAGCATCTTACATACTCTTATATCCATTCAAATATTGGAATGATAACCATAAATACCACAAGGCACCTAATAAGAGCATAGATGTAATCGAAGTTAGCATACCATTTGCAAAGATTGGCCGATGAATGTCTTTTACATTCCCAAGAATAGGAAGAACTCGCGTAAGCACATCCTTGAGTCTTGGAGTGAAATGAAAAGCTTCAGATAATACAAATTTAGAGCAATCAAAAAGTTTAAGAAACCAATATCAGACATCCAAACCCAGGCTCCAGAACATCAAATTCAAATTTTAAAGAAAAAAGCTTAAGAAGTAGGAATACCATCGGATGAAGCAAAATCTGCAAGTATTTGAACCATAGCTGGAAGAGCTGAATCGGATCCAGAGAGGTGAAGAAATATTTCCTCCATCATCTGACAGACGAGGGAAGAAAGAAAGAAGTTAACAAATATTTGTATCTCTGGGTAATATGTCAATAGAGGAGCCATGAAACCCTTGCCATTGTTCTCAACATTTCTTTTATGATCTAAGTCAAATTTATACTCTAAGCATGTATAGTAACTACTATAATGCAGCACATCCAGTGGAGCTCAAAAATATAGAATTGGATGTGTTATAAGATTTCATACAACAAGATAATATAAAAGAATACCCTACTGGCATGGTACAGTTACAAAACTAAAATTCCTGTCATAGTTAAATTAAAACTCAAAACATAAGATTTGCCTAGTGAGGAGAACATTTATTATTCAACTTCCAATCTTCACAACTGAAAATGAAGATTGTTATTCAGCATTTTTACATTCCTTAGTAAAAAACTCAAGATCACTGAGCTAAAATATGAAGAAAACTGCAAAGAGATACTATATAAGATGATATAAAACTCAAAATGCTAAATTGGTTTAAGAACAAAATGAACTTACAAGATCAGGCAGATGTAAACCTAATGCAACAAGTACCGCAGATGCAGCTCTTTGCCAATCAGCATTAAGTTCCTACAGGATGTAAAGTTAAACACATTAAGTAATAGTTTTTTCCCTTTTCTTGGACACGTGAACCCATAACAAATAATATAATATATATGCTTACAATAAGAAAAAGGAATGTGGAACGGCACACAGACGAAAAAAATGTCTTCATTTTCGTTTCCATGATTAATTAATTAAAGGGTTAGATAACATTAAAGTAAGTCTTCTTATATAATGATTACAAGAATGACTAACAAAAGATACCCAGATGAGAAACTTGTCTGCTTTCAAAATTGAAGATGTGCAGAGAAATTTGAATATTAATATTTGCATGGTGAGATCTTTTCCAATCTCCATTTAGCCCCTTCCAATAAATCAGTATCACTATGAAGAGAAATCTTAATCCACAAATATGATTCTATGAAAAGCAAAATCCCTGTCTTAATAGTGCTCTGTTAGATAATCAACTAGACCAGCAAAATCAACTAACCAAAGTGCATATACATGAAACTTATCATTGTACTTATATTGTACCTTAGTTGAGATGATCTCAGCAGCGGCAATTTTGGCAAGCTTTGCCATATATTGAGGATCAACATCATCTTTATCCAATGCTCGAATTGCCACAGACATGACTTGAAATAATCCAGCAATGTTCCCGAATCTCTGAATTGAAACATACAAAGTCCAATCACTCATACTGATATCATACTAGTACTTAATAATACAGTCATTGTGAAACGATAGTTGCAAAGAAAGTAGTACTCTTCGACCACCACGGGAGACAGTTGAACAGCAATCAAGAACCAAAAGCGGGTTCCTATAAGAAGTAAGCGTTCAAGAATTAATTCAATCTAGAATAAAACCCAGGAAATTCAAGAACCAGATGAGCACAAATTTAATGAATATCATATAATTGAAGACCCATAAAGATATTTTAGCCAGACTCCATTAGCATGCATCCATCAACAGAATACTCAGACTCACTAAAACAACATGGTAAGTAGAGTTAAATTACACATAAGCAATGTCTTTGAGAGTAGCAGCGGAGGCTTTTCTGACCATTGGAGACTCATCTGCCAGCGAAGAGACAAGAACTTGCACTGCCTCTGAAAATATAGTTAAGAGTACAGCCCCTAATCAATAAGCATCCGAAAATTCTAGATTAATCTTCCTAAGAAATAAGGAATTTGATAATGTTCTTGAAGGACTTAGGTAATTGTGCATACCGGGAGCAGGAACAGGATTGCCGGAACTTGTAGAAGCCATCTCCGGGAACGGAAGAGCTAAGAATAAAGAGATCGCAGAGACAGAAAATATATACCACCACCTGTACGGCGGAACAAGCGCACGATTGGCTCTGTCGCAGATGGGGAGCAGATGTCCGTAAAACCAGGAAAGAGGATGGAGGTGTGGTCTGGTGGCTGATGGTGGCGGTTTCAGATCTGAATATGAAGTGGTGGTGGTTTCGCCGGAACGGAGCTGGAGAAGTGGACAACTGCAGAAAACGGGTGGAGGCTACTCTCGATAATCGCTGGAGTCGTGGTGATAATCACTAGAGTCGGTGGTGAAGATGATTCGGTGGAGGCTGCTCTCAATAATCGAGCCGGTGGTAATCATGGAAGCAAAGCGACGTTGACGGCGCCGGTGACTGCTGGAAAGGGAGATGGAGGTGGAAGTAAGAATTAAATTGAGTGCAATTCTATACACACCCAGACTACTCTAATTACTCCCCAATTACTAAACACCCCCAACAATTAAATATTTAAGAGATGCACTAAGAGCACCATACACGTATATCTAAGAGCGTCACTCCTTCTAAGAACATCACACACAATAATAAACCAACTTAAAATTTTACCAAGAGCACCATATTTTTTACCAAAACTACCCTTACTCAATAAACAAAAGTGTAAAATAAAAAAATATATATCTTTACTCTTTAATTAAAATATATATCTAATACATATATTATTCTAAACACACCCTCAACAAAATACATACCCCACCGGCCCACCCCAAACCCATCTTTTCTTCTCTCTCTCTCTCTCTCTCAACTTCTTTTTCTTTGAATGTAAAAATTGGGCCATTGAAGATCAAAGACAAATTTGGCCACTGAAATTCGGTAAATTTTGACCACTCCTCATCGTCCAACATCTCGACAGCTTTTAATCGAAGTATGGATAACACATAGGCCAGTGGATGATTGTCATAAGTTTCTTCCCATTCTTAGTTTAGTTTTATAAGTTTAAGTTCTTGTATTCTTTAATTGTACGCAAAGTCATAGCAAAATTGACACTTATCAATTTTAAACTGCACAAAACACGTCACAAGTGTTAATATGTGAAATTACAACAATCACTTAGATAAATCGACTACAAATCATCCAAATCAAGTGTTTCAACCACTCTAAGCTCATTCACCTCTAAGCTCCAATGTCATGACTCATTCACCTCTGTTTCAACCACTCTAAGCTCATTCACCTCTAAGCTCCAATGTCAGAGCTCATTTACCTGCACTCCTTTTAGCATGAAAGGGCAGTCACATTTTTTAGTGCCGATGTTTCGTTCCTTTACCGGCTTTTGTTCAATGGAGTCCGAACTATTTGAGGCCAATCACTTCTTTGGTGGGTGATACTTACGACCTCGCTCACATCCCAAAAACACTCTAGCGCGTCTGCCACTTTCACCACTGTCAGAGCGTCTAATAAGAACAACCACGTTTGATTTGTTTTCCTATCAATATGCAAAAAAACCACAATATAAATATATTTTGCTCAATATATCAATTCAAATAAAAAAGATGTGTGTCATAAGAAGGTCGAAAAAAATACGTAGGAACAAAACTTGGATCTGTTCGGCCAAAACTAACCAAAAAATCATCACAACTTTCGACCGATTCTGGCCGAAGTTTTCCTATAACCTTCGACCACAACTGGCCGAATTTTATTAAAGCCCTTCGGCCAGTACTGGATGAAAGCTCTACAATACTTTCGACCAGTATTGGCCGAGCCGACTATAGTACTTTCAGCCTGTGCTTGTAGACCGGAAGTCGCAATTTTCAGAATTTTAATCAATTTTAAGATACTTTTAGAGCAAAATAAATCGGTAGAAACAAACTTTACAACTTACATTGTCCATAATGAAGAGTTCTTCTATATTTTCTTCAACTTCAATAAGTGTATGATTATTGGAGGATTTCTTCAAAGTTTGTAATGGAGTTGTATGTAATATATGTGTGGTGAGGAAGAAGATTGTTGTATGTATTGTGTATTTTATATAATGGGGTGTGTTTAGTAGTTATAGGGTGTGTGTGTATTATAAAATGTAATTTTTATAATATATATATATATGTTTTTAAATGATTAGTAAGGGTATATGAGTCTTTTTGTAATTATTTTTATTTACATTAAATTAATGGGGTGTGTATAGAATTTTCCTTAAATTTATGAAGATCTGTAAATTTCTTAAAACAAAGGGCAATTCTATATACACCCCAAGCAATATTAAACACACCCACAAAGGGCAATTCTATACACACCCCAAACAATATTAAACACACCCACAATTAAATATTTACAACTCAAATATTTATAAACACACCCCTTAACTTTACAATTTTACCCTTTAATTAAAATATATATCTAATACATATATTATACTAAACACACCCCAACAAAATACACACCCCATCCCAAACTCATATCTCTCTCTCTCTCTCTCTCTCTCTCTCTCTCTCTCTCTCTCACTGCTCGAACTTCTTCATCTTTGGGGGTGAAATTTCGGCCATTGAAGATCGAAGAAAAACGACTAAAATTATGTACATTTCGACCACTTCTCATCATTCAATATCCTGACCACTTTGAATCGAAGCATGGACAACAGACATAGACCCGTGGGTGATTGTCGTAAGTTTCTTTCGATTCTTAGTTTTTGTTTTATAAGTTTAAGTTCTTGTTATCTTTAAGTGTAGATGAGTTTAGGAGTTGAATTGCATATAGACTAGGTTAAAAACAGTGCAAATAATTCGGAAATTTGTTGAAAATTGGGTGAAAATCGACCTTGAAATCGAATGGGCTTCGACCCTGGTTTTTCGAGTGGATAGAACGAGATTCGACCACAACTGGTCGAAGCCTCTCAAGCAGCTTTGACCAGTTGTGGTCGAATTGTGTTGAAGACCATCGACCACAACTGGTTGATTTCTCTGAGGTAGCTTCGACTAGAAGTAGTCGAATTGTCCTGAAGCTACTCAACCACAACTGGTCGATATCTTTGTAGTGGATGCGTCCATGAGTGGTCGAAGTTTCCTAGCTTCTGTTTTAATGTTTTTGATATTCAACAAGTGTTTGTACATTCTTAATTTTAATTCTTATGATGAATATTGCAGGCCAGACTTATACGAGAGTGAGACCGACCACCTCTAATAGAAGGCGTCGAACTTTTGAGGAGGAGGAGGCGCCCGCTCACATTCCTGATGTTATGGTTCCCACGCTTGAATGGAATGTGGGCGCTGAGGCTGAAATTCAAGATGGGCCTCAATTCACCACCTCTAGGCTCCAATGTCCGAGCTCATTCACGTGCACTCTTTTTAGCATGAAAGGACAGTCACATTTTTTAGTGCCGGTGTTTCGTGAAGATACCGGATACTGCTCAATGGAGTTCGAACTATTTGAGCTCAATCTCTTCTTTGGTGGGCGATACTTACCACCTCGCTCACATCCAAAAAACACTCTAGCGCGCCTGCCACTTTCACCACTATCACTTCGTCTAATAAGGACAACCATGTTTAGACGTATTCCAACCTTGTACGCCCAGCTAACCATTTTCTCATGACTCTCAAAAATTTTAGTCATTAAGAACTCCTCCTAGAAATCAATAAATTGATACATTGGATCATCATTCGACTCTTGAGGTTGGTTAATAATCCTCATTTCCGCCCCATCTGATTTGTTTTCCTATCCATATGCAAAAGAACAACAATATAAGTATATTTTGCTCAATATATCAATTCAAATCAAGAGTATGTGCGTCGTAAGAAGGTTGAAAAGCAAAAATTAGATCTGTTCGGCCAAAAACAACCGACAATACTTCACAAATTTCGGCTGATTCTGGCCGAAATTTTCTTACAGGCTTCGGCCACTATAGGTCGAATTCTTAGGTTGCATTTCGGTCAGTACAGGCCGAAATCTCTTTAGTTCTTTCGGCTAGTACTGACTGAACCGAACTAATTAGTCAATCCTCACTATATGGGGGAAATGCCAAAAAAAAAAAACAGATTTCATCAATTGCCAAACCTCATCCTCTCTGAGACACATGCTTATTCAACGCTTCCATTCTTCCACAATCAAATGGCATTCAACGAATTGAATGCACCGCACCAGATGTACCTAATTAGTGTCCCTCATCTCCCACATCATTTTCCTTTTAGCTTCCACAAAATAAAATCTTCTGCACATTTCTTTGCTCAAAGAAACCAAAATATAAAAAAGGTTTCTTTTCTGGAAACTTTTACAGTTTTCAAAAGGTCCTCTCCACCCAAGATTCCCAAAGTTTCTTTTCAATTTTTATGCCTTTTTTTGCCGCCTCCTCCACTCAATTCTCTCTCTCTCTCTCTCTCTCTCTCTCTCACTATGAAAGCAGCACAAACTAGTATTTCTGCTAGAAGTGTCAATGGAAAATATTAGTGATACATCCTTGTTTGAGCTGCAAAGAAGCAAGAGATCTGTATATGCTTTGATTTCTCTTCTTTCCTTTTGTCTGTTAGCTTACAACAGCGCCTCTATTTTCTGTACACAAGTCCCCATTTCGCCGAAAACTTCGCCGGAGCCTGCCAGTTTCTTGCCGGAAAATGTCGCCGGAAAATCAAGAGACTTCTTTTCTCTGCCTTCTTCAGCTAAACATCGAAAACCAAGTGCGAAATTGGAGACCCATTTGCCCCTGCTGCACAAGAACCGAAATTTGGTGGTTTCCACCAAAAGAATCGCTGCTGAATATCTTCCAAGGAGAAGAAAAAAGCAGAGAGTTGCTAAGGCGGAGCCATTCCAAGTGAGAGTGAAGGATTTCTTTGAGGCCAGTTCATCAGATTCTTCTTGTAAGTCTCGATTCTTTATGACTTGGATTTCTTCAGTGGAGTCTTTTGGGGGGAGAGAGTTGTTTGCTATCAGCAGTTTATTCAAAACACATCCAGATGGGTGCTTAATCATAGCTTCAAATTCACTAGATTCAAGAAATGGGGTTCAAATCTTGAAACCCTTTCTGGACAGGGGGTTTAGAGTAACTGCAATCACTCCTGATTTCAATTATCTGTTCAAGAACACTCCTGCCGAAGCTTGGTACAAGCAGTTAATGCTAGGAAATGTGAATCCTGGGGAGGTTTCTTTAGGCCAAAACCTCTCCAATCTACTTAGGCTGGGATTGCTGTATAGATTTGGTGGGATTTACTTAGACACTGATGTCATAGTTTTGAAGAATCTTGGGGAGCTGAGGAATGCAATTGGGGCTCAAACTATTGATCTTGTTACAGGAATTTGGAGTAGATTAAACAATGCTGTGATGATCTTTGATGAGGGTCATCCGCTGCTTTACAAGTTCATTCAAGAATTTGCCCTCACCTTTGATGGGAATAAATGGGGCCATAACGGACCATACTTGGTTTCAAGAGTAGTTTCGAGGGTCAGTGGGAGGCCCGGATACAACTTCACGGTGTTGCCACCGATGGCATTTTATCCGGTGGATTGGAGTAAGATTGGAAGCCTGTTTGAGGGGCCTAAGAGCTTGAATCACTCGAAATGGTTGCTTGCCAAACTCAGGCAGATTCAGAGCAAGAGCTTCGCGGTTCACCTCTGGAATAAGCAGAGTAGACGGTTCAAAGTCGAGAAAGGAAGTGTTATCCAACATCTAATGCTCAGCTCTGGTGTATCATACAATTCTTCAACCAAGAAGCTGTAAGTAGAGGATGAGAATATCGATCAAGGTTTGCATATTCTCATTGCATTCGTCGTTTCTTATATTTTACAATCCTTTTATTAGATGTGGTGGACTAACTCGGTCCATCTGTGAACAAGTCATAGAAATCAGCAACTTTGAGAAGCTATAGTTTTTCTTTTCTTCACATGTTTTTGATCAATTGTAATCATATAAGATGTGTTGCATTTGAAAACAGTTTCCAAATAGCTACTGTGTGCATGAAAGTAGATACTGTAATTGTCTTTGATTCCCAGAACAAAGGTGAATTGAAAGTGTTTTTGAGCCGAGCCATCTCTTTTATCAAATACAAATGATCTGAACTCAACAATCTAATGATACTCAAGAAAGGCAACCACTTGTATTGTGTCTTATATTGTTTTGTTGATCATAACTTAGGTGGTAAAGTATTTCCTTTTGAAATGTTGGCATGTCATACAATATTTTTCATAGTAATTAAATACGAGAAGAAGCTACGATTCTAGTTAAATAAATCAAAACTAGGAGCTCTTTTATTTTGTTTCAACTAAAGTGGGCATATTCATATACATCACAAAAACCCCTTGAGACAGATTTATTACCCAAACCAATAACAAATAAAGAGCATTAGATGTGGTTCAACAAATACCAACTTGTGTCACTAGAATACATTCAAAGCTTGCAAGAGGCACTAGACTAAAGGTGGCATTCGAACGAGGCGTAAGCGCATCAAGCAACACCCTGCATCTCGTCGCCAACGTCTCCCTCGTTTCTTAATACAACAGACAGGATCAATGTCAATACTACAACACGTTTTGAATGCATCAACAGCTGCTCAAAATCTTAGCTCAATGTCTGTCTCACAACAAGGAGGATTTTGTAACAAATATGACCTGCACTTCTTACTGACCCAGCTAATAACCATACTTGGGCAATGAAGCAGAATGTAACGAATAATAATACAAAAGAGTAAAGCAACTTGAATGAGTTATGGTTGAACAATGAACCAACAAGTAACGAACACGACAATGGTCCACAGCATGACCATCTATCTAGTGCCCAATATCATCAGTAATTGACTCATCATCATAAGGAACAACAAGGAACCACACCTTAGCCAGTTGATATTTGATCTAGGGGTTGAAGTTTTTTTCTGGCTAATTACCCCCATCGGGTTGGGTATCACTACAATTTGAAGGATTTTAGGTATTTCGGGTCGGGTGCCCAATAGTTCGGATCGGGTGCGGTATTTTATCTACTACCTGATTCGGGTTTTGGGAAGCCGCATATAATAAAGGGAAGAACTAAAAGCACCACACAAGCTTCCAAGAGCACCACACATTTTTTTATATAAATTTTTTTTATGAAAAGACTAAAATATCATTCATTAAAACATCAAATACTAAGGGCACCACACAAAAAATTAAATTGGATATCAATAATACTAAGGGCACCACACACTCTCCCTCTTCTTCTCTTCAAACCTTCTTCTCCATTAACACTTACGAAAGAAAATTTGAACAAAAATTTACAACAAAACTCTTACAAATTTCATCATTTTCCCCATCAGTAAGTGAAGAAATCATCAATGGCTAGTGAAGATTCATTCGGTACAAACAATGTAAATGTTTGCATAAATGTAGATAGCAAACAAGTTTCCTTTTTTTGAATTTGAAAATTCGCGCAGAAGGGTATCCGTTCGGCCAACACAGACCGAACAATATATAGGAAGTTCGGCCGTGCTGGCCGAAGTTGGCAAGGCGCATGCGACCGAGTCGGCCGAACGAAAGACTGTGTGTTCGGCCAGGCTGGCCGACAGCTTTGTAAGGCTTTCGGCAGGCTTGGCCGAACGTTTTGAAGCTCGTTCGGTCACCCTGGCCAAACAGTCTCGTTTTTTGACACATAAAAATTTTCAATTTCAATTTTTTATATTCTTATGATGTTCTTTACTCGTTTATAACAGGAACATATGCAAAACGACGATAATCGATACCTTTCAAACCCAATGGATATTCGACAAGCAATGGATTCGGACGATGTAGATCCTCAATATCTTGAGATTGATTTTGCTGAGGAGTTCACCACAGATCAAGTATTTGAATCTTGGACTTCGATGATGAATTGGATTAACGTCGTAGCTCATAGACACAATATGGTGATATTAGTCGTACGCTCTGATCTTGCTGGTCATCAAGGTCGTCGACCTCGGGTTGATTTGGGATGTGAAAGAGGTAGGGTGTATCGTGTACGCAATAAGGCCAAACATCTACTTGAAAAGATTGACAGTCTAGAGATCGTTCAGAAGAAAAGTAGGAGAAACACAGCCACGAAGAAGTGTGGTTGTCCGTTTCTTCTAAGGGCATTTCAATTGAACGAGAGCGGACAATGGTCTTTATCGGTCGTTTCGGGAGTTCACAATCATCCAATGGGTAGGACCTTGGTTGGTCATTCATATGCTGGCCGACTAACACCCGTTGAAGATCAATTTGTGGCCGACCTGTCCAGAAACAAGGTTGCCCCGAAGGAAATATTGTTTACGTTGAAAGAGACATTCGTTGAAAATGCCTCCACCCTGAAAACGATTTATAATGCCAATCATAAGCATAGAGTTGTTGAGCATGGCGGTCGATCTCAAATGCAATATTTGTTAGGGAAACTGGAGACACACAAGTATTATTACCTTGTGAAAAGATGCGAGAAATCCGATAGGGTGAAAGATCTTTTCTGTGCCCACCCGACTAGTGTCGACCTGTTGCGTACTTTTCCAAATGTTTTGTTGATGGATTGTACGTACAAGACCAATCGATACAAGATGCTGCTATTGGAAGTGGTTGGCATTACATCAACGGATATCATATTTTCTGTAGCATGCATCTATCATGAGGCTGAACGTGAGGAGAAATATAGATGGGCTCTCTCGACTTTGAAAGGATTGATGGATCAATCTTTCTTGCCACATGTCATTGTCACTGATCGGGAGTTAGCTATGATGAATGCGATTGAAGTGGTGTTCCCTCAAGCTAAACACATGTTGTGTCGATGGCATATTAGTGAAAATATTTTTACTAAGTGCAAGAAAGAATTTCACAAACAAGCGAAGTGGGAGTTATTTAACTACTCATGGAACACATTGGTTCTCGCTGAAAATGAAGTGAAGTTCAATGAGTACGTCGGGAGATTGAAGGACGACTTCCATGACCATCCAAATGCCATTAATTATGTCATCTCCAATTGGCTCGATCCATACAAATAGAGAACTCCCAGAAGGGGCATGTTGGGCCCAACGCATTGCCAGAGGCTCCCCTTCATTGTAATTGACATTGTGGGTCGGTCACAACATGGGAAAGTACTCGTATATCCATGTCTGCAAAAACAAAGTCAGAAGATTGCAACAAATACGTGAAGTAAACAAAGTGTCACAAAGCCGGAAAAAACAACTCAAGTACAGACAAACTTACCTCCAACAATGTCAAGTACCCGCTAATCTGCTTCACTCCATACCGAGATACAAGCCCCAACTGTCGATACAAGTATGCTAGTGCAGCAGTGCCCCAAGCATACTTGTGTACCCTCTTGACGTGCTCCAACAGGGGAAGAAACTGGGTGGAGACTCTACTGCCGCTCTTGTCAGTAAAAATAGTACACCCGAGCACGTACAAAAGATACGCCCTAGCAGCGTAGAGTCTCTCATCTTCATTAGGAGAAGAGGCCATGGGACTGAAGGTCTTTCGAAGCCACTCCAACCGAACTCCATGTCCTGTGCTTTCCTCCAACGCCTCATCCCTACTGACCCCCAACAGACGTTGAAGCACATCAGATGGCCGTTCGAGACCTGTGGCCGATGTGACCACATCTTTTCCCTCAATTGGAAGTCCGGTGATGCAGAAGACATCATCTAGTGTGATCGTCATCTCACCGAACGGCATATGAAAGCTATTTGTCCTCAGATGCCACCGCTCAACGAAAGCACAAATGAGGGTCTTGTTGGGGTTCTTATACGAAACATGTCGGAGATCGACAATTTTCGAACGCCTCAATAGCTTTCGAACTGGGCTAAGTCACCCCCTGACCTCCACGACTCTAGCTTTGTTGTGTGACATAAACACTTCATTATGCCACGTTCCTCACCGAACCATATCTTGGCGGCCATATGCGTCTTAAAACTTGGCAATAGACGATGATCGCTCAGTCCACTGGGAAAAGGTCCAGTAAGTACCTCAGACTCATTCTCTCCCTGGGCCACCGACTGCTCCTCAACTTCTTCATTCTGGTCATGCTCAGGGGGATAATAACCTGCTTCAGTTTCAACAGGAATATTCTGTGGTAGATCCTGTGGGAGATCCTGTAGGAAATGCTGTGGGATATCCTGTGGGAAATGCTGTGGGAAATCCTGTGGGAGATCCTGTAGGAGATCATGTGGGAAATCCTGTGAGAAATCTTGTGGGAGATCCTGTGGAGGCTCCTCATAAGCAAACGGCATGGGTACGGCCGCTTCTTGCGTGCCCGAACCTTCACCACGTAGAACTTCTCGACGCCTCCTTTCTGAAGCAGTGGGTCTGTTCCTCCTCCAATATATAATTCCTGAATTACAAAGAAGAATAATTAACACAACAATAAAAAAAAATGGACAAGACATAAAATAAATCAGTTGTTCTGCTAGACCGGCCGCGCGCATAACCGTTCGGCCAGTCCAGCCGAGGCCGTAAGCTTTTTGATCGGCAAGCGCGGCCGAACGACACACAAGGCACTCGGCACTGGCGGCCGTTCCGCACGCTGTGCGTTCGACCAACCAGTGTCGCGCGGCAGTTCATCTTTACATAATAAAATCCTACAAATTGGCCCGAATTCATTTGTTTCTGCATACAATTTCAGCAAATTAAAGAATTAAATCCTAAACCCATAACAAAAGCTAATGTACTACATCAATTTCTACAAAAATCAACTCACAAATTTGCAAAATTCAAACAAAATTTTCAAATGAACTAACCTTTGAAGAGTATTGATCTAGTTGTTGGAGTTGGATGAGTTGTTTCCATTTTATTCGAACTTCGGACGAATCAACTGAAATGATGTTCTTCTCCAATGGATGAATCAATCGAAATTATAGCTTACTTCTTCCTTCTTTCTTTCTCTCCACTTCTCTCTCGTTTCTCTACTGCAATTGCTCCTCAATATCTTTTTTTTTTTTTAACTTTTGTAAAATTCAGTAAGGGTATTATTGGTAATAAATGTGATGCTCTTGGTAAAATTTTGAACAAATTTAATATTTTATATGATGTCTTTAGAAGGATAGGTACACTTGAATATGTGTGTGCCCCTGGTACATCCCATAATAAATCCTTGGACTAATTTTCAATCAGATTTCAGAATTCATAACATAGCAAACTCAGAACCCGAGCACACCCGCCGACGCCCTCCGCACCCGACGCGTTCGCCAACGCCCGTCGCGCCTGATTCCCGCCGGCTGCCACGCCACCGGCCACCGAATTTATCATCACCCCAAGGTAAACTTTCAATTGAATTAAAAACAGTAGAAGCTGTAGAGTCAATTGAAGCATTGTTTGTCTTTTCTCTGTATTTTGCCAATTGAATTGAAAACAGTAGAGGGCTTCTCCTTTCTTTTTTCTTTTCTTTACTGCTTTTGCTTTGTTTTATTTTCTTTACTGCTTTTGCTTTGTTTTGAATGGTTTGTTGCTTATGCTGCTTTATTTTGTCTTGAAATTTTATGGGGTTTCAACAAACTTACTGGGGTTGCTTTGTGATCTGAGTGGGATTTGAGGAAATTAGTCTCTCCAAGATTAGAGTTTTGTGTTGATTTTTGAGGAAATTTTCTGCATTTTTGGTTTTTCTTGTTTTTTTTAATTGGAGATGAACATAGGAATTTGCAGAATATTAAAAATTTGATGAGTGTGTATTGCTTATTATTCAGATATGCTGGTTTTTCAACTGATTTTTCTGTGCTTGGAGATGAACTCAAGAATTTACAAAAGAAGCATGATATATTGTAAGATTTTCATTTTTAAAAAAGGAAAAACCCGATCCGATTTTGCGGGTACCCGATCGGACCCTAAGACCTGAAACCCACAAATTCCCGACCCGATCCCACCCCTATGGCCTCCCTGTATATTGGGCATGGAAGACTATTTCTACAATGAAGGAAGAGATGAATTCTTCAAATCAAGAAATCTAAAATACAAATCCACTGTCTTCAGAGCAAACATGCCTCCAGGGCTCTTCATTTCCTTCATTGCCTCCAGGCAAGGTTTTTGTATCTGAGGTTATAATTCATGCAATTCAAGGTTTTTTAGTGTGTATAATTGCAAGAATGGGTCTTTCTTCGGTCAAATGTTTTATTTAAAAAAATAAATTCAAGTTATAAATGTAAATATGCCATATCAATTAGGTTTGATTTAAGGGTAAAGATTTAGATTTATTCATAAACATTTGGAATTTTTTGGTGTATGGATTGTTGATGTTTGTAGTTTGATTTCACCTGGATATACTTTGAAATTTTCCTCAATTATTTTGTGGTTATAGCTTTCCCCCTTTGGACAACTTATTCAGGAATTTGATTTGAAATTGTTACTGTATCTGCTAGGGAGAATAATGGAGAAAGAGCTAACTGAGCTTTTTGAGTCGGTGAAGAGGGCTGCAGATGCGGCTGCAAACTCACCTGGCGAAGAGGATCGATGTCTTGATGTGTTGAAACGGCTCAAAAAGTTTCCTGTTAATTATCAAGTTCTTGTATCTACCCAGGTACTTCAAGTGAATCTATGTTTTGGTTTATTTATTTCATATTGATGTTTCTATTTGGTTTATGTTATTCCATATCAAGATGATTCTGTTGCTGTATAAATGCTTATATAGAGCTTTATGCGAATGGGTTTCACTGAGGTTTGTTATTTTGTTACTGCATTTGCTTAGTTTATGAATATTATAACAAAATCCTGGCCTCTGTAATTTGGAACTGTTGAGGTTCAGATTGACAGTACCACCGTAGTTGTCAAAGGAAGGCACATCCAAGACGTAGATGTGTCTTATCGCTTGAGTGCTAGGCACAGTAAAAGTTCATGCCTAAGCAAAGAGAGCTGCATTAGATGTAATAAACTTAATATACTATAGACATAGGAACAAGGTGCAAAATACTGATTTCCTTAATAACTTATAAGCCTTTAGTGCCAAACACCCTGCCTCAGCCTTTAGATGGAGGAGAACAGGGAGAAAGAGAGATAGACTATGGTGGAGAGAAAATGCACAGAAAGTTATTGTGTTGAGTAGGTCAGAAAGTATCGTAATTTTAATTAGTGATTAAGGCACTTTTTTAACGACTTTTAACTATTTTAAATGCCCATTGAAGAGATTGAAAATTCAATATGTTGTTTAAAGATGCAATTCTTCTTTAACGTGATAAAAGGGTTGCTATCATTGATATTAGATTGTAAAATCACCATCTTGTATAGGTATGACATAGAAATAAAATTGTTAATTCAATGTCTGTGTAAAGATGTAATGTTTCTTTTAAACATGCTACATTGTTGCGATTGCTCATCCTCGGATGTAGAATGGTAAATATAATTGGGGTAATACTATTTGATTGTGAGTTGGATCAAGATAAAACATATTCCCATAATAGGAAGTTTTGAATTTGATGGTAACCTGCACATGGTAATGTAAAGTATGATGATTAAATTCATTGGTTTAAAAAAAAAAAAAGTTCTCATACTAGTTACATTTTAGATCTGTGTACGTACAATCTCGATGACAATGTCAGAGATAATGCACACAGATCGTGGACCTCATGTTTCTGTGTTTGTATTTGAATTAGGACTAAGGGTTCCTGGAGCCTTGAAGTAAGGCACAGGTGTCCATTTCTTTCTGAAGTGAAGGGCAAAAAATTTAAATGATGAACATTGGATGCCGACTTATTTTCATCATCAGATTCTTTTTTCATTGTGCTGATTAACCATTCTTTACTATAATCCACATCTATGAAAGAAATATAGTCAAATCTAACCACGGGCATCATTTTACTGCTTCGTACCTTATATTTTGCTTTTATATTACTCTCAAGGCTATATTTAAGAGTTTCAACTAACCTTTTGTTGGCTGACATATATTTATTAGCCCCAATTTTAAATATAAATAAAGAAACAAATAGGTTGAATTTTGATGAGGTGCACCCTTTGTACACCTTGCTCCACCTTAGAACCTAAGCATGTGCCTTGTTGAAATGGTGCATCTTCAAGGATGCAAGGTGCTGAGGTATGTGCCTCATGTGAGTGTCTGGCAACAATGTTTCATGACAGTTTCAAAAGTTGAAGGGTTGAAAGGTCCCAAAATGACTGCCCTCAACCTCAATAATCTCCCAAACCCACTTCCTCACTCTTCGTCCCCTAGAATGATTCATCTTATATTAGTAATTGGACCCTCCTTCGAGCTTGAAACTGATTGATCATAAAAATTGCTTTCCAGCAAGCATGATGTTCTGTAAGATGGTCATCTTTAATAATTAAAACGTTGAAGAAACTAAAATGCACAAATTAAGATGACCAACAAAATTCTATGTTAATTCATATTGTGTATACAGGCATAGTGATAGAAGGTTCTAATTTATTAAGATATAGCCTGTAGGTTAGATTTGATGTTACTATTCTTATTGTATTAAGTATAAAAGTTACTATTCTCTTTTTTTTGGCAAATGACAGTTCCTTTTGCTTTCCTCCAAATAACTGTAGATAAAACATTGAACAAGGAGAGGGGTATGGTTTTCAGTTGTCCACCATTTTCAAAATAAGATTTCTGTTGAAACCTCAGCATTCAATAGGTAAGAAGAAAGAGCATAGAAAGTAAATTTTGCTCGAGTGATCTAATTTAATGAATTCAAGTTTCACGCGTCATTCTTGCCTGCTAATATATAGTAGCCAAATGTGAGTTTGAAATACTTACATAATCTCTCTTTACCTTTTACTTTCTACAGTTTCTTCTTGATACATTGGATACGTTTGATTGCCTGTTTGACATGTTTATAGTTCCCCCACCCCCTCCTTTTAAGTAATGTAAATGTAAATATTCTATGAAATATGTGCAGGTTATAAAAAGAGCTTACAAAATTAAAAAGTTGTCTAGTCTGTCCATTTTTGGAACGGCTTAATTTTTGTATTTTTACATTGGACCATCTGGGTGTAGTAGATTGTCATGACTTCAGTGTTATTAATGTTATATTTTAATTCACCTTGTACCAAATAACTTATTCCAGGTTGGAAAACGTCTCCGCCAACTCACCAAACACAGAAGTGACAAGATCAAAGCTCTGGCTTCTGATGTGGTTGAGATATGGAAGGGTATAATTGTTAAAGAAACTATGAAGAACAAGAAGAATGGGACTACAGAAGATGGTGATCCAGTGAGAGCTGAAACTTCTGGTACCGAAACCAGTGAGCTGAAGAATATTAAGAGGACAAACTCCATCAAGCTGGAGCTGAATTCTGCAACTAAGAAGTTGAAGCTGGAATCTTCCTCTTGCCTCAAGATCGAAAAAGTGGACTCTAAAGTTCAAGTGGAGAAACCAAGTTCTGGAGCTCAAAAACCAGCATCTAACCCTATTGGCCCACCAAAACTCTCTTCCATGGTTTACTGCAAGGACCCTTTGAGGGACAAAATCCGTGAACTTCTAGCTGAAGCTCTGTGCAAAGTCCCCAGTGAAGTTGACAATGACGATAATTATCTGAAACACAAAGTCGAAGAATGTGATCCTTATCGAGTTGCTGTTCTAGTAGAGACTGCAATGTTTGAGAAGTGGGGCAAGTCCAATGGGCCCAGAAGTTCAAATATAGGTCTGTAATGTTCAATATCAAGGATCAAAGCAATCCAGATTTTCGAAGAAAAATTCTTATCGGGGAGTTAGAACCACGAGCCATTCTGGAATTGACGCCTGGAGAGATGGCTAGTGACGCAAGACAAGCTCAGAACGAGAAGATCAAGGAAAAGGCGTTATTCAATAGCCAACGAGCAGCAGCTCCAAAGGCTAGTACGAACGAGTTCACATGTGGAAGGTGCAAGAAGAAGGAGACGACGTACTACCAGATGCAGACTCGGAGTGCTGATGAGCCTATGACCACATTTGTAACCTGTGTAAACTGCAATAACCACTGGAAGTTCTGCTGATCTGCAATAACCTTCCATTATTCCTTTGATATATTGTTTTATTTTTTCACTGGAGTTTTCTTTAGGGCTATAAGTAATGAGTAGAACTAATTTGTTGTAGGAGATGTTATTGTGAGGATTTTGAATTTGCTATTTTTAGTCATGCTCATTGTGATCAACGTCATAACCTTGCTCATCTTTAATTATGTAGCTTATATCATTGTTTGCTATAAACAATGTATGAGAAATAAGAAGATATGATAGAATATATCCAAGTTGTAAGCACAGTAGTTACCGTTTGCATTAGTGACAATCCTTGCTTGCAAATCATATGCTAAGAATGCAGCATGTGCAACCCCATGTCATTATGGACTAGCCATTTGATTTTTACCCATAAACTAGGTTTAAACAATATTTTGAAAAGTGAATTTAAGATCAATAAAGTCTATTGAGTTTGTTTAACTACCACACATAGTTTTTATGTAGGTTAAGTATTTGCTATTAATTCCTTGTTTCAAAATCTTGGTATTAAAATTAAAAAGCTAGACAATGTACTGAGGATGATGTTGTTTGGTGCAATATATTGGCGGCAATTAAAATGAAGAAAAAAATGTCTAAAAACAAGAAAACACGAGGGAGGCTCTGATGATATCTACAATATATTTCAAGTATTCATTCCCTCAACATATCTATCCTAGTTTGTACTACACTTTGATAACATGTACAGGGTGGTGGTGGTGCACAAAAACTAAACCACCCAGTCGGAAAAAAATCGAGCATCTTGCCAAAGTTTTGCTCTTTGATAAAATAGCTCTGATGCTGTTGTTAGCTAGAAAAGAATAGGCAAAGAATTTAGATAAATCAACCGTTAAAATTAGAAGAGGAGGTCCCCATAGCCTAGACCACCCTGAATAGATACTTCAAGTCGTCCACTGTAAGTCGACTCTGTCGTGTTCCTGTTTCATCTTCTCCAAATGCGTATGCAACCATCTTTCTCTTCTTTTGCTGCAAAAACGCAAGTATTATTTGAGTACGCACCTCACAGAGAGAGAGAGAGAGAGAGAGCATCTGAGAAAGACGGAGAGGAAAAGGTATTCACCTGTAGGGCCAAAATGCGATCTTCCACTGTATCCTTGACGGTGAGACGAAAAACTGAAACGGGGCGTCTCTGCCCTATACGATGTGCACGATCAATAGCTTGATCTTCAGTCGTTGGGTTCCACCACAAGTCGAGGAGGAGCACATTACAAGCTGCCACCATATTAAGTCCAAGACTCGCAGCCTTCAGAGACATGATTATAACAGAAACCTGAACAAGTGGTTCACAATCATTACTTTGAAGATCATAACAAAGTGGATCAATTAAATCCAAGCAAACTAACCTCAGGAAGAGAATTGAAATCTTTCACGGCCCTGTCTCTGGCCACAACAGCCATTGTACCATCAAGTCTACGATACTGAATCGAAGAGCTTTTCAAACAAGCTTCAAGCAAATCCAACATACCCGTCCACTGGGAGAACACGATTGCTTTCTCCCCCACACCCTTAACCGAACCACTCGGCTCTCTACCCATGTCTTCTTCTGATGTTCTGTTCTCTTCCTTGGAATTGGTATGCTCTGAGGAATTTGTTCTTACAGCACAATCTTGTGGTCTAGACAGAGACAACAGGAGGTCGAGAGCAGCCCGAATTTTGGAAGATCCTTGGGGGCAACTTAAGGTACGAGGCTCAGAAACTTCACCAACTTGAGAATCAAGGCAGTTGGCAGCATTTCCTACACTCAGCTGGTCAGACATAGCACTCCGTAGAGTGGTTATTGAAAACACACATGACTTAGTAAGATGAGTTTTGCATTTCTTGGTGGGACACTGGGTGTCGTCACCAGTTATATGCTCACATATGCACTGATTGCAAAAAACATGTCCACAGACGGTTACAACAGCATCTTCGGGTGGATCCTGTAAACAGAAGCATTTTAAGACGCAACTAAAAGCAACTTTTTAAATGACAATTGTTGGCAAATATATATACATATAAAAAGTACCCTCGAATAAATATATAGAAAAAGGATGGTGATATAATAGACACAGCGATGACTGGGATTTGATTAATGAATCCCTTAAGATCATTACATCTTATAGAGGTGAGAATTAGAGATTATCTTTGAAGTTCATGGAAAATTTTCAAGTACACAAACCTACGAAATCCAATAAAATTGATTTTATTAGATGCTTTCCAGACAAGTTAAAGGAAGCCAATAGACCGCATTTCTAAATACATGCATCTACATTAGCTATCAAGTGTAATCATAGCCTTCAACTACAAGAACATCACCAACACCACGATGTAAAGCAAAAAGCACAGGAGAGTGAGAACAATTTGCTGAACATAGACCAATAATGGATCTGATAATGACAGCATCAGAAGCACTAAAAAAGAGATTCCCAAACAAAACTGCTTACATTGCAAATTCCGCAGATGGCCAGGGAGGCTTCCAAACAACTCAGAAGGGAACTTTGTTTCTCCTGAGAAAGTTTTTTTGCCATCTCAATGGAGGAAGCCATGTTCGCATTAGAGTTCAACCCCTTGACAAGAAGAGGGTGATCGCATGCTTGTCGAAGTCGTAGAAGCATTAATAGAATGTTGACATAATTCTGTTTGACAGTGCCAGCTGCAGCATATTCCTGTCATATGCATCATACAGAGGTTAAAGTCAAGGGCATGCATAGCCATCAAAGATAATTGCATGACATGAGATCTCATGAAAGTGATAACATACTGCAAATTGAGCACGTGAAGCAGCCTCAAGCCTGCTGTAGAAATCACGCTCCTCCATGGAAAAATCAATCTTCCTCAGTTCTATAGTTTTAGGTGGGAGATTAATAATTGGTTCTCCATCAATAAAAGTACCTGGATTGAAACATACCACATGAATAACATCAAGCTCCTGAAGGATCCTAATTCATTTTAAGATGATGCCTAATGATTGCAGAAGCAAACTTAAACTTCAAATTGATGCACTAACTGTGAATATTTTAACTAATACAATTGATCAAGCAGCAGGCACACTTTGCAACTAAATCAAAAAAGTTCATTCATGCTACACCCTATTCCTGGTCTGAGAAAAGTTTTTCAAGGTTCAAAAGCATGGAGAAAGACAGCACATTTTAAGATTCAGCGGTGGTCTCATAAGTTCACAATTACTACCTTACCATATTTTCCTTGCAAGACTCATAACATAACAGCAACACCATAACCATTAACATGGGCATAATAACCGTAATGACTCCAATCATATACATGAATGAAGTTTTAACACAGCCTCATGGCTTAAATAATCAATAAAAGGGTAGATTACCAAAGAAATTCACCAACTTCAACTATTTTTTAGTTGCAGCATTAACTTTTAAAAGTAAACAGTGTCATTGATGAACTTTAAAAATAATAATAATAAATTCAATTGCAATATCGAAGAAAATTAAATTGTTGAAAATTTTGGAAATATGAAAATATAAAAGAAAAACTCATCAAAAAGCACCGTCTTGTGTTAAAATAAAAGAAATCCCTTTTAACAAAGCAACACTTATTTTTTATGCTTTTTCGGCCACATTCTTTTTCTATTTCTTTCTTGTTAATAACAATCCAGAGTGGTAAAAGATTGCACTCTCTGTCCTCCACGTTAGTACTTTGCTAAATGTTCTCATTCATGTTATCAATTTAAATTTTTTGAAGTTGGTCAATAGCTTTGTCACTTTTAAAAGTTCATTTTACAATTACGAAATTGAACAATATCTCAGAAATTCCGTAATTGACCCTATATAAAATAACCCGATATATGTGAAGGCATTTTGATCAAGCAGCTGAGCTTGAGAATATACATAATAATTCAATTACAGGAAACAAAGCCTTCTAAGGAAGAGACATCAAGAACAGAAATGCAGATAAATGGTTGAAGCCAACCAACTAGCCATAATTGCAAAAAATTAAAAATAGAGTTGATAACAATTTTTACCTTTTGTTCGACGCAACATTATAGTCTTCAGCACTGCTTGTAACTTTTTGTAACCATTCCTTGGATTTTTATGAATTGGCACCTTTAGTTGCTCACAGAAAATTCTAAAGACAGCATATGGCTCGTGCCTGAGAAATCTGAAGTAGCTATAAAGATCATCAATCGCATTCTGGATGGGTGTCCCTGATAAGCACCATCTGCGTTTCGCACGAAGACCCCAACAAGCCCTAGCTGCTTGAGTTCGATGGTTCTTAATACTCTGAGCCTCATCCAATACAACCCTAAACCATCCAACCTGGGCAAGAGGACCAGATACATTTTCATGTACTTCGTTATCAATTCCTTTCTTACTCTTCTTATTCGTACAGGACTTTTTATCAGAATGAGTTCCAATTGTCTTCGTTTTCCACAAGATGAAGAATCTTTATATGGAGAACCTCTCTGATCTTCATTCTCATTAACAACAGGCTGTTTAGGCACCTCCATGCTCACAATAGCATATGTCGTGACCACCACATCATATTTAGCCAGCTCAACTGGATCCTTGGTACGGTTGCTTCCATAATACACAAGAACAGAAAGATCGGCTTCACTAGTTACTTTACAGTGCAACTCCTCAGACCATTGCCGGAGTACACTTGTTGGACACACAACAAGGGTGCCACCAGAAGGCCTGCCCTTTGCTTGCATAGGTATAGAATATCCATCAACTCGAAGAGGTTTAGCTCCTTCTATAACACGATAAGTTTCAGATACTCCATCATCTACATCATCATCCAAATTCAATGTCTCTGTCGCCCTTTCTTTTTCATTGGTTTTAAGTGCTTTAGATGATGGGGACCGCTCCTTCAGGATAAGTGCAATTGTTGATATTGTCTTTCCAAGCCCCTGCCAAAAGTGAAACATCAAGATGGCATAATGGAAACTATCAATAAGAAAGCCCTTAAAAAAATTGGGGTGGGGGGGGGGGGGGGAGGAAACAAAGCCCAAGGCAACCTGATCATCTGCAAGAATGCCACCAGAACAACATGCACTCTTAGTTTCCTTGTTAGCCATCCAGGATAAAGCAATCCGCTGTCCAAAAACTCAACTCGAGTCAGTAGAGGTGACACAACAGATAAATAAAGCACAAACACAGACCCCACCCTTGACCCTTGGAAGACAGGTGAAATTTTCAGGTAGGGCTAAATAGCAACAGTCATCAATGACAATATTTGATATATTCATATAAAAAGCAAACTCAACTAATCAGGTGCACCTGCACCATGCAAGCATTGCCACTGCCCAACTTTTCAGGTGTACTGAAAGTAAAAAATTTCAAACCGGAGATATTTCTGCATATCATTATCTATATCTCTGGCAATCAATTTATTACGATAAATGTATAGATGTTAAATACTAACTCATAATTCCTTAAATTCCCTGAATAACTTATGAGCAAAGACTGCTTTTGACTCGGTTCTCAAACAGACAAAGCAAAATTTGCATCAGGCTAGCTTTAGAAGATTTTGACAAGCATACTGGGTCGAGAATTTATTAAGAGATACTGACAGTATAGTATAGAATCGAAGTATTTATAGTAAGTATAATAATAAAATATTGTTTGCCACATCTTAGCTTCCCCCTCAACCAAAAAACTACCATACCACAAATAGTATCAACATAAAGCATCAATGTTACAAATCTTCCAAAAATCAATTGAACATCATATACCTGGTGTTTTAGCAGAGGCACAGATAAGCCAGATGGTGGAGTAGCTTCTGACTTTGGCTGTGAAAGATCCTGCAATAGATGCAAAACTCCTGTATAATTATTTCTTTCTCCAACTATTGAAGATGAATACTTAAGACATTTTAAGAAATAGTGCTTCACTTTTTCAATGCAGCAAATACAACACATCTGCATCAAAACATGAAATCACAACCAACAAAATTCATTCACTATGTGAACATTAGCCCTTTAGGACGTTCTGAAAGACAAATATTAGTCAAGTGATACCTGCATAAAATGATAGTTTAATAGTCCAATTTTTGTAGGAGGTTGAATATAATAGGCCAAATGATTACAAATATATATTCCCACCGAAAACTTCACTAGTGAACTCAAGCAAATACTTAAAAGCTACCAGCATCAAACATGATTAAATTCAAAAGAGAAGTGAACTCGCAAATGAAATAATCTCTAAAAAACATAAATAATCAGGCACACAAAGAGGTTATAGACACCAAAAGCTAAATAACATTAGATGGGAAAAAAGATATGTTGTTTTGAATTGGCAGTATGAAGTAAAGTAGTTTGAAGTCCCAACAGAGTACTGGATTATAAAGTAAGAGGTAAACATCTTTAAGCAAATGGGAAAAAAAATTCAAAGATGATATATCTGTATTTGAGATGCAAATCTATTTTCCAAACCAGAGGTACCATTATATACAATAAGTTTCCACATAAAAGAATACAAAATGAGCATTTGAATTTTTGTTAGCCGACAATGCAGAAAATGGCATCTCAACTTAGAAAAAGCAGAAATCAACATAATAGCTACTCACAAGGTGAAAACACACACATACACCAACAACATCAACAAAGCTGTTAGAAACACCATATCTGTGGATTAGAGAATTCACCTGCAATGCTACTCGATAAATGGCCCTTTCATTGTTTGGTTTACGCTTTGCCTGTGCTGCTACCATCTGGTTACCAGGGTCCCTTGATGTCAAAATTTGTTTAGCACCAATCAACTTTTCACCCATTGCAATGCGAATTGAGCGAGCTGGAGTGCTCATATTCTCAAGGATACATAAATCAGAGTCATCATCAACATTGCTTTGCTTAAGTATGTTATTCTGAACCCCTCGGTAATTGATTTTTGAAAGACAACTATCATCTAATTTAGTCACCTCATTTTCCAACTTTACAGTTTCCATCTTAATGGGTGGTAGTACACCTGAATTCTCCGAAACCTTCACAACAGAATTCCCATAATGGGCAACATCATCAGAGTTCTTAACAGGAGTATCACCAACCATACCAAGAGAAGGGTCGGCGCTACTTGATTCAAAAAAATTGTCTTCTGTTTCATCCTTTAAATGGTAAGCATGGTTCTCACAAGAAACCAATGGCAAACATTTGGATGAAGACAACTTTATGCCTTCATTAGTAGACGACACACATGGACCCCCATAAATTGCATTATCAACTTTGTCGGAAGCTCTAGAAACAATGTCTCTAGATGAAACAAATTTGATGTTCTTCTTTTCCTTGATGTGGCCTTTTGTTTTACTGAATTCATTAGGTAAACTATTAGAATGCTTTTTTGACTCATTTCCCATTGATGGAATGACACTGTTGAACAGATAGTCTTCATGGTTCAGGAGACTGAAATTTGAAGAGTCCTGCTTATGAATAACATGATTAAAACTGATGAAAAGAAGATACTTCGCCATAGTTGGGTGTGTCAAATGGAGCTTTGTTACTGACATTTTGGTTTGAAGACTGTTGGTTATTCATAATATGATTAGCACCATAACAGTTAAATCCTTCACTTTGATTGAAAGTCTCAATTGGAGCTTTCTCACTGTTATTTTGGCAAGGGGCTATGGCATTCTGTGAACCACCATAGGCATGCATATAGAAAAGGCCATTGCCCTGACTAAGCTGGGATGATGGTTCAAGCATTTCACCATACGTAAAGTGAGAATCTAAACTAGGTTCCCCAAAACCATCTGACAATGACCTTCTAGGTTCTGAGGCTTTTAAGTTGTCCTTTGGAGATGCTAAACCAACTCCAGGTATTTCATCTTTTGCCCAGCATACCTCAGGCATGTCGAGAAGGTCATCCGCCTGACTAAAACGGGATGAAGGTTCCAGCCTTTCACTATTTGAAATGCTGGGATTCCAAGCAGAATCCACTATTCCATCAGAACATGCCCTCCTATATTCTGAGGCTTCAAAGTTGTGCTGGGGAGATGCTATGCCGAATCCTGGTACCTCCTCTGTCCAGGTCACTTCTTCTGAAGTCCGCATTGCTATCATAATATAACATCTGATAAGTTTACTTGGAATAGATGTGGGACATGAAGATAGAAGCACACTCCCTTTTTGATAAAAAGGTATCAACTGGATAAATAAATTCAACTGAACTAAAGGGAGCCACTACTGACTTCATGCAGAAATATAATCTTCTGAACCATAGGTTGATTAAATTATATGATTGCTACATAAACACCATCCTCCAACCACATTACTCCAAATATAATTCGCTCAACAACGGTAATAACACAAAATCAAATAAAACTCAGTATAATAATTTGATACGAAAATAAAAATGTGAACAAGGAGAAAATATGCTTACCGACCTGTTAGGGCATCCATATAATGTAACTCATCCAGCCTACTATCCTGCAAATCAACAATGAATAGATACATTTAAATGTGAAGCAACTTACAATCGTTTGAGTTAGCCAAGAAAATAAAACAAAAGCACAAGGAAAAGGAAGTGGATAATCGTAGGACAAAAGACGGACTCCAGTAGAGAGAGGAAACAATAGAAAATAATGTAGCAAAACCATTCACAAGCCATTTACATCATATTTTGTGCTTTCTTGCTTTGTCTTAATTTCCATCTTAAGAAACATTATAGTGAAATTTATCTTGACACGTGTCAACAAATACCACGACTCAATACATAAATGCCCTACTCCTACAGACTCCTCTAAGGAAGAGTAATTAATCACTTTGCAAATGCTACACTGTCACATATCTATGTTGCTACTCACATTCATGCAAAGAAGGAAACGCTTCTCCCACATCTATCGGATCAATGTTAATGCACACAGCTAAAAACTTTTAAGTAATCAATTAATCAAGTATGGAAACAAAATTCAGGTTTCAAATTATGGGAACGCATAATTCTGGAAAAAAGAGATGCTAAGATAATGCAAGAGGCAAGTTGAACTCATATACATATCCAATCACAGCATCATCATCCTCAAAATTTCTTCTAGACAACTACTCATCACTAATTAAACATTGAAAGAAATCAACTCATACACTAAATCATGAACTCCATAACCATTAATCTAATAACATAGCCCAGATTCACAAATTAAAATTAAAAAAAAAAAAAAACAGTTTTTTTAAACAAGATTGACCTGTGGAAGATCGTGAGGTCCTTCCTCGGCGAAACCCAAAAGCTCCTCAAGATCGAAAACAACGTCGTTCGCTAAAAAGTCTTCCTCATTTAGTCTACACATCGGTGATCCCTCCTCATCTGCCTCCATCATCATCATCTCAGACCTGCTGCCGCTATAAATAAAAAATTCAGAAACAAAATATTTTAAATTCCCACAAAAAAGGTTGAATCCCAACTTCTGTTCTTCGAAGAAATAATTGAGCGACAGAAATCCCAGAAAAATTGATGGGGATTTGAAGAAGTGTGCGTGAATTTCCAAGAAGTGAAGAGGGGATCGGTGGGTCTATATACGCCGCGCTGGCCGTTTCCTATTCAGACTAGGAAAAGATTACGAAAGTTACCTATTTTTATTTCATAAATAAATGTATATAATACTCATTTGTCTTTCATACTAGGTTTAAATCTCATAATCTAAGTGCATGTTTGTTGATTTATTTATAAATATGATTTTTTTTAATTCTTAAAATAATTTTTTTATTTTTCCATTTGATTTTTAACACAAAATTGGTGATAGGTAGTTCTTTATAGGTGTACTAACGGTTGTATTAAATATTTTTCATATCTTTCTTTGAAAACTATAAAAGAGAATAACATTTTTATTGTTCAATTACATTTGTTTTGTTCCGAGTCTACGTTTTAAAATATAAAATTAGCTTTATATAATAGTTTTTTTTTTTTTGTAATTGTTTTCATTTTTGTGTTCTTTATTAATTAGTCTTCATCATTTGTAACATTTGTTGATGTTTTATTACAATTTTCAAATGGTTTAAAGCTTAAAGAAATCATAAAAGCTTAAAACATTATTCACTAGGAAACAATTTGGATTATGATATATGATCTCCAAATTATTATATCTATTACTAAAAATATAAGTTATATTTTTGTATTACTTATATTAATAATATTTATTTTTTAAAATCCCATGTGGTGTGTTTATGCTAGTTTTATATTTTATAATAATATAATAAAATCACCCACAAGTCAACTCAATTTGTTTTGGGCCTTGGGCTCTCAATTATCTCAGCCCGTTATATAAAGCCCAAAAAGGAAACAAATATACTAAGAAGCCCAATACCAAATAAATCAAGCTCTCAAAATATTATTTAAAATAAAATTGGATAAAGATAGAGAGAATTGGCAGAGAGAGAGAGAGAGAGAGAGAGAGAGCAAATTGAGTCCTCTTATCCAGAGCGAAGAATCGAAAATGGCGTCAATCTCTTCGTCTTCACTTGCCACTATACTTTTTCCTGTATGCAATTCCTCCACCATTTCTTCCAGGCCACAGCTTTCCTTCCCTTCTTCAAATCTCTCAAAAATGCGAATTTCTTCTTCTTCTTCTTCTTCCAGAATCATGGCCGTTTCTGAGGTCTTGGAATCAAATGCCAACCCTGCTACCACTGAGGTTACCTTGATGTTTCTATTCTTTGTATGAATTTTGACGTTTATTCTCGTTTTTTTTAATGAATTTCTGCTTTTGTTTTTGTGGATTTTAGGATGAGGCTCCTTCTGCTTCAAAATTGAGTATTGGCGCGGATTCCGATACGGTATTCTTTTACAAGTCATTTCAATCTTCACTTTTCGTTTTAAACATGACTTTGTGTGTGCTTGAGAGCTGAAATGTAGTACTAGAATATAAGCCCTCGTTTTTTTTTTTTTTTTTTTCCGATTTTTCTTTCAAGTGATGGCATTTTATACTGAAATTGTCTTGATGTTGCTGCTGCCATTGGCCTATGACATGTTCTTCAGCTGTAACAGTTTAGTTTCTGAGCAGGAGGAGTTTGACTTGATAGTTTCCATCATGAATACCTAAGAAATGCTATTGATTACAGTATAAGGGTATGCTTCAATTTGCCGTTCTGCAATATAATTTTGGACCATTTCAGGAATTGGCTCGTTCTTGTAATCTGCGTTCTGTATCTTATATTTGTAATCTTAAGGATCGATTGTGGATTGGTGAATCAGCCTACATTACTTCCCACTAGGCTAAAGTGTGGGACATGAGTTAGTACGTGTTGGTTGCAAATGAAAATTCACCATTGAAAAAGATTAGGCTATCTGAGCAGTGATATGGTTAATCTTTTCTCGCTTTTCGTATGGTTCAAAACTTTACATTGGCTAGAGATGAATCGACATGTGAAAGGTTGTGAGTGTAGTGGAAGAAAAAAAGCAGTTATAGTGGGTCGTAAGGTTTTATGAAGAATCTGTTTGTGCTTATTACAATAATTTTTTAGCTCCTTGATTATCATTATAGTCATGGATTATCAATATAGTCATGGAAGTAGAGACATCAAGAAAGAGTGTACATTTTAGCTGAAGAAATAAGTGATGCACCTGAAAATATGATTGAGGAAGGAAACAAAAAATCATGATACTTTTCTGGAAGATCAGGATATTATGTGCTACATTACCTCAGTAGCATTGGAACATTTTCCAGAAATTTCAAAGTGTTTCTAGTACCTGTGTTTAGTATACATGTAATTTAATATATGTTACGAGTGGAGTTAGTCATAATTTATTAAATTTTCTAAGTACTAACTAAGTAAGACAATCTATCTTAAAATTCAACTAATGTACCCCATGAACAAACTATTTGTATTCTATGCATGTAAAAACAGAGGACATTAAGGAAGTTATAGCTGTAAAATGAGAAATGAGACAGTACTTTTGATTTTTGCTGGTAGATAGTAGGTATGGTCTATCTTGACCTCATGAAACTCTTGATTCTGATGCATTTTAATCTGAATGTATATGCTGATTTCACATGATGATTGATATTTGTTTTCTTCAAAAATATTGTACTTGATTGCTTCTCCAGATTTGAGATTTCATGTATGATACATTGCAATCTAAGCTTCACGGGGCTTCATTCCCGAGCAGTTTTAGATTAATAACTACAACTTCAAGCCACTAAATAATACGTAAACTATTGAAGTCAACTCATGTAATTTAATAGTTCATAGATTTACTTCTTTTACATCATTTACACTCTCCTCATGAGCATGGTGGCTGCTTTCTAAATAAATTAATGTGTTTCTTGTTCCTCGATTGGGGAACCTTTTCTTTTCAAGCTAGACTATGGTCTTTCTCGAGGATTTTTACACATCATATGAATCGAGGCTTATTTGTGCTCTCAGGTTGCTCCTAAGCAGAAGATCAGAATCAAATTGAGATCATACTGGGTACCCTTAATAGAAGACTCATGCAAACAGATAATGGATGCTGCAAGGACAACAAATGCAAAGACTATGGGGCCAGTGCCTTTACCAACAAAGAAGAGAATTTTTTGTGTTCTCAAATCTCCACACGTTCACAAAGATGCGAGGTTCCATTTTGAAATTAGAACTCATCAACGGCTTATTGACATTCTCTACCCGACTGCCCAAACTATTGACTCGTTGATGCAGCTTGACTTGCCTGCTGGTGTCGATGTGGAGGTAAAGCTTTAGACACGTAACCTCTAGCTTCTTGTAAACATGTTGTTGCCAGGTCTGGGGCTGGATTCGGGCAAAACAAGTAGGGAAAGAACAAGATTATTGCAATGTTTTGTTTTTCTTAGTTTAAAACGTATGCTGTGACTTCAACCAGTAAAAAATTTCTGTTGTGTATGGACTTTGTTTTTTGTCCCATACTTTATAGAATGAATCATGAAATGGATTTTGGTTTAACAAAAGAATGAAAAGGGGATGAGGCAAAAAGTGGTGTAGGTCTATCTTATGTTTAATTGGGGAGCATAGGTAAATAAATTGTTTGCCCGAACGAGGAATAAACTAATGGGCTTACGTTTTCCAAACAAACGTCAAAGGTAATTAATCTTGTTGATATGATATACTATCAAGCACAACAAAAATAAGCAAACATGTGCTAGGTATCTAGATATAAAACTCTTTACATATAAGCAATTATTAGAGAATAATTGTATCAAAGCAACAAACCTATCAAAAATTGACAAGTTCCTGAGAATCAGTTGTCCATGTTTCTATACCCCTCATGTATTATCCTTAATTCTACGCCAAAAATTGTTGGTGCAACTAATACCTGCAAAAACTACTACTTGCTTTTTTTCTACCTATTTTATATGTAGCTTTTTTTTTTTTTTCCTCCAGCAATGATATATATGTATCACCAAATTTGTACAATCATTCAAACTTGTCACCATTCCTCACCAAACTCTACTATCATTAGTCTTCAAACAATTTTCAACATTATTTATTAATATAACTTGTTGTGGTTTGATTTTTGTTTGTGATGGTTGTAAATTTCCTTTTTTCTTTTAAAAAAAATCTCTTTCAGAGTTCAATTTGGAATCACCGATTTTCGACTTGAAAATAATGCAAATTAAAACTGAACTGCAGTTACTCATGATTTCGATCATAAATCGAAACTAAATCAACAATTAAATTCAGATTCGACTTTGGGTTTTCCAACCGTTTATACGTGTCTAGTTACAAGAGTCATTCAACTTGCATGATCCAATTAGAAATTAAAGAGTCAGATCTTCTATTACATTTGATGCTACATAGCATTTAGCACACACCACATATTAATTAATGATGTCATCGAATACACGTGGTGTGTGATGATTGATTTGAAATAGGAGATGTAACACAAGTGTAATAGAATATCTAACTCCAAAATTAAAGAATGAGTAAATATTTGTAGTAAACAATAAAGTTACCTTTGACTTTTATTTAACATGCATAAAACGATATATCTACACTACACGTGAAATCACATGCATGCATCTTCTTTCTAGAGAAAGATAAAACATTCAAAGGACACAAGTGGGGTTTCATGCAAGTGCAACTCATTTCTTGTCGGTGGCCACATCATCATTTCCAGCTCACTCTCTTTCTCTTTCTCCACCTTCGAACCCGACCCGGAACCAACCCGGTCCGGTTCGAACGACCCAGGACCCGAACGGATTGTATCCTTGACGTCGCTCTTCTGATCTGTTAATGCAGCTTTCACATGAGTCTCAGTACTGTGCAGGGTGCTGCAGATCTCGTGAGTGGAGGGCTTCTTCTCTCTTTCATGGAATATTGGGGTCGTGGTGCTCACTTCTTTGACAGTGCTTTCGAGTGGGTATATGGGTGGCGGAGACTTGCTGCCGCCGTTGCGGTCGCCGGAGATGGAATTAATAGGTGGCTCAGAGTTGGTTCTGCTGCTCATACAGCAACCCATCTGGAATATATATAATGTGTTGCTTCTGCTTTTGCTTTTACATGGAGGAAATGGTGGTGGTGGTGGTGGTAGTGATACGGCGGCGAGTGGTGGTGGAATTGTATGAAACAAGTAGTTGATCAGAAGAGGATGATTAACGTTGATTTATTTATGGTGAACAATCTTGATAACAAAGACATGATAATCTTTTTCGATTTTAAAGGGAAATTCCATAATACCCTTAATTTTAGTTATATTTACATAAAAAAAGAATCTAAGAGACTCTACTCGTGTCCAGAAACTCTACTCGCGTCCAGGAAACTCGACTCGTGTCCAGAAACTCTAGTCGCGTCTACCTTTCAGATAAGGTTCAACATATCATGAACACAAAATATAATATTGTGTTCACGATATGCTGATATCGTGTTCAGTTCATGATATGCTGATATGCTAATATTGTGTTCACAATATACTGATATTGTGTTCACGATATGCTGATATCGTGTTCATGATATGCTGATATGCTGATATTGTGTTCACGATATGTTGATATTGTGTTCATAATATGCTGATATCGTGAACACAATGTGTTCACAATATGCTGATATTGTGTTCACGTTATGCTGATATCGTGTTCATGATATGCTGATATACTGATATTGTGTTCACGATATCCTGATATCGTGTTCATGATATGCTGATATGCTGATATCGTGTTCACAATATGCTGATTATATCAAGGTTTTCCATTTAGTAAATTAAACTGGCGTGTATTATCAAAATGTAATAAAAATAAATAATGGGTATAACTGACATACAAAATGGGTAATAGGTATTCAGGCTCTAAAATGGATGATAAAGGATGTATAATTAATTGGTTATTTCATTTTATAAATATCATGATGTGTTAATTATTTTGTGGTAGATATATAAGATGTGAATGTACATTAAATTGGAACAAAAGATGCATTATATCATATAAATACATATTTAAAAGATATATTTTCATATGCTTACATCATATATTGGATTGTCCTTGTTTTACTCTACTCATATCGTTATTAATTATTATAATAGTTATAAAAGTACTTGTGTATGTGTTAATTCAAATTATGATGATCATAAATACACTTATATTAACACATTAATAATGGTTATATAAAGTAAAGGATCATTTCTCTTGCATGTGTTATATTTTTCCTTACATTTCAAATGAAATAAATTCAAATTAAGTAAATGTGATATTAGTTAGAGATTGATTCACTCCTATTTAAATAGAATTACAATAGAGTTTTTTTTTTTTTTTTTCTCTTTCGATAAATTATAGGTAAACATGTCTTGAAATCCTATAATGATGATCATTTTGAGATTTTTTTTCTTTTTCCTCAAATGACATTTTTTTAGGATGGAAGGAGTAGATATTATCTTAAAGTAAAAGATCAACGTTATAGTACTTAGAGACTTAATTTAGCGATAGATATACATCTCACCTTGAGAGCAAATCTCAAGTTCCAGTCCCCTCCCCCAATTGTAACTTAAAAAAGAAAAGATGGTCGATATAGAATATAAGCAAATCAATTTATTTTATCAAATTAAATGGAGAGGTTAAATGCAAAAATGAAAAGTAAATCATTTTTTAATTTGCAAATTAAAGATATTTTTATCCGACCTGAACATATAAAGTTTAAGGGTTTTTCAAATTGTAACCTAATTTTTTTTCGATTTTTTTTTAATGCACATATTGTGAGTTGCACGTGACTCTTTGAAGTATAAAAATAACCTGAACCATTATTATTTTTCAATTTGCATTTGAAGTATACCTCTTTCAATTTGAAATCAAAACTTTTTAAAAAAGACAATTCTAGTGTTATGAAAATCACACCATACATTTCTCTTGAAAAATGTGAGAAAAAAAAGTTTGAGTTGCATTTTGGAAAACTTCTTATTGTAATTGAACTAAAAAAAAGATTTAGTTTGTGAATAGAACTGTTTTATTTTAAATTGATTTCTACACTTCTTTTCACACCCTCATCTCACACTCTTATAAATGTGTTGTATTGGTTTTTCATTTTCAAGTCTTGGGTAAGATTTGTGATTATAAATAAAAAATATTATAGATATTAAATAATATGGTGAATTATATAACACTCTCAACATATCTAGTAAAACCATCAAATTACATATCCTTATTGGTTCATGAACATTATTATAACTGGCTTCTTAATCAAATATGGAAAAAAAAAACTTAATCATAAATTAATCATCATATCACGTGTATTCAATGACATTACTAATTAATATGTGATGTATATTAACATGAGATGTAACATCAAATGTAATAGAAGGTTCAAACTTCGATGTATAACCAAATCCTGTCTACACTATTTTAATTCGAATCCCTCATTTCTTATTGATAATAAATATTCTGTCATATCTCAACATTTGTTAAATAGCCTAATCAAGATTCAAAGATGGTAAATGGAATTGAGATAATTGTTGAAATTAATATTCATCCATGCCTGAGTTTTTTTTTTTTTTTTCAAAAAGAAAAAAAAGCAATGCAAATATGCAGGTCTCTGCGACGTCGTTTTTGTCTCCTTCCTCAGTCCCTACTGTGCCCTCTGCTAATTCCACTTCCCTAATCCACCTCTGCTCATCAAAATTGTAACAGAGAGAGAGAGAGAGAGAGATTCTTCTCCCAGTTGAAGCTGGAAAATCCTCGAGGAAATTCAAATCATTCATACTGTTGAGGTATTCTCCGCTTATTCATGGTGTACAGGATTTCGAGGCACTCATTTATGCATTTAACTCTATGTCATTATTTATTTTGCGTATAATTACGTACATTAAGGAGGTATTTTAAGTAGCATTGAATCTTCTGTGAGGCTTTTGTCTGTCATGGAAGCTTACTTGTGTGAATTTTATGTTTTCATATTCGAATTAGGGTTTTGGTTCTTCCTAATCTGACCGTCAGAGAGAGTAACTTTTGAAGTTTATGACTGTATCATTTTTTGGTAGCAATTTGATCTTTGTATCGCTTGATGAATGAAGCTTATTCATTTTACTTATGATGCTGTTGTTCCATAAATTATAATTGTGATTCAATGTTTTACGCATGTGAAGACTAATTTAACTCACCGTGTAGTCAGTTGGCCAAAGATTATTGTAGTATGTTCTCTGATCCTCTTGACACGCTCCATGTCTATGTTTTTTGTTGTGTAATGAAAATCATTTTTGTACCCATTTTGATGAAGCCGATATACAATTATATCTTTCTATGTTGATTTGGCAGCTTGGAAACATGCAATTTTGCCTGTCCACTGAGTTCTGGTAGGATAGTTTGTGATGGATCATCCACGTTCAATGTCTGGAGGAGGCGACGACAATGTTGGAATTCCTGATGATTTGCGGTGCAAGAGATCTGATGGGAAACAATGGAGATGCACTGCCATGTCCATGCCTGACAAGACAGTATGTGAAAAGCATTACATCCAGGCAAAGAAGAGGGCAGCAAACTCTGCAATGCGTGCAAATATAAAGAAAGCGAAGAGAAAATCTTTAGGTGAAAGTGATATATACTTGGAAAGCAAGAGCGATGATATGGATCTACCACTCAGTTCACAATTTGGGGATTATTCTGGGTCCTCTAGTAAGAAGAAAAAGGAGAAATTATTGAAAAACCAGGCTAGTTATTCACCTGAAATGCCAGCAGGCAGGAGTTTTTCTGGTCGAAGTTCTCTAAGGTCTACAGAGGATCTTGACAGAGATGGCTCTGACTATGAAGACAGCAGAAGGTCTTATAGAACACCCCCCACATCTGCTGTGGATTCAGACAGAAGCAGATCACAAAAGATATTCGAAATTAGTCCCATGACAGTGAGCAGGGTACAATCTGACCAGTGTGAAATTCAGTTAATTTGTATTGTTTGTCTTTCATGATGACGAGGCAAAGGTTTTTGTTTCTTTTGAATTGCCAAAGAGAAGGATCCATCTTAATGCTGGTAGCTTTAGAAATATCTGGGGAACAAGCTACATACTCACAAACCCCAAAAAAAGCACAACCTAGAGACACTGTCAGAAGAAAGAAGGAAAACCACACATACTCAGGAACAAGAAATGAGACTTGTTCACTCCTGATACTACTATTAATATTTTAGGTTCTAAGCAGACAATTAGATTTCCAAAATGGAGCTTCTCGTCATGTCAAATTCTCATATCATATTATCAATATAGTAAAAGATGAACTCTAGAGGCTGGAGAGCATCCCAGTAACTTAAAATAGTAAGAGTACTTCTCAACGAACCAATGCACTAGGACCTGATGCAGACCCTCAATAGACTTTTTCATCTTCATTTGGGTGGTATAGAGATGGGGGTCATCTCTCTTGATTTTTGTTAAAAGCCAACCTTTTGATTTCATTTCTATTTTCGGTGGTTAAAGCTTTTCCAGGCCTAGTTATTCATCCCAGATATGACTGTGACCTGTTGACTTGTAGTTTTTATTCTGCTGGGTTTAAAAGTTGTACTCATTACTCTTACCTTATACCACTGAGTTGGTGCTCTTTTTTAGGAGACCTCTGATGGAAGCTCAGAGTCCTCTGATGATACTGGAGGACATCCTTGTCATCAGTGTCGGAGCAATAGCAGTGATAGAGTGATTTGGTGCCTTAAATGTGATAGAAGAGGATACTGTGAGAACTGCATTTCAACATGGTAAATAAAATATCATCTCACTGGAATCTGTCACGTTTCTCGTTCTCTTAAACTGGCAATGTGATGCATCATTTCTCAGGTACTCTGACATCTCCATAGAGGAAATTCAGAGGGTTTGTCCTGCATGTCGTGGTACTTGTAGTTGCAGGGTGTGCATGCGAGGGGACAATCTTATTAAAGTAAAGCTTTTCCCTATCGTTTAAGTAGCAGTACACCTTTTCCAATCTCCTTCTATTAGTAATTTGTTTAGTAAATTATTCTCTTGTTTTGACAAACTTTTTGATTTTCCTTGTCAAGGCTAGGATTAGGGAAATACATGCCAAAGACAAATTGCAGTATCTCTACTGCCTTTTATCTGCAGTGCTTCCAATTGTGAAACAGATCCATGCTGAACAGTGCTTTGAAGTGGAGCTGGAAAAAAGGCTCCGAGGTTTGACTTTTGTGCTCTTGTAGTATATTGGTATTAAAATTTCCACAATTTTGTATTGCATTATGGAAAACCTGTTATCAACTTATCATTATCTTTCAGGAAGCGAAATAGATCTTGCCAGGACTAAATTAAATGCTGATGAGCAAATGTGTTGGTGAGTCTACCTACATTCAGTACTTTTTTTTTTCTCATTGTTTCCCTGTCTTATGCATATGAAACTTCCAATTATTTTATTTTTCAACACATCCTTCATGTCCTCCTTCTGCCATTGAGAATGTTAATGGCATGTGCGCACCCTTATCTTTGTTTGCTTCTCTTTCTTATTTCATCTTCTAAGCCAATTAAAATAGGGTGAATATTCAACATCGTTTGAAAATATGACAAATGAGGTTATCCCTCTTCTTCTATTAGTGATTTCTGCAGGATACCCATCATTGATTATCATCGGCATTGCACAAATTGCTCGTATGATCTGTGCCTTAGCTGCTGTAAAGATATGAGGGAAAAATCCACCCCTTCCATAAAGGAAGAGATAAATCATATGGCCATGGAAATGGATGATAAAGACAAAGTAACAGTATCCGAGTGTGTACCACTATCTGATGTTCAGCTAAATTTGTTTAAAAAAAATTCTGATTGGAAAATCAATCAGGATGGAAGTATTCAATGTCCCCCAAAGGCGTATGGAGGCTGTGACTCCTCTTGTTTGACTCTAAAGCGTATATTCAAGATGAACTGGGTTGCCAAACTTGTCAAAAATGTTGAAGAAATGGTAAATGGCTGTAGGATAAACAATTCTGGTAATTCAGAGGAAACTGGAGTCATTGTGAGGCTTATGCAAGCTGCACATAGAGAGAATGATAATGAAAACTTCTTGTATAATCCATCTTCAGAAGACCTGAAAAATGAAGGGATTAAAGACTTCAGAATGCACTGGAGCAGAGGGAAACCTGTAATTGTTAAGGAGGTATTTGATGCTTCTGAAATGGCAATCTGGGATCCTATGGTTATTTGGAGGGGAATAAAGGAGACTACAGAAGAGAAAATGAAAGATGCAGAGAGAGTTGTGAAAGCTGTTAACTGCACCGACAGGACTGAGGTATGCAAATTTTTGCATTGTTATCTGACATTGGTATAACCTTCTTACCTTTTTCAAAGTGCATCTAGGACTATATTGTTCATTTTTTTATTCAGATGATTCCTCCAATATGATTAGTATGTACACCTTTTGGCTTAATGTAATTGCAGGTTAATATTGCACTCGAAGAGTTTATGAAAGGATACTTTGATGGTAGAGTTGATGAAAATGGCCGCCCTCAGTTGTTAAAGTTGAAGGATTGGCCTTCACCTAGTGCTTCAGAAGAGTTTTTGTTGTATCAGAGACCTGACTTTATCAGCAAACTTCCACTGCTTGAGTTCATTCATTCCAAATGGGGTCTTCTAAATGTGGCAGCCAAATTACCTCACTACTCCTTGCAAAATGATGTTGGTCCGAAGATATTCATCTCTTATGGGAATGTAGAAGAAACTGGTGAGGGTGATTCCAGGGACAATCTTCATCTCAACATGCGAGACATGGTGAGGACCATTGCCCTCTCTCAAACCCTGTCATACTTTTCATCCTGACATGCTATACAGATGCGTTAATTTCTTTCTATGCACTTCAGTTGGGATTGTTCATCCAATATTTGGTTTTATACGCTTTTTGCAACTTGAAACTGTATGAAGTTTGCTAATCTTTGAGCTAAATGCAATTATTGAGTTTCAAATATGTACGAAGAAAGATAAAACTGATTTGTATGGCAATGATAATCAAAATGAACATCTGCTATCCACCCTCAGCCTGAGCTTCCTTGGGAAAAGCCGATCACGTCTTCTTTAACCTTTCCCTGTTCATCCATACATGCATGTCAATCTTGACGAATTAGAATAACAGCTTTCGGTGTATCAGGTATTTCTTTTGGTACATACATCTGATGTGAAGTTAAATGGTGTAAAGAGAACAATGGAGATTCCAATTGAACAATCTGATACAAAGGAAATGCATATTGATTCTGAAATTCACTTAAACGGTGATGGACTGCGCAACTTTTCACCTGTTGGAGTGGATGGTTCTGAGGCTGATGCACATTCACATTGTCCTGAGGAAAATGATGATAAAGAAATTGAAGGAAGCAGTGCTGTTGAAGAGAAAAGTGCCATTCATTCTGAGAATGGATTTAATAGGAACATTTTGGAAAAAGTCCAAGCAGGAGGAGCTCACTGGGATATCTTCCATAGAGAGGATGTACCCAAACTAATGGAGTATATAAGTATGCACTGGCCGGATCTAAGGATACCTGATAATATCAATGATAATTATGTAAGTTGTTTTTTATGTTTTAGAATCATCTTGATCTCAAGTACCATATTTGTATCTTTGTAGCCAAACCTTCAGTTTTGAATATCAGGTACCTCGGTCTCTATATGATGGAGTAGTTTACTTGAATAGGCATCATAAAAGCAGGTTGAAGGAAGATTTTGGTAAGTGCAATCTTTCGTTGTTATTTATTGTCTTCTCCAAACTAGACTTGGTAGTGGGGCTGACCCTCTGACCTGCTTGAAATTGCCTATGAAGCTCAGACTCGGGTTCCAATCTCAGACTTGTTGATTTGGTTGAGGAGGAAGGGAAATGGTGAGCCATAGGGAGCATGGTGGGGCTGTGCAAGAGTAGTTGTGACTTGAGAAAATATTATTTGTATGTGTGGGGTTGCAATAAAATGGGGGTCTTGCATAAAAGAGGGAAGAGAGGGATGGGGGAGGGGAGCCTGTGACATTGGAGAAAGGGAAAGACAGAGAGGGTTATATGTGCAAAATTGTTCAACCAGTTTGGCATCCACTAAATACACTATAAATCCCAGCTATTTCTAACTTTCACAAATATTGACCAACCTGCCCATTTTCTCAACTGTTGTGAAGGTCTTTCACTCAATTCTTTCCCCTGAATCTTCTTGTTCAACTTTATGGAGCTGGATGTTTGTGTTTGAACTGTATTTAACCAGGCCTTGCAGCCAAAAAATCTACAACATTTATTAGGTCTTTCCTCTCTTTGTAGATATTGTCTCAAGATCCTGAAATCAGCTAGATCTTTGTATCATGATTTTTTGTAGTCAGTGGCTCTATTTACACTGAGATTTCTGAGAATAGCCTGCAGTCTGCTTAAGAAAAATGATGTAATTTGAGGTAATCCACTCAAGTATACTATTTTTTTTTTTTTCTTTTTCTCAGGAGTGGAGCCTTGGACATTCGAACAGCATGTGGGGGAAGCTGTATTCATTCCTGCTGGAAGTCCTTTTCAAGTCAGGCATCTTCAGGTGAGCCACTGACAAATTTATCTTTATGCGGGTCTATAAGCTGATTTTGTATAGTTTCCTAAGCTGAAAGGATATTGAGCACCACTTTTTTTTTTTTTTTGTTTTACAAATGCTAACAAATATATTTGTACATAATCCTGCAAATAGTAGGGGATGGGTTCTGTTGAGGATGATTCTCGATTGTCCTTATTAACACATCTGATTGTTACCTTTTACTTTTCAACAGTCATGCCGATCATTTTTAAGAAAAGGCCTTGTATATTAAACATCAAATCTGCTACCCTACCCATCATGGGCACATTTAATATGTGCCCATCGCTGACGTGTTAAATACCTAACATATCAAAAATTTCACTTTTCATATAATCAGGGGTTAAGATTATACACGTCAACAGTGGGCAAAGCATATCAAGAGTTGCCCACCATTGACATTTTAACATTTTCCTATTAAACGTTAACCATTCTCTTGCCTGGTGCTTTAACTAGCATTATTTTTGGCATTGATCATTCTTTCTTTTCTGTAATACCCTGCAAGAACCCAAGTGTAAGGCTTTACCCTAGGAGTCTGTTAGTTTTTCAGTAGTAATGAAATAGTAAACCTTTCAGTTTCATATATCTGCTAAGGCCTTTCCCGTTAGCTATATGTTAAGAGAGATTCACTGTGTTTGTATTTTGTGTAATTCACGTGAAATGCTATGTGTCTAAACTGACTGCTTCTTATACTCTTCCATTTTCCCAGTCCTCAGTTCAGTTTGGACTTGATTTTCTTTCCCCCGAAAGTCTGGCTGACTCTCTAAGATTGTCCAAAGAAATTCGTGGACTTCCAAATGACCATGATGTGAAGCTTCAAATTTTGGAGGTCAGAGATTTTCAAATTTTCTTGCTCCTCCTAATCACTTGGGTTGCTACATTGTTATTTAATAAAGTTTACTTGGATCTCCACCGTATGATTCAGGTTGGTAAAATATCATTGTATGCAGCAAGCTCAGCCATTAAAGAAGTTCAGAAGTTGGTTCTTGATCCCAAGTAAGCCCCTTGAATTGTGATCTCTGGACTTGTCTTTCACGTTATCAGCTATATAGAAAGTAGTACTTTCATTTCCCGCAAGAATTGTCTGATTTCTTCACCATAATTCATACCACCTATAGTTCTTTTCTCTTGCTGCTCAATCTCTGACTTAGTTTTCGAAATTGTACATGAATATCTGTCTGCATGTGCTCGAAAGGCCTCCTAGCCAAAAATTCTAGAATTATACGATAATTTTCTATTGTGACCAACTAGCTCTCTTCAAAATTGTGGCCAGCTTAGTTATAATTTTGATGCAGATCCGGCCCAGAGCTTGGATTTGAGGATCCTAATCTGACTTCATTGGTATCGCACAACTTGGAGAACATGGTGAAGTACAGACAGATCACCTGTAGCGCTACACACTCTCTATTACACTCTACTCTAATCCATCCATCCGTCCTATAAACGAAGAAGAAACGTAGGCTTGCAACATTGAAGAAGGCGTGTCATATGTAGGTTTAGTGCTCGTAGTTGATGAATATTCATTCGGCTTGGAGCTACTCAGCTTCACGTCTGTACGTAGTTCATATATGTCCTTGTGCATCTATCTATATCTCGAAACAAGAAAAGTTGTAAACTTTTAGTTGTGTTAGATGTTATATTTATTTGGTGGATTGGATTCATTATATATTTGATGTAAGTAATATTGATGGTGTGTTGTGTTGTGTTCCACTTGTTACGAGGGACGTTCTGAGATGAGAATGAATGAATATCTATCTTAGGCTTGGATCAAAACATGAATAAATAAGATTACACATAATAATAATAATAATAATAACAACAATAATATTAACTAATTAACTAATCAATAGTGTATACGTAAAGGGGGTTTGGTTTGGTTTCAAAAGTTGAGTTTGGTTATGGGTTAACCCATCTCATAAAAAAAGATCCGTGAGACGATCTCGAATAAGACGATCTCAGGGGGATTTTGTTTCCTATCCGACTTCTCCTATATCTCCATCTCATTCAATAATAACAGCACCTCCTTTTCTTTATCCACAAATAAGATATAAGATATAATAATAATATAATAAAATAAAGATCGATTCCCCCCTTTCTTCTCTCTCCTCAACTTCACATCCATTTTCTCTCTCCTCGTTCCCTTTCCTTTCCCCCTGTAATTACAAACACCAGGCAGGCACCACTAATCTATTGATTCCCAAATTACTGCAATTAATGTTATCTCTTATTTCAATTTTAGAGAATCCCTGTATTGTTTTCATCGCCGAATGCTAGGTTAAAATTCCGGAAGGTTTTTCCGGTGGATAGAATGGGGGCGGAGGTGGTGGCGGAAGGGTGGGGAACGTGGGAGGAGCTCGTGCTGGGAGGCGCTGTGTTGAGGCACGGCACACGTGACTGGAACGTCGTCGCTTCGGAGCTTCGAGCCCGCACCCTTTATCCCTGCGCCTTTACACCTCAGGTCCATATTCTCTTACTTATTTCTTCTATCTTTTCCTTTTTTTAAATTAACAAGTTTGCCATCTAATTAAAATGTATTATTCATTTGTCTTCATGCATGCAAATCGACTACGTTGTATCAATGTGTATAATAATAATATGATTTTAAGCACAGCTAAACGTTTAATCAACTAATTATCTCATTCTTAATTGTTAAAATGGACTCTTTCTTACATGGAAAAAGAAAAAAGAAAAAAAAAAAGCTTTTGATCAGCAAAACATGAATGGCTATTATTACAAATTTAGATCGCAGGCATTGAAGGATTTTCAAGAGTCACATATTTGTGGAATAATGCATACTGTTGACTCAAAATTGATTCAACTTACTAAATGAAGTAGATTAGTCATTAGTGTTATCTTTGTTGTGGAAGATGCCATGATGGTATATGTCTTTTCTCTAGCTTTTTAGTTATGTATTTAAAAAATGGACTGCAGTTTATCATTTGAAAACAAAATTTTCGAATAAAAGCTGGATTTGCAAGGTTCAATCATTGGGCCTAGTTAACCTGTGGATAATATGTGTGTGTGTGTGTGAGAGAGAGAGAGAGAGAGGACCATTTTCTACTTGTTCTGTTATAGATTGCATGCTGCGCAGAACAAACTAAGGATTAACATATGTTTCATCTTATGTTCTTATGGTGGTTCGTAAATGAACTTCTTACATAGTCTTTTCTCAGTTTTGTTTGGCATTTTACAGTTACATTTCAGTGTAAGTTGTTTAGGATTCCAGGATGGAGCTTTAAGGTTCTTTATCTAGAAAAATAAGCATGTCATGCGGTCCAAGAGATTAAGTGGGTTTTGGAAAATGGGAATGAAGGAAAATGAAGATATTTTGTGTTTCCAGTTTGCTATTTCAGATAAAAATATTATTTATTCTGTAATCACACATTAGTTAGAGATAATGCACCTCATCTTAAATATATATCTAAGAACATCAAGGCAAAGGATCAAGAGTTGTAAGTCATCAAGAATACAGTTCATTGTTTGTGATGGAAAGATGCGCCTGTAAAATGAAGAAATTTCAAAAGAAAAGATAGGAAGAAAAATAAAATATATATGTGAAGGAATTATGAGTTGCAACTTATAGTGTACGAGTTGTGAATGTTGTCGGAAATATATCTTGTACTCTGTCTGTCATTTAGTTTAGTTACAGATAATTATCCTTTTCAAATGACACATATCTCATTAAAACAAAAGGCAACAGGGCTATTAAAATCGTATTATCTAATGCATTCTTGTACTTTGACTTGAAAATGAAAAAGCCTACGTTAATTGCAGGCTTGTAAAGAGAAGTATGAGGACCTGCAAAAGCGTTATTCTGGCTCCACGTGAGTGATGTTCATCTCATGATCTGGTTTGGTTTTGTTTCATTCACAATCCATCTGGCATTTTACATGACTCAATTGAAGTTACCAATCTGCCTTAGCATGTTAATTATTTTATGGCCAAACTAAATCATCTTATTTATGAGTAAATTCAAATGAGGAGCCATTTTGCAAGTTGGCCAATTATTATGTTTTTTCAGGCACATGGAAACAATATAATTAGCAACTAATGTTATGTGCATTTGTTATTATGAATGACTCAGGGCTTGGTTTGAAGAGCTTAGAAAGCGGCGTATGGCAGAGCTGAAGCAAGAACTGGCTAGATCTGAAAATTCAATAGGGTTAGCACAGATGTATACATGTATTTATGTGAGCATTTAATATACTGCGAATTCTTTTATCAATGTATTCCTCACTTGATTGCATATTTTACCACCTTATAGACCATCTTGCTGCACTAGATTAGTCATGTTGATCTCCAACGGTTATGTTGTTAAGAATTCTATACAGAGCATGAGATTCAGGAAGACTTGAGCGTTTGCTATTAAGCCCGTTTTACTAGTCTCTCATGAATTAAACTTTAAAGCAGTTTTTTTTTCCTGAAAACATGTCTGATGTGATAAATAACACCTGTAGCTTGGTGCATGCTTTGGTTTTGTGATTAGTTTCAAACAAATTCTTGCAGAAACCCCATTCTTTCTTTATGTTTCGACTATCCTGATTTCTAGGTCTCTTGAGTCAAAGATCAAGTTTTTGGAGGTGGAGAAACAACACTCCAATCAAGTCGATTATGGTTTGAGCGAGACCGAATCGCCTTTACCTGCATTAGATTCAGAAGCTACTGAATCTATCAGCAGACAAACATCAAACGATGAGAACTCTGTTGGGAGCTTCACAAAAGATACTAGTACAAGGATGAGTTGGTTATGTGGCCATCAACATCGAGCAGCAGAGACTGATACGAAGCCTAGCACTTCAGCTTGCTCTGAGCAGGACAAAGGTACAAGCATTAAGAGGTTCCCAGATAGCCTTGGAGTGATCATGAGGAAGAAACGAGGTCAGAGAAAGAGAAAGGATTGTAGTCAAGCTATCAAAGAAAGAAGCGTTGTTGAGAGTGACAACTTAGGTTCTTCCAACGTTGTTTCTACTCCTGCACTGAGGGAAACATCGAGGGATGATCATGAGATAACGAGAATCTCTGGTACTAATAATCACTCTGGAGGTTCATACGCCATGAGAAGAGACGGCTTGATTGAAATATTCAAATCTGTTGCAGAGAGTGAACCAGCAGCAGTCTTTAAACATCGAATGGACAGTCAGGTAAAGAGTATGTGCTTCTTTCCTATGCACTAAGCGAAATCATCTGCACTGCACTTTTCTTACCAAATACCCTAACATTATTGATTATAGAAACGAGCAAGATACAGGAGAGTTATCAGACAACACATGGACATTGGCACGATAAGATCAAGGATCGTTGGACAGTCCATAAAATCAGCAAAGGAGCTCTTCCGGGACCTGCTTCTGGTGGCAAACAACGCACTTGTGTTCTACTCGAGAAGAACACGTGAATACAAAGCAGCAATATCTCTGAGACACATAGTCATGAGAGAGTACAAGCTTCACTGTAGAGGATATTGCCATGAAGCAACGTCGGCCTTTATTCCATGCAATCCTCCGGTGAAGCCACGCAGTTCTCGTCCTCGTCCTCCATGCAAATCTTCCGATGTTGAGAACGTTGCCCCGGCAGGATCCGAAAACCAATGTGAGTTGGATAGTACAAATGTTTCAAAGAAAGAATTGAAGCGAACAGTGAAGATAAAACCAGGAATAACTGAAAAAACCGCTCCTGTAAAACTAAGAAAAAGAGTTCGAATAATGTAAGAAAATGTAATTTGTACAAAAAGTTCTCTTTATTTTCTATTTTCTGCTTAACATATTTGTTGTTGTTGCTGAAAATCAAATGAAGGAATTACTTGATTTTGAATTTCAGCTTATTCAAATTCGATTCATGTGCTAATCCAACAATGTTTTTGTTTTTTTCTTTTCTTTAAGAAGATTATTTATTCATAATATATGTTTATTAATTAGTAGCATTCTGTAAATAATTGGTTTAATAAAATAAAAGAAAACAATTGAAAACTAGAAAAAGCAAAATGTAGGTTAGGTTTAATAATGCACCACACCAGCTTGCATGGAAGGCACGTGCAGAAACAAGACCCAGGTCTACTGGACAATAATTATTAACCTCGTATAACATTTATTACTTTATAATAATGCTATGAGCTTTTATATAGCTAATTAATAATTAAATACTCTGTCATCACCTTCCCCAGCTGTGACCCCCCCCCCCCCAGAGAGAGATAGATAGAGAGAGAGAGAGAGAGAGAGAGAGAGAGAGAGAGAGCCATTTAATTTTACTTGAAACACAAATGTCATAATAAGAACACAATTATATAATTATTAATGTTGTCTAATTGGTATACACACACACATACATATGAAACAAAGAATTAATTTATATATTAGGCTAAATGAAACTATGAAAGTAGTTTACCAAACACTAAAGAAAGTATTGGTGCGGGCTACATTATTCGGGAATTATTATGGACAAAAGTTGTGGTGGGTGTCCAAAATTGACATTTAGAACACAACCTAAACAAAAGTATCATTATATATTCATTTTGCAACTATTTAGATAAGGAATAAATGCTCATCTATCTACAAGATAACAAAGTCCACAAAATTATATATTAAAAAGGAAAAACTTGTACTCAACATATATGGAATTCAAGTGGAGTTATCCCACCTATAATCCACACAAACCCGAGTTTAATTTACAAGAATAAGCCTAGATATATATATATATATATATAGCAGGTTCCATCTGACGAAATTATATCCCTGAGATAATTTTATAGGTAGTAATTTTGTGTTTTTCTATTGGTTAACATGCACCATTCGTCCTGTTTATTTATTTACTCCTTTGATATTTGTCACACGATATTTTAATTGGATTCACCCATAAGACATCATTTCAACTATGGTGTACATGTCATATTGAAGGATTTTTTCGAGATATTGTATTAAGATGAAACAATCTTTACACCGTAAACATATATAAAAAGATGAAAAATATATCAAAATATAAAGTGATATGCATATAAAAAATGGTTGAAGCAATTAGGGGAAATAAATTGCTAGAGCTTGCTTGTAATGGGTTTTCATAGACAAAAGTAAATAAATACTCTACACGATTTTGCTCTAAATTTAAATTAATGTCATCATAACCATACACAAGAAAGTTAAAAAACAAGCAACATATCACGAGTTTATAAACACAAAATTCACAAGATATATGTGAGTATCTATATATTTCAATTTCAATTACACGTGAGACACACACACATGTATATTTATACTCACTATTGAATAAAGTTCATGAATATAGCTAATTGATCAAAAGCCCAATGTAGTCAATATTTTTTGTTACATTTTGTATTAAGTATTTCATTATTATTAATTTCATTTTTTATTGATCTAAAAAGAATATATTTTAATCAAAAGTCTAATTGTATTGAATTTTCTATAATGTCCTCGAATGAATATATATATACTTTTTTTAAATTAAGACCGTTAAACCAAACATGTATAGTGATTAAAAATAAATAAATAAATTTGAAAATTCACATTGTAATGCTCAAACTTTTATTGAGACCAGAAAAGTGGATTAGTTTAGTTAGCAACGTGGTTGTGAGGGCAAATCAATGATACAATTAATGAAAGATAAACCTAAATTACCCTTTTAGATGATTTATTATTTCAGTTATTATAATGGTATTTGATCATTAGTTCACTCTTATATCATCATACTATGTGTATATTTAAAATATATATTCATAGATATATGTGATTAATTTGTGGGTGTGTTTTATTCATTAATATAGTATCAAACTAATATCATTCCTTTATACACAATAACTTTACCATAATAATATCTTATATTATATTGTAATTTATGTAATATGTACATATAATTTATATATAGCATGTAATATTGCAAAGCGAGTTAACTACCTTAACATATTCAGTCACAACTCTTCATAAGAATAAAAGAAATAAAATATCTCTTTCTACAATTGATTTTCAGTACACCTAAATACCTAAAATTAGTTACCTAATCTTATTTGGCCTACCAAATCTTATCTTACTTTGTCTTGTGTGAGACCGTCTCATAAATTTATATTTTTTGTGAGACAGATCAGCTCATAACCCACACTTAACAATTCATATAAAAATTTATGGATACGAATTCAATTTATGGATAATAAAAATTCATCTAACGAAAATTATCGATGACACAATCTCATATAAGTTTTTTTTTTTTTTTTTGTATTTTCTTTAAGTAAAATCTCAATCAAATCAAAAAATTAAAGTATATCCTCTTTTGGGACAATAAATACTGGTCAACATTATTTAGATTTGTCCAATCTATGTTTGTCTTTTACAAGAAGAATTAACTCCAACAAATAGTGGTTCATAACTGCTCCAATCATTTCCTGCCATATAGAAACATCTATATTAGATGTAATAAAACTATTTTATTTTCCTTATATATGTTTACTTATTTATGTGTGTATATATACATACAATACTTATCGAGAATATAACCTAAATCGAATAGAATCGAGTCGAGACGAGCCGAACATATTATTAAACTTATTATATAAATACCACTGAGATTGAATACGGGTCAATTTCTTTGTAATTTGATACATACATATTTTTACATTTACATTATTTATACTTATTGAACTCTTGTTTGAGCATAAATTTTTGAATTTTGGAAAATATAAGAATATGTTCAAATTATTTGATGCATATATTCAATTAAACTTTACTAGATTTTTATAGTATCCAGTAACTGAGATAGGATTTTGCAAGGTTTTTTTAAAGTAAAGAATTAGTAATACATAAAATGCAAATTTGATCACATTTCTTGAATCTCATTGCACACAAATTCTTTATTTTATTCTCTCCGCTTTGTACACGTGGGTTCTTCCTGTTCTTCCTCTCTCTCTCCTCTCTCTCTCTCTCTCTGAGTCAGAGAGAACATTGTTATATACACCTATGAATGAATATATACTTACACTTGTATCTATTTCTTTTTGTAATGAAATTATTACATCAAACATACAGAAAGAGGTGAAGCTGATATCGGAGGTTTATTTCAGCTCCCAATTCAATCATCCGCCGATCAACTTCTGCATCGTATTTTCCGAATCGGTGGCTTTAACAGGTCTCTCTCTCTCTCTCTCTCTCTCTTGCTATGGATTGAAAGAGGAGAACTATTGTCGAGTATTCCGATGCTTGTCGGAAAAACTTGAAGTTTGTTTGTTTGTTTGTTTGTTTCTAATTTTTTAGAAAAAAATTATCGACTGTAAATTCTGATGCTAGAATTCTGCATCTGATGTAACTGGTAATTTGATGGATTTTATTTCATCACATATTCATGAACAGCAAGATTTCTGATTTTGTTTCTGCTATTCTATTTTAATTCAATATCAAGAAAATAAGCTGTCTTTTGTCAGAAATTCTCCATTTTTATTGATTCAAAGCTCAACTTTTTTTTCTTTGTTTCTGGGCCTTTGTTTCTATTTAACTAGCTATACCAAGAAAAAATTCACCATAGATTTCAAAAAAAAAAAAAAATCAGGAAATTTGGTAAAGTGAAAATGTGATGTAATTTTATTGCTTCATTATTCAATCATTGCATGGCGTTTCTGCATTCACTGTGACATCACAAGATTTGGTTGTGACAGCCTTAATTCATATGAACACCTATGCAAATAACACAAAAAAGAGTACCATAAGCATCTCACCCAACCTACATGTCACAAGTCTGAAGTCTCCACCAAAAATTTGAATTGAGGGGTCATGAATACAGAGTGTCTTGTTTTTTTTTTTCGTTCATTTAAGGATGTCTGGATTTGGAGATTTGATAATGTGTACGATAATTATGTAGAAGTTTGCACTCTGGGACACTTATGGTGCTGGATTTTGTGACTGGCCTCGTTTTTCTTTGTATGTCGAAGTTTGAATTGAATCTGAGTCTTTGGACAGTCTGTGATAATGATTTTTGAATCTGTGATGACTAATGCCCTTCTCTGGTCTCTAGATTGGTTATATTATGGATTTGATCAAATGTAATATGGCTGAGGAGAGTGATTGTTGCACTTCAATGCTAAAAACATGTCAACTAGAATTATAACGTATGATATACATGGATTTCTTGTAGCCTGATATGAGAGATTATAGAAGCATATGAGAGGATCAACGTCATGGTGGTGGCTAATGAAGAAACGTCATTTTTTATTTGAAGGGGTATGAGCATGGAATTGTAGGCCATGTTTTTTGAATAATTAGTTGAGAATATATGAATCCCTGACTTGTAAGTGGAGTTGCAGGGAACATGTGGAGCAAAGATGAAACAGCTGCCGTTCATGGGCGTTGTCTGTGCAGTTATGTTATTCGTTATATATAGGACAACAAATTACCAGTATCAACAGACAGAGGTTTGTTTGCTCAAATAATTTTGTTGTTTCTGTGAAACTGCTACAACAGCTCGTTTTGTTCTTTCATTCTCCTATTATTATATTTCTTATTTTTATGCTGAAAACTTCTCGATATCGCCCATGATTATCTCACGTTGGTTTAAGTCTAGTCCATGACAAACACTTGTTCCTTTTCTTGCCAGATGGACTCAAAATCACAACCCTTTTACGCGTCAGAGGTATGTCTTAAGATTGCATCTTTTAAACACAAAATCTTCTTTCTGCTGCTGAGGTGTTTTACGTTTCTGTACAGGAGCCGCAAGAGCCGACGGTGGATACTACGAGTTTGAACAGCCTGCCTCGTGGTATCATTGAGGCGAGGTCAGACCTGGAGTTAAAGCCTTTATGGACAACAAGTAATTCCAAGTCAAAGGTATTACTTACTGAAGAACATTCCTTCATGTAATGAATATGATGGCAGAACTAACACTCTTTTGTATTAATTTTCAGATAACTGTAAGGAGATCTAACAATTTGCTAGCAATGGCTGTTGGAATCAAACAGAAGCGGAACGTCTGTACTATTGTTCAAAAGGTATACAGTTCTTTACATCCAAACACCACAGAGTCGAGCGTTCAACTGCCTGATTTTTTTTATTAATATTTCTGTATTCAGTTTCTTTCAGAGGATTTTACAATTATTCTGTTCCACTATGATGGAAACTTGGATGGGTGGTGGGACCTCGAATGGAGTAGGGAAGCTGTACATATAGCAGCTCGCAACCAAACAAAATGGTAAGACTTTGCAAGGGTGTCACACCTCGTTTCCTGTAATTTGCGCAAGTATCTAATTTTATTTTAGACTTCCTGTGGCGATAGGTGTAGATATTACCTTTACAGTGTGAGGTTTTGCTCCGGTATTATATTTTTGGGTAAGCAGTTTTTTCTTGTTCAGGTGGTTTGCCAAACGCTTTTTACATCCAGCCGTTGTGTCGATTTATGATTACATATTCCTCTGGGATGAAGATTTGGGGGTCCAGAATTTCCATCCTGGAAGGTACAATTGCATCACATTATGATATTCCATCTCTTAGCATAAGTTTCTTATAAATCTGTCTGTTCGAGAGATGGTTTTGTATGGCAGTTAGTCTCCTTGGAACTCTACATTATTTCACACTAAAGATTTATGTACTTCGTTGTATAAATTCCAGTAATAATTTATTGATTCAATCACATAAAATAGTAGTTCTATGTTCCAAATAGTAAAGTTCTCTTTCGATTTCTAACTTTGCATTGGTCAGGTATCTAAGAATTGTAAGATCAGAAGGACTTGAAATATCTCAACCGGCTTTGGATCCTAATTCTACTGGTATACACCATAGGATTACAATACGAAACAGAATGAAAGTATTTCATAGGTAGGTTTCTCTTGATTCGACTGTGTAATTGTATTTGTAGTGTATCGGTTCTTATATATATTCTATATTACGCAGAAGAGTTTATGATGTTAGAGGTAGCACCAAGTGTTCGGATGATAGTGAGGGGCCACCATGTACTGGGTAAGTTTTCCTGCACGACAATATTGTCTCGTTCGTCTCAAGAGACTTACGACATGGTTCTTCTAGATAGAGATACATGTTGATTCTGTGAGATCTTTTTGCAGATTTGTGGAAGGAATGGCTCCCGTATTTTCAAGATCAGCCTGGCAATGTGCCTGGCATTTGATACAGGTAACCTTTCTACGAACAAATTTCTTTTGCGTGCAGGGTTTCATCTAACTAGGATCCAGATTATGTTGTGAGAAATAAATGAAGTTTTGGCCTAAAGTGTTGGATTGCATATACCTCACGTAATGACATTAGACTTCGATCCTTGTCTATCAGAATGATCTTGTTCATGGATGGGGAATGGACATGAAGCTCGGGTATTGTGCACAGGTAAGACTAAGAATAATAGCAGACTAAAATAAAAGCACAAATGCTAATACTGAAGATTGTCTCGTTTCAATTACAGGGGGATCGTACCCGAAAGGTGGGAGTAGTTGATAGTGAATACATAGTTCATCAGAGCATACAAACTTTGGGTGGACCTTCTGCGAGAAGGGTGAGACCATCCATCCGAATTTCTCTCGTTTATGTGCATTGTGCGAAGTTTTAAGTCTCTCGCATGAGTTAATGATGTGTTTTCTTTACGCCCACAGGTCCAAAAACCTGAAGTGACGGTGAAGGTAAACAAACCTCTCGTTCCGTTTTTATCTCTTAACATCAAACTATCAACTAATCTTGCAAACTAAAATCTGACCCTTTTTACAGAGGCGCACCGTCGATGTAAGATCGGAGGTGAGACATTTTTGATTGAGAATGTGTAGCATGCATATGCTTTTGTCCTTCTAATGCTGCTGCTTCCTACAGATTAGGAGACAATCGACGACTGAGCTTCAAACGTTTAAGGAACGATGGGAACGAGCTGTGAAGGAGGACGACAAGTGGGTCGATCCATTTCCTTCCACACGAAAACGCAGGCTTAGGCGCCCCACCAACCGTAAACGAAATTCTTCTTCCAAGATCTAATTTTTTTGCCGCTCCTTGTAATTATTTTTAAAAGAAATCAGTCCTCATAGCTATAATTTATTGTCATTTTTCCAGATCTGGAATTTTGATCTTTTTTTCTCTCTTTGAAAGTATAGTTAGCAAGTGAATATTAATTGAGATCAACTAGTGCTTGATCTCTTCCACACATATTCCTTCATTATAAGATAGAACGACAGTTAAAATTTCATTTATTGTTTATCAGAATGCGTTCGCACCGATTGATTTCAATTTTCAATCAAGTCTCTTGTAAGAATGTCTCACAGACTCGGTTTCATAGACGATTGCATATACATGTTTATGATCGAAGTATTGAGTTGTATTGTCAAATTCTTCTTTTGGAGTTTGAAAAATTAAACTATCAATATCAACACTTAAATTATAAATGTAACAATCAAAAACTTATTGATTTGTATTGTCAAATTCTTCTTTTGGAGTTTGAAAAATTAATCTATCAAATATCAAAACTTAAATTATTAATGTAACAATCAAAAACTTAAGGTATATTTTGAAGAGATTTTAGTAGATTTAAGGAAATTCTGACTTTGAAATCCTGGATTTTGCAGTAAAGATGAATAGTGAAAATGTATGTTTGTTTGAGAATTTAGTAGGGTAAGATTATATTATAGATGTCAAATTAATGCTGGAAATAATTTGATTGATGTGATATAAAATTTATCATGAAAAGATGTATTTAGTAATGATTGAATGACTAAATATAGGTAGTAATGATTTTGTTTGGGACTTGGAATTCAAACTTAAATTTGAACCACAAACATACTTTCGGATAAATTCAAAATCCTGTCAATTGGAAATCCATTCCAAACAAAGCCTATAGATTGTCAAATTCTTCGTTTGGAGTTTGGAAAATTAAACTCAAAACTTAGATCATAAATGTAACAATTTAAAACTTACAAAATTAAGGTTTTGTTTGACACATTTCTAAAATGATAGTATCAAAATGTGATTATAAAACTAACATTTGAGATGTCATGCTCTTTATTTTTATTTTTTTGGGTTTTTCAAATGATATTAAATTTCAGGTTCCAGATCGACAATTTTTGTCCTGTAAAACTTGGACTGATTATTAATATATCTTTCGAATCATAATTCTATAATTATGTAAGACAAAAACTTATATACCCCTGGGGCACATAGGGGTACAGATCTAGGTATTATATACATGTTCTTCAGGTGTTATAAATATACTATATAGGTGTTATGTTTCTTGGTGTTATAAATATATTCTACAGGTATCATATGTATATAAGAGTATACATGTGATACCCGAAGAGTATATACATGATACCCGTAAAGTATATATTTAACACCATATGATAATTAAATTGGGCGGGACACACAAGTGTTACTTATTATGTAATTAGTTAGAGTATTTTTTTCTTAAAATATGCAAAAAGTAAACCTTTTTTAAGGGGAAAACTAAATTATTAAATAGGAAGACAAAGGGGGGGGGGGGGGGGGAACAGTTGGGATGCAACTAATCCAATGTTTAATTAGTTTGGTTGGATAATTAATTTTAATAACACAAGAAAATAAAATTTCAAAACTTATATCTTTAAATACTTTTGACATATTATATAAATCTTTTATGAAAAAGATCACATATTATATAAGTCATATATTTTTAAACTTTTTTTGATAAAAGCAATAAATTGTGTATTTCAAAGAAACCTCAGCTTGACCAGAGACAACCCTCTCTCTCTCTCTCTAACTCTCTCTCTCTAGATTCTCTCTTCAACCGTTTGAATTCAATACACATTATTTCTTCTATCCTAAGCTTCTTCGCGCTGTTACATTTTCTTTCTTGTGATCAGAATTGCTCTTTTTAGATCCCAAAGCTGCGGATTTGATTGAAGCAAACAGTCGTAAGAAGATGGCCGGCCGTTACGATCGCAACCCTTTTGATGAAGATGATGAAGTGAATCCCTTTGCTGTGAGTCGCTTCTCATTTTCTTCTATTAACTGTTGATTGTTTGCCGGAAACTACATTTGTATTTCTATGAGTTTTTCCGTGCTCGCAAAAGTGAAGAATTTGAGGTAAAATTGGGGTTTTGGCTGACTTTCATTGACTTGGTGGCTTGATCCAATGTGCTTCCTTCTGGCCTTTTCTATGTGTATAGTCGAACTTTATTCACAAAAAATCCAGTGTTGCTGATGTCTTTCCGAAAATTCAGCTTTTTTTTCACTGCCATTGGTGAAGCATTTTTGTTGCTTTCTTCTAGTTGGTGAGCATATAGTTGTTCGTTTGGTGTAGGTTTGCTGATTGTATGTTAAGGGGCATGAAATGATTTTGTAGCTATGTTTCTTTTGTGGCTTTTATTATTCAATTCTGTATTTACTTGAAAACGCAGGACATGTTAATTCACATGAAAAAGTTTTTTTTGTTCCCTTGCTTGATTGATAAAGGTTTCTGTTATTAGAAAGTTGAAAACTAAGGTGTCTTTTTTAGTGATAGAAGATGGTCCTCTGTAATTTTGGTGGTTGGTTGAGTATTACTTGGGTTGGTTAAGTTCTTTACAGATCAAGTAGGCAGCTTTTCATTGCAAAACGTGAATGAAAATTAGTGATGGTGATTTGAGTTAGTTGTTTCTAGGGTGGCTTTGGGTTTAGGTTGGCATATGAGTTGTAGATGTGAATTCAAAAAATTGCTACACAGATTAAACAAATAGGTGCTGAAAGGTATTATTAGGAACAAGGTCATTTCAAGGATGTTGAGCTTCTAGAAATTAAGACTGAACTGTGATAATGGCATCCACTTATCAGAGTAAACCATCTTTGTATGAGTTTTAGAATTTTAACATAATGCTTTTGGTTAACATTCTCCAAAAATTTCAGCAGTTCCATGCTTTAGACTTTTGGCCCTCTTCCCTCCCAACCAATGAGGGAAGTGGTCGTCCTTAAATTTCCATTTTTGTGTAATTTAATCCCCAAAAGTTCAGATTTTGTTTTTCTTACTGAGATTTCCAGATCATGACTAGAATAGACAAGAGTGAAAGCAACTCCTCTTTTCATCCTCAAAATTGAATGTTTACACAGAGTAACCTTCTTAGGAAAACACCCACTCCAGGAATGGCTTTCATGTTGGCTTGTGTAGCTCTGATGCCAAAAAATCTATATATCTATATTATATTGGTTTTTAAATATGTGGATCTCACAATTATCTAAACCACATGTGAACATAAAAAATTGGAAACAAAAATTTACATAACATTGATATCATCAATGTATACATGTCTATTAAATCTTTTATTAAATTGCATGTATGTGTACATGTTCGGCAATGCATGTACATGTATACTTTTTTAATATTTGCTTGATTATAAATTTACAAGGGAAAAATATTAATGTGAATATATTTGCATTAAAATGAAATAAAAGATGATGATAAAATAATTTTTAAATAAGTATTAATGATGTTTGTCTCAATAATTTTAAAAAATAAAATTCAAAACCATTTTAATCTTTGAAGTTCCAACTCACATTCTATATTTCTCTAGAAAGGTCATTGCATATCAGAAACCATCTGACTCATTCAACAATCAACAGATACAAAATTTCAACTGAACACATTTCTCATCTGGTTTTTTATGTTTATTGGAGCCTAACTTTTCTAATGCACGTGCCTTTTCTGTGGAGTTTTTGAAAAGCTGAATGAACATGGAAATAATACAGTGTGGATATAGAAAATGATACAAGAAAATTGTTAGCAGTAAAATAATGCATGCGGACAATCTACTTAATGATTTAAATTTGTATAACATTAAACAATGTAATAGAGTATGATCCAACCTTATGAATGAGATAGCTTGCGACAAATCTATTAGCTCAATGAAGTATCTTAATGATGCTAGAGTAAGCCTCATCATCTGTTACTTTAATTTCTCTGCCTTGTGTAACATCTCTATGCATAAATGATGCTTGGTTAACAGTATTGATAGATCTCAATGTTGATTCTAATTCACATCGATATTTTCTTGTATTCAGGATGGAGGGGCTAGAGAAAAATCATCTGGTCAATCAAAATTCAGTGGAGGCTCATTTTATACAGTGAGTTTATTTTTTATTTTTCCTGTTCAAGAAGACCTCTTGAAGGTCTCTTGCAGTTATAGAACCAAGCAACTATTCTAGAATATATCTGAATTTGATTCAGTGCATCACCATTGTTATCCATGGTATTATCAACTACCGTCATACAAATTTATTTCTTACATGGCAGGGGGACAGCTAATATGTTATAATGGGGTGTGTTGGATTATAATCAGACTGCAAGAAGTCACTTATGTTGTTTCTAGTTATGAAAGACCTAGGTGACTTTGGATTGCTATGTGCTGAGATATGATAAGAGAAATACAGGGAACAACCTAAGCATTTGGGAAAAAAATTAATTAATATTTCTTGTGTTGTTTTGGAGATTTATTGGCTGCTTTTGTGATTTTTGATTTAATATGAGCTTCTGTCAGTCTAGATGCCTAGGTACCCACATTATCATTTTCTGGAACTCCAGAAACTAGGGGGGGATGTGGGACACTTGGGAGAATCTCTGGTAGAAGCCGGGTGGTAGGAATATGGAAGATCGCACCTATAGTGTCAAAGATACTGGCCATTAGCTTTATGAATTTACACCGAGTATGTTCAGTTTGCATAGTTGTGGATCAACTCTTGCATGAGACATTGATATTTTTTGTTTTTGTTTTTCAGACTTCGGGCAGTGTTCCTCCTGTTACAAACTCAAGGCTTTCACCCCTTCCTCCAGAGCCCGCTGATTTCTACAATCCTACAGCACCAGTTGATATTCCTCTTGATAGTGCTGGTGTATGTGAGCAATTTGTTTAGCTTGAAATTTGTATAGGTACTCTTATTGTTGGAATGACTTTCTTTGTCTTCTAATGAAACGACAATTCATATTTAGGATTTGAAAAAGAAAGAGAGAGAGCTTCAGGCTAAGGAAGCTGAACTGAAAAGGAGGGAACAGGTATATACTGATAGTCACTTAATCATCAGATGAGTATGAATTCTTTCTTTCGAAATTCTTTTTGCAAACATTCGTGGATAATGCCAATACTTTGGGGGAATGGACATTGATCTTCCATTCAGTGAACGATTTCACATCAAAAGAACTGATCTTATTGTTGCTTATGCTGGTAAAGAAAGAACAGTTCTTGAAATTAGTTTTGCTGTGTTTAATTTTGTCATACGTCTTTCTAGTCTCTTTATCTTTGGGAGGAGAGAGATTCATAATAACAAATTCGAAGTTTTTCTTGCTGAAGTTTGTTAATGTTCTTCACTATTATATTCTGTGTATCCTTGGGAAGATGAGCTAAATTGTTGTGAGAGATCATTAAGCATTCGTAAAGAATTTTGTTTTGTACAACAATGAACTTAATAAATTCCAGGCTGTATTGCATTTCCAGAAAATAATTTCCAGTTTGCGATGATGCTCTGCAGGAAGTGAGGCGGAAAGAAGAGGCTGCAGCACGAGGTGCTTTATATTCTCTAATTTGATCTTTTCATTACATTTGCTGATCACCCTTTATCAAGAGAAGGATACTTTTCTTGTTTGTTTTCTAGTTAGAGGACTTCAAAGCCAAGACGATTCAGTTTACTTTCTTTTTTCTTTGCAGCTGGTATTATTCTTGAGGAGAAAAATTGGCCTCCATTTTTCCCTATTATCCATCATGATATCGCCAATGAAATACCAATACATTTACAAAAGCTGCAGTATGTTGCATTTACAACCTTCTTAGGTATGTAATATTTTTACTCAAATGAAGTTCTGTGAGATTATTTTTACTTGGTTAAGTTTCGCCATTTTAATTATGTATGTACATTTTTGCTTGTCATAATCTTATCTGTCTTTCAATTAAACATGGTATATCTGTCTTTCAATATTCATCAAATAAGTTGCAGGGTTTGCCTTTTTTATCAACTCAGTCTCCCCAATGTTCTTTCTATAGAATTGGTGACTGTTTGTGCATTAAACTTTAACTTTCTCTTGTTCGTTTGGCACATGTGGTTCCTGAGGGTTTGATTGAGAATAAAATATTGTTTAGAGATTACATTTTATGCTAGCATTGTTTCTCTTTTGAATTAGTTGGAGTTGCGAGATATGTGTGTGTGTGTGTGTGTGTGTTAGAAAAATCAAAATGTCCAGAGTGTTGAAAATATATGTATCCATGAAGGTAATTGGTTTGATTTAAGCATGAACATCTTTGCATCTTCTCCAAGCAGTTCTTTTTACCTGATAGATTGATGTTGTTGAAATGTTTCTTTCTATTATAAGTTGTTAGGATTGTAGTTATATTTATTTGAGTAATAGAACTGCAAGACTCCAATGCCTCCTCGGGTTAAGGCCGGACGACTGATAAATGCTGCTAATGATGCATGTACTGGTGGACATCAGGACTCGTCTTTGCCCTTTCATGGAATGTTGTAGCTGTGACTACTGCATGGATTAAACAGGGAGGTCAGTGTTGCATAAATTTAATTTGTTGCATTTCAGTGGTATTTACTTTTGAACTGTTTGTCCTAACTTAGTATCTGTCTGCTAGATCCAAAAATCTGGTTTCTTTCCGTCATCTACTTCATATCTGGGGTTCCAGGAGCTTACGTGTTATGGTATCGACCACTCTACCGTGCTTTTAGGTTCGTACCTCTATCTTTTATTTATTATCAATCTTGATTAAATTGTTAAATTAAGTAAGGCTTTGGGGAGGAGGGTTGGAATTGGATGGAATTGAGGTTTTTGAGAATGAATAGTTTTCTTATATTTTCCTTATATGCATATAGTTTGTGATCTGGTATCCATATTGTATTACAGGACTGAAAGTGCCATGAAGTTTGGGTGGTTTTTCATGTTTTACTTGGTAAGTCGGTTATTTTACTTCTTCATGGATTTCCATTTTCAACTGATTGTGACAATTTTAACTTGATGAATTTACAGCTTCACATTGGCTTCTGTATCTTTGCTGCAGTCGCACCTCCTGTAGTTTTCAGAGGAAAATCTCTGGCGTAAGTCTGCCTTTAGAATTTCATTTTTCCACTATAGTAGTATTCATAAATTCATAATACATGGCACCAAAATCTTTATTCCCTTTATCTATACTATATCTATTTATCAATTATACAAGTCTGGTGAGTACATCTGTTTATTATTTTCTTGTTTTAGCTCGTATCTATCTCAATAAATGACTAAAAGTCTTGTCTTGAACTGTGACACTGCCAATTGAGTAATATGTTGATTTTCAATTTGGTCCGATATTTTTATCTGACCCGAGTATTGTATATGGTGTTTGTGCAGTGGCATTCTACCAGCAGTGGATCTCATAGGCAAGCACGTGCTGGTTGGGGTAAGTTTTGAAAACCTAGTCTATATTAACAGGCTTATCGGTGGAGTTAGTTTGATTCATGTTGAAGATATCATTCACTTTCTTCTCCATCACTATGTGCTGTCACTGTTTAACATTGTTCTTTGGTTCTTCAGATCTTCTACTTTATTGGTTTTGGACTTTTCTGCCTCGAGTCAGTCCTCAGTATTTGGGTTATACAGGTATAGTAATCTCTCGAGAATGTAAATGCTATCATGGCATCATCTAACCATTGCTTCTCATCGTGCAGCAAGTGTACATGTATTTCCGTGGCAGTGGCAAAGCAGCCGAGATGAAGCGTGAAGCAGCTCGGGGGGCGCTGAGAGCAGCGATATAATGCCTCAGTCTTAATGTCACTTGGATATGATGACTCAGAGGTACCACCTTGCTAGATAAAGATGAACTGAGTAGCATATATGTAAAGCAGGTCTCATGTATTCATTTGATATTCAAAGATTTTTCTTTACTAGCTTTGGTGGAAGGATGAGTTCGACTTGCTGGAGTTTGGACAGATACTCCTCTATAGATCTTTCTCTCTCTGTAAATGCATTGTTTGTTTGATATCTCTCACTCTCTGAAAAAGAAAGTCATCCTTGTGTTGTGAGCTCTATATAAATGAAGGTTGTTTTCATACAGGAATCATATTCACTTATGTTAGATTTACAATATAAGCAAGCTAGTGCCTCAATAGTATAGCACAGATGAAATCATCAGAGGCACGAAGAGTTCCAGCTAGCATCAACTGCCCTGATGATCTTTTCATGTAATGTAGCTCCACTACACACGATTATACCTCGATCGAGACCTTCTAAGTAGATACCTTTCGAGAAGCAGAGGGCATGGCCTCCGGCATCAGTCACAACACCACCGGCTTCTTGAATGATGACGATACCAGCTGCATGATCCCATATCTTCTCCTTATAACCAGCTCTAGCAAACTTCATGAATATTTCAGCATCTCCTCGGGCTATGGCTGCGTACTTCACCATGGAATACACTCGTAATGGTTGGTTCCTGCAACAAATATGTGAATTAGCGGATGCTATAACATTGGACACCAACCCTGCAATCTTCTCGGAGTTTGACTTACCTTAGTCCAACACTATGAGCTAGGCCGGCTGTAAAAGAATGGCTCGAATTTGCCTTCTCGACAGGCTCACAAAATGTAGCCAATGCTGGGTTGTCAATACTCGAGACTTTGATTGGCGTTGCAGAGTTTGGCCAAACAAACTTCTTTTCTTTGTCAAGCAATGGCTGCATCCAAGCTACGCCGCTTCCTCTCCTTGCATAAATCACACAGCCTTTATCCCAAGATGTTGATGTTGCTGAGGTTAATCTAGATATAATTCTATGGTAGCCATTATGATAACTTAGCCATTCCTTCTTCATCGGATAATTGGGGCATCCAAGAACCCCGAGCACAGGTTCACCATCCTCTATCAAAGCAAGAGCAACTGCATATTGATCCCCACGTACAAAACCCAACGTTCCATCGACAGGATCCAGCACCCAAAATCTCCCAGTGGGTCCCCCCGTTGAGTTGCATCTACTGATGGCCTCAAGAACCTCACGAGTACTTAGAGGCGTGGATGGTGCTGCAAGTCCAAAACAAGGTGCTTCAGCTAGACACCTATTAACTGTCCTCGTAACAGCATTGAGTAAACCGACATGATCGGTCTTGGAGAGAGTCTGGACGTCTTCTTCAGCGACAATTGCTACGTTTTCAGTGCCAAAAGCCTCGGACAGCACCCAGCTCACAGTTGCTTGGACACTCCAATCTGCTCACAAGTAGCAATTGGAGCATTAGCCAATCCGACCTATGTCACATGCACGTTTTAGGGCTCAAAATGATGGAAATGCTTTTATAATTTTGTGCCAAAGAACTATGCAGAAACCAGGGGTTACTGAAAGCATGGTATGGACTAATTCCACAACATTAATAACGGTTAAAGTTAGATAAACATAACTATCAAACCATGCATAGAAAACACTGAAAAGATCTTCAAGGAATCACTGTTCAAGTGCCTGATTTTGCAGTAGGATGTTGTTCATAGCCCTGAACTGGTATTCAAAAATTAAGGTGAGTAGCAACTGAAGTTCTCTGTGATAATTACACAAGGGGTTCAAAAGCAACCATGAAGTTGGCAACTCACCATGCTTCACCTATCATATCTTCTTGATCAAACAAAGTAACACAGGAAATCGTGTATTAACATCATTCATTACACGTCTCGAATGCAAATAAGATATCAATGCAACATATCAGTTTGGTATGATCTATGAAGGAGTTGCATTAAGCCTGTGAGAAGTCTAAAACTATGAATCATGTTCCTTTCATTTACTGCCTTCAATACTTAAGAAACAAACAAGTTTACTATTCCACAAATCATTTTCTGGTATAAAAGGAAGCAAGACGGATATGTTTGTGCATACACAAGTACCACACATATTTCACTTGTTATTTCAAACATCATTAAAAATATGAATTCAATTCAATTTCGAGGTTAGAACAGGGTAAACAGATCGTGCCAAACTGTACATTTACATGCAGAATAGTTTTCATGAAAACTCTTCATCATCCCAAACTAAAGCACCAAGTGATAGTATTGCCAATCACACAACACTCCAAATAATCAAGAAACATCAAAGTCAAATTAAAGATATAAATGCAATAATACAAAAAAAAAACAAGAAAACAAATAGTACTACTTTATTGACCCAATTACGCGTTCACGATTAGCAACCACACAATTCCGAATAAAAAGAGACCCACTTGCAATCATGAACAGTACTCCATTTCATCAAAGCATAACACATTCATTAATAATAAACTAAAATTCAAAAAAAAAAAAAAATCCAATCTCAAAAAATCAACATAGCGAAACTGCAGAACAACCCATTACCAGAAAAAGCTAAAGAGAAACAAAAATGGGGCAGAAGAATACCAGCAACAGTAACAGGAGAATCATCATCTTTAGATTGCACATGGCCGTGAGTTTCAGCAAGCAAGCTCTCTTGAACTCTCCCGCAGAGCGAGCAGGCCATGTGCACCGCCTTCACCGCCACTTGCAGCTCTTGGGAGTAATTCTCCGCCTCCATCGACTCAAATCTGAGCGTATCACTGTTACTATAACCTTGAGCTGTGGCAGAGGCGATTGTGAGGTTGCAATAGGAGCGAGAGGGTGTTGGAGGAAGATTTGCGCGGAAAATCCCCAAATTATTAAGAGGACCTAGATTTCTTCGCGAAACGTAGAATTGTGGAGAGAAATTCAGAGAAGAAATTGGCATTTTTTTGGAGCAGAGATTGTGGAATGAGTGAGGAAGAAGAGGATGTCGATGTTGGTGCCAAAATATAGACTCAAATTCAACATACTTTCATTTTGCCCAATTTTAATATAATATATAGGAAAATGCTCTTCGAGCCGACATCTCTTAATATATCAAACACGATTATAATGGTTTCATTTTCTCTTTTCTTGTTATATAAAAAGTGAAGTTAATTAAAATATTGAATATCAACACGTTAGCTGTGGATGGGTAGAAAAGCACGATTATAATGGCTTCATTTCCTCTTTCCTCGTTATATAAAAAGTGAAGTTAATTAAAATATTGAATATCAACACGTCAGCTGTGGATGGGTAGAACAGCAAGACTGATAAGATATCTTATCAATTTTATTTAAGTATCACTCATTTATTTAGAACACAAAATGGACCCTTTATTTTAGTGTAATTATGTTAAAATGATGAGCAAGATTACTAAGATATAACCACTTTATTTTATATTAGGTCTTAATCTTCATTATGCCACACATTCATTATTTTTCTTTCCCATTTTCCTAAATATTACAATTATAGAAATATATTAGGTATATTTCACTAATTATATCAATTTGTAATAACTACTTACATGACCATTTGATGAAATTTACTTTAAGCTTAGAGTTATTCTCATGATGAAATTTTACAACTTTGTTTGATAACCAATAAATTCATTACTTAAGTTGAAAACACAACTTACACATGAATTTGATCGGTGAGACGAAACTACATCAAATATATATTAACTTAATAATAAAATGAAATGAATTGACAACAACCAATCCAAGAGAGATTGTAACACGATTTTATTTGAATTTTTGCAACAAAAATTTAACTTTTTAAAGGACATGGACATTTGCACTTTACAATGTTTATCAAGTAATGAGCCTTTTCAAATGTGACAGGTGAGTAATTTCCCTTCAACTGAAAGGGACAAAATGTTAATCCAAAGAAGTAAAAAAGATCAATAATTTGATTTAAGTCTGCATGATGTTGTCAATAGGTCATATTGACGACGCCCACAAAATTACACAAAAATAAAATAAACAAAATTCTTCATAGAATATGGGTTTTAGGTTTAATAAATAGAAGCGAATTAAATATGTTATAGTTTTATTGATATTAAAAAAGAAAAAAAGATTGGAACTTGTATCATATTATAGAATAATTTATCACTCTCTCGAGTCATTTTCAAGACTAATGAGAATTTAAGAAAATTTCATAGGAAATCATTTTTTTAAAAATTATAACTTGTAACAGGGGCCTAAATTTATTTTACTTTTTATTAGTTTTTATGATTATTCTATAATTCCTATTAAAAAATCTCCTCCCTAAACAACTTACATCTTAGTAATGATAAGATTGGAAATTAGAATTTATAAATACATACATATATCAATATAATATAATACATAAAAAGATACAAATGAAAATGTGATGTTAATGCAGATTTATAAAAAAAAAAAAAACTCATATATATATGTATATTGTATTTTATATCTTATCATTATATGGATTTTAATTTTAATTTAATTTTAATCTAACATATATCTAAAGTATATATATTACAAACTTAGTTAAAAATTATTGTTGAAATCTTTAATAGGATATTAAAATATTATTCACTAAAATAAGTTAATTTTTTATTACGATTGGTAAGACATTTCGTTTATATAAATCAAAATTATTCTCCACTTTAGTATATCTCTTACTCATGAACATGTATTTTATGTTAAATTAATTCTATAAAAATATTTATTTTGATATAGTATCAATTAGTAACCCCAACTATATCTACTACACTATTAACATATTCAAATGTTAACCAAAAACAAAAACAAAAGAAACCAAAAAAAAAAAAAACAAATCGAGTTATTCATGCATTGAAGTAAGGAAATAAATGTCCAAATTCAGTGTACTAAATTAGTAGCTTCAAATACCTAAATCAAACTTGCAATAATTGTGGATAGTAACAATAATTTGAATTCATAAGATAAAAGAGTGTGACATAAAGCCACCCCCACTTTGATTTTGATTAGACTAGGTTTATCAACAACCCCTCCAATAATAAGACAAAAAAAAAAAAGATAAATTGAAAAACTTGCTTCAACCGGTTGCGGAGGTGGGTGATTGACCAACCTATCCCACAACCTATCTTCAATCTACTTTTTCAATTAGAGTGTGACAAGTGTCACACTCTAATTGGTTCTAGTTATTTTTTTTTGGATAAAATTTAGATTCTTAATAAATTATATTTATTTGATTTTATTTTATTTTTTTAAAAATAACCAAAATTCCTATCTTTTTTTATCTATAAATAGAGTGTAATATTGACATATTTTGAATCACAATCAAAAAAATATTTATTTTGTCTCAATCTAAAATTCTATCTTTTTTACATTTTGAGGTTCACTCTTTTCTCATATTATTTCCATAATCTCTTTCTTATTATGGATTCAAACAATCCTAATTATTACCCAAACTCCCAAAAATTTTCAAATTTTGATGATTTTATTAATTCTGGAGATTACCAAAACTCTCAATTTTCTTCAAATCTCAATTAAGTTCCTATTTCCGAACAAGTTCAAACATCACAAAATATCTCCTGAAGTTTGTTCCAAAATGTTCAACAAACAAACCCCACCCAAAAGAGCAGTTGGTGTGTGAAAGAAGATGTTGCTCTTATGTCATCTTGGTGTTTCATTAGTGAAGATAGAGTGCATGACAAAAATCAAAAAAGTCCTTCAATATGGGGACGAGTTCATAAAATGCTTCTTGAAGCTCGAGCAAAAAATCCTGAAGATATGAAGGAAAGAAATGTTGATATGTTGAAAGGTCGCTTCAAACGACTCAATGAAAATGGAAACAAGTGGATTGCGGCTTGCAAGAAAGCACATAGTCGAAAAAGGAGTGGAATGAGCCAAAAAGATGTCGAGAAAGAAGCTCATATAATTTATGAAGCAAGTGGAAATAAATTTCATGATTTAATTGTATTTAACGAAGTAATGTGTAAACATCCAAAGTGGGAAGTGAAATTAGATCATGATTCAACACGTTTCCGTGCTGAAAATGAGGATGGTAACGAAGAAAGAGGTGGAAGTTCAAAAAGAGCCAAACGTGAAGATGTGAGACTATCGTCAAATCCAGAAACTCCAATGTGGATGTTAACCATTGTTTCTAGGTAACATAATGTACTCTCACAATTTTCTCTACTAATTTTCGTATTCCAATTGTAATTTTTTAAATTAATGTAATTCAAACCGAAACAAATTTTCCATTGGGAATTAAAACAATTATTATGTTTTTAATTAATGAAAATTTCTCCAAATTAATAATTAATTAATTATTATTGTGTATAAATATAGTCATAGTGCAACCAACAAATTGCACATGAATTATTGAATTATACCATGTGACTCATCTTTTCTCCAACTCAATATCTATTCAAACCCACCAGGGCATTTGTGGAATTTCAATTGAATATTATGTAAACATTAAGAAAATATTTTTTTACTAACCTTTAAGAGTGCAATTTGAGTTTTGAACCAAATCAATCTCGATTTTAATTTACACTATATAATATTAAACGATGTATTTATAGACATAACATTAACACAAATTAGTGTAAACGTTAGTTTTTAAATCTAAAATGAGACACACATTGAAAGGATCTTGAGTGGAAAATGGACCAAAATACCCATGACACCAATGCAAGATTCGGGAATCTTCCAGGGACATAAGTGGAAAATCATTACCCACAAAGAGATTCAAAACACAGAGAGAGAGAGAGAGAGAGAGAGAGAGAGATGGGGTTGGAAGAAGAAGAAGAAGGAGATGGAGCAACAATGGCTACAGAATTTTTTTGGTCGTACACAGATGAGCCACATGCTTCTCGCAGAAAGCAGATCCTCTCTCAACATCCTGAAATCAAACATCTCTTTGGCCCCGACCCCTTTGCTTTCCTCAAGGTACTCTTCTCTCAATCCTCAATTCTGGGTTTTAGGTTTTGCGGTTTTTGAGATTATCTCTGCTCAAACCATCAAAGCCTGTTTAAAGATCCACTGTTTTGAGTTTTTCTCTTTACATTTCTATTCTGATTTTGATTTCGATCTCAATTTTGCCTGCTTCAAGGAAAGATACTCTAGATTTGCATAGGAATGAATATTCAAGTTGAGATGGAATGTTGTGTTTGCAGATCGGTGCAGTTGTAGTGCTTCAGCTATGGACTGCAAGATTTGTGAAGGATGCAGATTGGGTGAAGATACTGACCGTGGCTTACTTTTTCGGCTCCTTTCTGAACCACAATCTCTTCCTCGCCATTCACGAGCTTAGCCACAACCTTGCCTTCTCCACTCCACTTTACAACCGATGGCTGGGGATTTTGGCCAACCTCCCCATCGGAGTCCCAATGTCCGTCACATTCCAGAAGTATCACCTGGAGCACCACCGTTACCAAGGGGTGGACGGAGTTGACATGGACGTTCCAAGCCTGGCAGAGGCCAACGCCGTGAGAAACGCCGTCTCCAAGTCTATATGGGTCGTTTTGCAGCTGTTCTTCTACGCCCTTCGGCCCCTCTTTCTCAACCCCAAGCCCCCTGGCATTTGGGAGTTCGTCAATCTCACCATCCAGCTCGCCCTTGATGCTGCCATTCTCTCTTTCTGGGGCTCCAAATCTCTCGCTTATTTGATCTTGTCGACCTTTGTTGGAGGCGGCATGCATCCCATGGCCGGCCACTTCATCTCTGAGCACTACGTTTTTAATCCCGACCAAGAAACCTATTCTTACTACGGTCCTCTGAACCTGATGGCATGGAGTGTTGGCTACCACAACGAACACCATGATTTCCCAAGAATACCCGGGAGCAAGCTTCACAAGGTGAGGGAGATCGCACCTGAGTTTTACGACAACTTGGATTCGTACAGGTCGTGGAGCCAGGTCATCTACATGTACATAGCGGATGCAACGGTCGGGCCCTTTAGTCGGATGAAGAGAAGTCTGTCGAGTAAGCCATCCACGAAATCCGAGTAGATTTGGTTCGTCTTGCCCCTAATGTACAAGAGATTGTCAATTTGTTTGATCCTTTCTAAGGATTCATCTTTCTTGAGACACAATTTGATTAAGGACTGCTTCTTTCCCTGTATGCCTCCATACTTTTCATCAATAGAACAATGCATAGTTTTGGTGTTCATTACACTTAGCTAGTGAATACAAAACAAACAAATAACTTAGAGGAACCTGTAATGAAACTAATCAAACCTAACTAAAGCCGTTCTGTCGTTGTTTTTACCTCAAAGTGATTACTCAAGTTAGTGATCAAGTTGAATTATATATAGTTCGCAGTGAGAAATTCAGTCAAAAGCAGAAATGTGATTGCCATCCGATTATGCTTAGCTCTCAGCTATCTCTATGCAGAAGTGCTTGGAATTTCACCTTCCGTTGGATTGGATACGGGAGGGGTTCGGGATTTAGCAGTAGATGGTCTCGGTTTCTCTTCAGGTGGAGGCTTTGGTGGTCTTGAATGAACTTGATTGATTACCTCTGAAGGAATATCGAACTGCAACCAAAAGAAAGATGCACTTCTCAGAACAAATATGCAAATAAGCAGAGACTTAATTAAGTATACATCTCGACTTATAGACATGAACTGACCTTGTAACCACAGCCAGCTACACAAGCACGAAAGCATTCCTGTGTGCACCCAAAAAAAAACAGAGAAAATTAGACATACGTTGCAAACAAGAAATAATGAAGATGGACATGACCAAATACGAAGATGGAAATTAACCTCAGAGTAGGTGGCAGAGCCAGGAGAACGATCGATATAAGCACTCCATTGCTTGTCCTTTAGAACTGGATCTTTGTAGCATATCTCATCACATTCTCCCAAACCTGAATCCAACTTACAGTCAGATATTTTACCAATTATGAAGTGAGCATGCTACAATATGAATATACTATTTCCTAAGAAGTCAAAAGATCTGGAAGGCCATAACTCATGCTTGAAGATAAAACATCTGGAAAAAGGAAAAAGACACTCAAATAAGTCCAAAGCACAGATGCATCATTAGGTGTGGTCTGTTTATAAGCAAAGTGATCGAAATTGAAATTCAAACTCACATTCATCCCATGTCTCACCATCAGCATCACATCCCTTTTTGCAAAACACTCTCCCTGTAGGAAACAGAACATGGTTAATCACACCGCTGCTAAAATATTTAAATACACAATTTTTCTTTTCCAATCATGAAACAGGAAAAGCAGAATCGATTGCACTGTGACCAGCATTATATATTAACAATCATCTAACTAATAAACGTGGACACTCCAAACCACCAATCTCCTGGTTAGTGGCTAATATAACACATGAACCACCAATCTCATACATAGGGTTCCCTTAAATCTGAGTTGAGCTCAGCTCATACTTTGTCCTCTTCATACTCTTCCCAGTTATATCATCCGGCTTCAATATATTTACATATTCTCAAATAATTCAACTGATTAACACTTAAATGGTCTTTCCAATTAAATTATCGCACTTTCTTACAAGTACTAAGAACAATAGCATCATAGTTCGACACAGGATTCTGGTTGTTATCACAATAAACGTCTGCTGCAAGGACAAACATTATTTAGGTGACTAATAGAGATTGATTTGCCAGCTCATCATAAACATATGCCAATGTGAATTAAGACTATGTCTGTATGTCACAAGCGTATAGAGGGCCAAATTATCCATTGAGAACAAATGCATTACAATTGACTAACAACTTGTTAGAAGTATTAGAACACCAAATTGGAGAGACACAAGTCATTTTCCATACACGAGCTTTGAAGACACGAGCTACGAGTAATGTACAACCTATCATGGCAATTCCACACTCTTCATGGTGGAGTACAACAAGAAACTCACTTAATCTTTACCCCCAACTATATATACCCTGTCCATTCCGTGCATGTAGGTACAATGGCCATTATTATCTTTATCAAAGATTTCCAATTTTTCATTCTCGGTAGTAAATGCTTGACCTTCAACGGTATTTAGCCCGGAAACTGCCCACCAGTTCGAAACATAAATACTTCAAACCACCCTCGCAAGTTAGAATAAGTCTTATTCCAAATACAAATTTTCCATTTCTTATGGATTCAAAGAATAGAACAGTTTTGAATAACAATGCTTCCTATTACAATCAAACTCACACAATTACAAATGAAGCTGGTAGCTTTCACTTAGCTAAAAGGTTCGAAATCGAACATCGACTCCTTACTATTAGGATAGATTTCTTCCTTACTACCATACAACACACACTACAAAGATGTAACAGGATTTTCAGAAACAATTTTGCATCGCAGTAAGCTGTGAAAATCAATTTCAACAACAAATCCACAATACACTTATTTGATTTCAGAAATATATAATTCAATACATAGAAGCTGCTCCAAAAATTCCCCTAAAAACCCCAGATGAATAGCTCCAAATAATTCGGAACATTCATAGAAATAACTGATCATGATTCCATCACCAACAGAAAAGGTAACATATAATAATAATTCAAAGAGAGAGAGAGAGAGAGATTACATGGGATTTGCATGAGGGCAGCGTATTTATGGGTGCATTGAGTGTTGCAAGGAGGCGCCCATTGTTCTGGAATCATTTCCTCTCCACAATTCTTCTGCTTACCTTTTTCTTTCTGATTTCTCTCCAATATCAATTCTATATAATTTTGCACTCAACAAGAAACAGAGGAAGACGAAAATGTTGCATTTTATTAGGGAAGAGAGAGAGAGAGAGAGAGAGAGAGGAGAGAGAAACTTTATTTTTTGCATCTCATTTTGTCTTTTTTATGTTTTTTTTTTTTTGAATATCAAAATGGGCTTGTTCCTGGGCCATTTGGGAATTGGGTTGGTAAAATCTGTATTATAGTCATGGCCCAATAACTCACTATTTTGGGCCTGGTTCTATACACTGCAATTACATAATTAATTTTAAGGATATGGGGACACCTTTATTTAATTTTATTGGTAAAATAATTCTTGTTTTGGATAAATATAGATAATTAATTATGAAAATCTAAAATGATTTTATTTAATCATATATGAGCACTTAATTTTTGAAATTACATTAGAATAAGATAATAATTTATTATTGAAAATTTTATGTCATTTCAAAATAGTTGGATCGTCTATGACATTAATACTTAATTAATGTAAGGTTTCATTATTGTATCCTCACAAATTTGATGATACATATGAGGTGATGGCAAGAACAATATAGATGCATGAAGCTTTGATGATCAGCATCCATGGCGGCCAAAATACACAGTAAATCCAGGGCAATTACCCTCTGGATTATCGCAGCTATTAGGTTTGCAATAATAAGGATAGTCGGGGTTCATTTCGAACATGGGCGGCGCGTTTACACCACCGCTGCCACTCCCATAACCATAACCTGGTGGCCTTGTATCTCCACCACCGCTACTCCAACCGCCACCGCCACCTCCGCCAAAGCCAGCGTTGTCATTCAACTTGGCCGAGCATATTGCTAAGCTAATTAGCAGTGCCGCCAATACCATGGAAGACCATTTTATTGAAGCCATTTCTTAGGAGAGAGAGAGAGAGAGAGAGAGAGAGAGAGAGAGAGAGAGAGGGTTTACATAATGATGGTTTTCATGCAAATATATATATGGTTTAATGGAGGGAGAGAGAGAAGAGAATATACACTTTGTCACTTCTTTTTCATGTTCATAGTTCAAGGACCATCAATTTTGTGTGACAAGAAAATAATGCTTTAATGAAATTATTATAGAAGTTTGTTTCTCAATTCATTCTAGTAATTTAACTTTCTAAGGTATAAAATATTCAAGAATTATCTAAGGTAGAGTTATGAACATCATCCAAGAATTGTGAGAACTAATTAAAGGAGCTAATTAATTCATTAATTGACTATATATAACATATATAGAGAGAAAATATTGAGTTTAATATACAATTAGCATGCATATATATAAGTAAATTTGTTAAAAAGGGTTCCCCATTTGGTAGCCATGTGAGACAAGGCATTGGAGCAACTTCATCTCCAAATCCTTGAAGTGTGCAATCTCCATTTCCAGTTCCATTCTCTCTCTTCTCAACCTCTTGTTCTCCTCCATCAATCTCTCTCTCTCCTTCTCCTTCTCCGTCTCCGTCTCTCCCTCCCTCGCTCGTTGAGCTTTCAGAAACGGAGGAAACCCACTCGGCTCACACTTCTTGCGCTTGATCTCCACTAGCAGATGCCGCTGCCCTCTCTGGAATTTCTTGTGCTGAAATTCCCATCGTTTCGATGCTGTTTTCTTGAAACCCTATCCACAAATTCTTCAGTTGTGTGTGTATATTACGTACTTAATTATGAGATCAAGTAGGAATGAATTTCCATGCATGCAAGTGATTATTATCCTAACACCATCAAATTAAAATTGGGATCAACAGATTATAATTATATATTGATGATATTCTTCTTTTTGGAGATCTATATATGTCGAGAATTCTGACACGATATTCTTCATACTTGACATAACAATATTCCCTCTAACTCGACATTCATAGCCACAATAAGTGATCATAGAACATATATATGTAGATGTTATATAATTTATCAGAATGAAGATGAAATGAAAATTGATTACTTGTCAGAATATTATAGTCAAAAAGTATGCACAACATATTGGAAAAATGATCCCACCCCACACTCGTATATTTATTAAATTGACTACATGATGTGCTTGCCTTTTCACTCACTTAAATAATTCCAAGGTATAGCATACCCATTTTGACTCCCATTAAAAGCAAAGCTTATATCGGATCATCTCTCACCTCCTTTCTCTCTACCACAACGTCACATGTTACCGACTTACATGCAGCGGTACTTACAGAATATATACTTATAGCATAAAAGACATACTCGTAAAATTCATGCTTATACAGGTAAATTATACTTATAGTTGAAAAACACATATTTATACCGACAAAATGTATACTTTCGCACGTGACAAGAAACCAACTCTCTTTCTCTACACACCACATCTCCTTAATCTTCTCATTTTAACGGTACAAGACCGACTTCTCCCATTTCACCCATCATTAAGTATCAAATGACATCAATATTTGAGACTCAATTGCAATGAAACATCTCAATAAGTACTGCACAACATGGAGAGAGAGAGAGAGAGAGAGAGAGAGTTACATAGGTATTAAGCTGTCGAATGAAGGAAGAGAAATTGTTGTGTTTGAAGTATTTAGGGAGCATGAGGTGGGAAAACTCCGGTGGTGACCACACAACAAATCCATTGCCCTCAGAATTCCACGACACTATGTTGGGGGCGGCACCACCACTCTCTCCGCCGCTCTCCTCCACCTCCGCCTCCGCCTCAAGTAGATCGTATGTCTTCGAAAGAAACGGAGCCGGGAACTTCATTTTCCGGGCAGGGGCCATACATACATACATATATATATGCTTCTTCTTCTCTAAGGCCCCAAACTCAATGCTTCCACACTTCTTCTCTACTTGTAAGAAACTACTAGCGACTTATATACTGGGGCCTGGGGCCTTTGACTTTCTCCCTAATTAACAATTATAAGATAGACTGGTAACAGTAAAACAATATTAAATTTGATGGTCAAAAAAAAAAAGTTAATTTTATATATGACAATAATTTCTAGCAACATTATTGTTACCTATATCTAGAACCTTAATATAATATACGACCCGTTTCTCATATTAAATCCGACCCACATCATATCTAGGCAGAAGTACACATTAGTTTGGGCTTCATACAAAACCAAACCCATTTAATTACCCACCATTTGTGTAGCATCACAATTGGATGGTTTTCTTTCACACGATCCAAAGTAATGTACAACATGCACAAAGTATAAATGATCATCAGGTAATAATGGAAACACAAAGCAATCTTCTATCGAGCTCGGTTGGTGGAACGACGTCGTCTTTGTGCTCGAGCCTGAGCATGTTGGACGGAAAGAGGAGGTCTTCTATTGTGTGCCTGCACATTTAAGTGACAAATCACTTTACAATATTCATATAGCCAACAATATTCATAAAGACCAAGTTTGTTGTCGTTGTATCAGATAACGAAATCCATAATTTCCTAAGAATTTTTGGTCTCATTAGAATCAAGTTGTTAGGGAATCTATCATTCCCCCAAATTTTAACATTTATTGATAAAATTTTGAAAGAACGGATAGAGAAAGATGTGGCATGTTTACATAAATCCGATCCTTTTTAAGAGAGGAACCATTTTATATTGTGAGGCTTCTAGAAAGAAGAGAGGAACGTACTCCGATTTCTGTAACAAAATGGCAAGAAGAACATTGGACCGCAGGTGCTCCATGCGGATACATGAGCAACACCGAACACCCTCCACACTTAACTTGGCCAACTTCCTGAGCTGTAGAAGCAAAAGGATGAAACTGAGAACAACATTGGACAAAGGCATCTCAAAATATAGTAAGCAATAATAAAGCATCGCAAAGAAATCTCAGCTTACAACGATTCACTGTTTGCTACTTACAATGACCTATAATTCATCTAAATGAAGATTCATCGAAGAATACTGATCAAGGAATTCACATGTTAAAAGATTATTCATGAAAATAGATCTAAATTACAAAGCTAACCTTCTAAGACAAAATTGACTTCCTTGCATTCTGGACATTGAACCCACTTTGCTCCTCTTGGATACACACATAGTTTCCGGCAAGTACCACAAACTAGCTGAGCCTTTTCTGCATTCAATATAACAAAGTCACTCTTAGAGTGTTGACAGTCACTTGGCAAGTGTATCCGCTGATAGCTCTGGTCTAGAATTTCAATGCAATAAAGTGATCCTTGCAAATAAATGCCCATGTTCAAATTTCATAGTGTTTGATATCAAATGCCCTTAATCCTTTGTCAAAATGAGATGCCTTTGTTTCGCTTCATATATCATGAAGGTTTCAAGTATCAAACACTGTCCACTGTTTTTATCACTACATATGCTATGTGAAACTATAAACTTCACTGGCAAAACACTTATCACAATATCCGTATATGTTAAATCAGATTAAAAACTTTGGTTTCATGAAAATTGGGTCTCTGGAAACTTATAGAAGCAGAACAAATTCTACAATTGTTTCCTTAATGACTATAAAGTTTTAGCCAAAAAGATATGTATGCTACAAGTTCACATGACTAGCAGTCACTCAAATAACAGGTAATTGCTGCAACTCAATCTTGAAGAATCGTGGGCCCGTTAATAGAAAATCAGCAATATAGTACTCACCAGAAGATGATAATGTAGCAGGCGGTCTCAATGGATGAGAATTTGGTGGAAACTGCTGATGAGGAGATACATGCTTGTGCCATGGTGTAGGTTTTTCCATCCCAATTATTTTGCTTCTATTTCTGTTCCCTGCATCTAAATAGGCAACAACATACATGATCATGTTTACCAGGTCGCTTGAAGATGTATTAAATGATTCTCAATAAAGTGGCCATTTAACATGATATTAGAGTCAGACCATGGTAGTAGAGTAGTAGTGAGTGCAAATCTCATTGGCATCTTTTTACAAAAAAATTATATTTCCAATACAAAGTAATTCACATGTATGTCAGGAGGTGTGTTGGAGATCTTAACTATTTATGATTCTCCTCTCTCAAAATCTTGAGTAAAGTTAGATGTGATCACTTAAACAATGGTAAAAGCTAACCAACTGATAAAAGGCTTCATTTAGAAGATAAGCACACCTCCTGGAAGAATAGTTTCAAGTTGTGTTTGGAAGGAGGGGGGGATTTGAAATTCATAGTAGTAAATACATTGATGGTGTTTGGATAGAAATGGGGATTTGAATTCATCACTCATTTCAACTATTTTTTTAACAATATGGGTGGATATTGAATCCACCCTGATTTGAGTGGATCGACATTTCAAATCTTGTATTTGAAATCCCTCAATCCAAACACAAATATATTCCAACGGATACTAATGAAACATTAAACATAGATGCATATATCATCTTATAGAGCAAAACTTTGCAATTGTTACATCAGTAGAGAAAAGTTTATCAAATTGATGAATTCCATGAAATTAGTACGTAAAATTTCTCAAGGAGTTACTGAAAGATATATAAATTGGTAAGAGCAGCTTGAAGAGATCCAGGAAACATGACAGATTCAGAATCATTTAGTGAAATCTTACTGACCTCCTAGGCATTAGAACTTATCACATGGGGAGGTGTTCAATAGACATACCAGAAGGCAGTTCTGATGATGGCAACAGCTGCAGTGGTTGGGCACCTGGCGACGAATGCCCTGACATGGGGGTCCCTTGTGGCTCTGATGGAGGCACTTCATTATCATTTCTTGTAGTTTTCATTCCTATTTCAGTACCTACAACATCTACTAGTTAGCTACAACGTCTTAGCTAGCAAGGCAGACGTAATTCAGCAACCAACTACAGGATGTAGTTACACATAGTTGAGTCATATCCTATACAATAACAACTTACCAAGTAAATCATCGAACTCTGGAGGTTGAATATCCATAGCAGATATTTTCGACATGAGAATCTTTCATATCGCCTTTCTATGATCATGAAATATAGGATACAGCTTCACTCTTATAATACTTGTTATTGACTTACAAGCAATAACTATTTGTGAACCAACTCAAAATTACAAAATGGACATCAAATTTATCGAGGAGACTGGTCAAATATTCTAGACTACTGAACCCAATACATTCTAGTACCATAAAAATGACATTCTCGTCTTCATCAAGCTTGCAACCTTGGGCTTGAATGGGTACTTCATCTTCGACAAAAAATTAAAGCCAAAACACTTAAAATGTCTGAAATTACCATCTTCAGTACACCACTACCTTCCTTTCTCTTATCTTTCCTTATAATTGACCACCTATTAGATATATATAATGATAATCTATTAGGATAAAACTTATTTAAAATTTCATAACCAGTATTCACATATTATATAGTCATAATCAAATTTACATATTAAATCATAACGACTTCATGATTTGACACCACTACCATCAGACTCAAGATGTCATTTGACTCTATTTTAGGATATAACCAGATGTAATTTTACCCTATTTAGTTGAATTTTTTTTGTCTAAATGGGTCTTAATTTTCACCTCAAGAAGCGAATTTGTTCAACACCTATTCCCTGGCAGTGTCCAAATGATTGTCAACGAAAGAACTGCATGGAACCTAAGAATCTCCGGCCATCAATTCATATCATACCAACCAATTACAAGAAAATTTTAGCGAATCCCAGCTATAACATCTCCGATCGCCTTGAAAGTCAGACCTTCCTTTCCGGGTAGTGAGTCACTTCAACCCTCGTTAATTAACTATCAAAATAGATTATGGGGCTAAGTTTCAATTGATGCAAAAAAAAAAAACAGAGAGAGAGAGAGAGAGAGAACAAGAATCATGCCTTTACTTGTCAACGATTTGTACAAAAATCTAAAAGTTCTAATTATAGACAAATGCATCACAGAACAAGTCAACTCTAAAAAAGAAAGAACCAAATCTCAAACATGCAATGCCATATAAAGCCATAACTTTCTAGCATTAACATCAGGGATATACAAGAACATAACATACATTTGACAATTGACATGGACAAATATAACCGACTTTGAAACAAATCCATTACCAAGCAGAAGTTACTAATTTACTTGGAAGTAAGACGAAAATTTAGAGGTTGAACTCACTAGAAGAAACAGTTGGTGGTGGCTGCAGTGGTGGTGTACATGGCGGCGGCATCTGAGATGGTAACATTGATCCCCACCCAGGTGGAGGTCCATCATCCAATTCTTCATTACTGTCCTCCTTTATATCTAAAACATCCAAGACATGACAAGTAAACCAAAAGTCATAAGTTAAATCAACATTCCATGAACATTTTTAACAATACCATGGATGTTTAATGGTCCTACTGATATACGAAATATAAGTTAGCACATAAAAGTAATATAACAAAGTAACAGTGGTATGTTTATGCTCAAAGAAGATGTCACAAGCAGAAACATTCCTCATTCAGTTCTCATTTTCCTCTCCTGAATAACAATTCCAGGACATGTTTCACTTGTACTTACCACGTTTTTTTTTTTTAAGTGCATTGAGGTATTTCATTAACTAAAAGAAAATTGGCCAGTTCTAGCATACCATAACTAAACCCTTCACATAGGCCCAACTCATCCTTAATATTCCAATAAATAGTAGAATCGTGGCCAGGGACTTACTCTAACACCTTACTTCATCCCCTGAAAACTCCAATTTCTCCCAGATATTCCGATGATCAATCTATTTAAAGTATTCCCTGAGTAATGAAATTATGCAAGATATAAAGGAGGGAAAGGTTTTTTTTTTTTTTTTGGGTTCGTATTTAGAATATGGGGGGGAAAATATCAGCTTCATTTTTCACAGTTCATTCTCAAGTCATTATCATCAATGATTCACAATGAAGATACTCATTGACCTAAATTAAGTTAACTCTTATCAGATATCCAGTCTGATACTTGAAGATACCATCTATAGACCTCAGAAGGTGGACTCACAAGCTAACTGCATCAGACAGCAAACGTAAAATGTAACCTGATGTGGTAGATGTCTCTTTTGGTAATGCATCTGCAAGAGTATTAAACCCCCATCCTGGTGGTGGCCCATCTTCATCATCATCATCATCAATGTTCTCTTGTTTGCTGCTCCATTCCGTATCTGATGGAGGAAACTAATCAGATATTTCTAAATAAGTTATACTCAACAGCAAATAACTAACTTGGAATGGTTGCATATAAAGGAATTTCACCACTGTGCATTGCAATGTAAAAGGAGAGAGCAAGTAGGTTTTGTTCTCAAACATAAGCAATGGACTCAAGTGTGCATATATAATTTAAGCATGCAATACAGGAAGATAACAACAGGGGAATTGGGTTTACTAGCTGGTTATCGAATTCGAGATACAGATGATGAACAGTCACTTGAGTTGTACCAACAGAACTGAAAACACAGGTTAGGAGACGATATTTGTGTTTCTTTCTACTTCCCACTATATGGCATGTTCGACAGAGCAACGTTTAGTGTCTCTCAGTTCTTTCTTGTCTACTTCCTACCATATGGAGAGAAAAATTTGAAGCTTACAGAATATGCACCAAGCATATCATGAAATTCATAGAATTCAATTGAGCTATTTCTTCACACTCGATTAACACAAAAATAGAATTGCAGTAGTCTAAGCAACAAGTAATTCGAAACTTGCATGAAGTTCAATACATGCGGGCATAATAAAGCTAAAAATCTTCAAAATCAGAAACTAATCAGACAAATTAACGAAGACAGAAATGCAAACAAAAGATTCACAATCTCACCAGAACACCCAATATATATAATCCCAATTTTCTCAAACAATAGAACCGTGAAAGAAATTTAATAGCATCAAACCAGAAGAAGGAAGCGACTGAGTAGGTTTGGCCGCGATGGAGTGAAACCCAGGTGGTGGACCGTCTCCATCATCATCTGCATCAGCTTCAGCTTCAGCGTTTTCCGGCGGCTGCGAAGCGATGATACACTGGAATCCCGGCGGCGGCCCATCGTCGTCGTCTTCTTCTTCTTCCTCAACGACAAGTTCCACACCCAACTCTACCTTCTCATCCTGCATGTCCACTAGAGCGGAGTCCATGTGTGTTTTTGCTAGGGTTTTATCTATACAAAGCAATGTAACGGCACTTCACCGCAACTGTCTTGCTCCTTTCTCGTCGTAAATCGCACTCTGAAGCGAAGCGAACTCAACCCCAACCAATTCCACCTCCATTGAAATGGGAATACCTAATTAATCTCTTCTTCATCCTATTCCTATTTCTTCAATTTCTCTCTCTAAATATATTCACTATTTATTTATTGGCTTCCAATTCTGCGTTCTTATTGTTAAGTCCACTCTCACTTCCCTTTGACTTTGTTTATTATTGTTTTTTCATTAAAAGAAAAATTAAGTCAATTTATCGAGTTGATTAATGATTAGTATAATAATGTCAAATAATTAATACTCCCTCCGTCAATTCTATCTTTGTCAATTTTCCGTTTTTGGTTGTCCCAACTAACTTTGTTAGCCCAAAAATGGCAACAAAAAAATTACAACCTTACCTCTCGATTTCTTTCATTTTACTTACTTTACACTCAAAAAACACACATTAATTACAAAACTATCACTCAAAATATTAAAATAACACATCACATCAAAGTCAACAGTTTTTTCTTAAGATTCGTGCCGGTCAGAGGTGACAAAGATAAGGGGGACGGAGGTAGTGCTTTTTCACAAGCTAGAAAAAAAAACCCAATTTAGCATTCAGTATAGAAGTGCAAAAGCCAATTTTTGAGAAACAAAATTGTTCAACAACACAAGAGTGCAATAGAATCAAAAATAGAAGTAATATGTAAGTATAGTTTGTAATAGTCTTGAATAACAAACAAAAAAACTAAGCTCCTTTCTTCTTTTGCTCTTTGTTTAGTTTGATATCCTTTGTAAGCATTCTTGGAGCTATAGCCATTGCCATCAGCTCTTGGAACAGCAGCTTACAAGCATAAGGAATGTGGACCTGCAAATACGATAAATCATTCCCCCGACGTTTCAGAAACGTACAACGGATATAGAGATAAACGAAGGGTGCGAGCGAGCAAGTAAATTTTACCTGGACAATATCGGTTTTGTTTTTGCATCCTCTGCACTCGAACGAATTCTTTTTGAGATTAGCGATGGCTATTAACCCGCATCGCTCACAGACGTGGATCCTATATGCGTCACTTTGATCGAACAACCTTTCCTTGAGAAAATGAGCGGCTCCATGAGCAATCATGCAGTCACGTTCCATTTCACCAAAGCGGAGCCCACCATCACGAGACCGTCCCTCAGCAGGTTGCCTGGTGAGGATCTGGACGGGGCCTCTACCACGAGAGTGAATTTTGTCGTCAACCATGTGCTTCAGCCTCTGGTAATAGGTCGGGCCGAGGAATATCATGGATGTAAGCCTCCTCCCGGTGTGACCATTGTACATGGTCTCAAAACCACGCATCTGATAACCACATTTATGAAGAGCTTTGCTGATGTTATCCACAGTCACATCAGTGAACGGAGTAGCGTCTCCTTCCTTTCCCATGTGTGCAGCAACTTTACCCATAACGCACTCGATAAGCTGACCAATGGTCATACGAGAAGGAATAGCGTGAGGATTAACGATGATGTCCGGGCAGATGCCTTCCAGGGTCCATGGCATGTCTTCTTGTGTATAGGTCATACCCACTGTTCCCTTTTGACCATGTCTACTGCTGAATTTGTCTCCAATTTGAGGTATTCTAACAGATCTCACCCTCACTTTGACAAATCTTAATCCATCAGCATTGGTGGTCAGCAGAACCTGATCTACCATCCCTGTTTCACTGTGACGTAAGCTTGTGCTGTGATCACGTTTTGTGTAACGAGCAGCCTGCCCTTGCGCTTCATCAGGAGCCATGGGAGAGGTTTTTCCAATAATCACGTCCTCACCAGAAACTCTGGTTCCCGGAGGCGCAAGGCCATCGTCATCCAATTTATCATAGGAACCATGGCGCATGCCCATGGTGTTGGTTCGATCAGGGCGCCCAAAATCCTCCTTGACTAATGTCCCCATCTTCTTCTCCTCATCTCTATATGAACGGAAAAATAGAGATCGGAAAAACCCACGGTCAATTGATGACTGATTCATAATAACTGAATCTTCTTGATTGTACCCAGAGTAGCAAGCAATGGCAACAATGGCATTGATGCCAGCAGGTAGCTGCCTGAAATGCAAGTGCTCCATGGCCCTAGTAGTGACGAGAGGTTTTTGGGGATAGTACAGTACATAAGCCAAAGTGTCCTGAAACAAAAAAAATAATAAGAACGGTGAAGAAGACAAATCACCCAGGACCGTCCAAATGCATGCTGCAGAAATCAGATCCATACCATTCGAAATTGGTAGTTGGTGACATAAATACCCATTGCTTGTTTACCCATAGCCGACTGGTATGTGTTACGTGGAGACTGGGAGGGAAAACAGATATCAGAAAACTGAAGAACAGATCTTCACCATGAGGACAAGACTGGCGTATTAAAATCACCTGGTTATGATCCGGGAAGGGAATGATCGAAGCACAAACACCCAGTATTAAGGATGGGTGGATCTCACAGTGTGTATAGGTATCCGAATAAGCCTCCTCTGGCTTTTCTCTTGCAGATACGAGGTCCTAAGCAAAATAGGAAAGCAGTTAAGCTCTCACACAATAGAAATACCCCTGTATAAATAGTCTAGCATGCTTGATAATAACTCACATTTATTGTCATGGAAATCATAGTTGTTTCTTCTTCTTCTGTGTCGATGTATTCTATGAATCCTTTAGCAACTAGGTCATGCCAGCCACCACCACCACCGCCGACTGTGCCATCATCTTCAGGAGATTCCTGGGAACAAGTGCACGATATAAGCAACATCACATAGAAGAAGACATAAGAACTTGATACAATCAAATTAAGTAGAGATCAAGTAACACAAGTGGTAGGGAGAGAGTGCAGCATACTCTTTGTTGCAAGGCTCGAATATCCTTCTTTTTTATGAGAAGTCTTTGTTTATCCACAATAAACAATGGTCGACTGCAGCGGCCATAATCAGTATATATCCGAAGTTCTTTCAAACGGATATCTCGAACGACACCAACTTCTGTATTGACATCAACCTGTAAATATCGGCAACCAAAATTTTACATTGCACTGCAAAGGTCATTCATAAGCAGAAATATAAAAAAGGTCTGGTGAAAGCTGCAAAATTAAGAAGCAATGGCACAAACCAGTAAAGAGGAAATAAAATTAAAGATTAGGAGGTTCAGTTGTGCAACCAGCGTAACAGGTTAACAGGTTTGGGAAGACAAAACCTTGAGAAAATGGAAATAGCAGGTGAACACTTACACGTCTCCTTAGACGTCTCAGAGTTGACACCAACATATCAGGATTGCGATGAATACCAACCCAGCAACCATTCACAAAGATCTTTGTTGCTTGAGGAATCACAGCAGGGGATATTTCCTTAAATGCGAAATATTATTGTGAGTGAAAAGAAATATAGACCGGAAAAACTAAACAAGGAAACAAAATAATGGAACAGAGTCTATGCACCTCAAAGTTCTCAGTACCCCATTCCTCTAAAAATTCCAAAATTGGATATGCCGCCGAGCCAACAGTTATATAAACCATCAAAGCAAGGTTCTTCACCAATCCACATGCCTGGTGAAACAGCCAACAGGAGGGGCAGGTTTATAAACAGGGGACAGTTACAAGAACTGAATTGTCTGATCAATGCAATATACAATGTGCACTCACTTGTCCTTCAGGTGTTTCTGCAGGACACATCATTCCCCATTGTGAATTGTGTAGCTGCCTCGGTTTAGCCAGTTTCCCTATAAAGAAGACAAACAAGTGAGGTAATTATAAGGATAATAAAATGTATAACAACTAATCTCAATTTTTGCAAAACATTTCCATGTATGTAAGCCACATTAGAATATCTTTTTAACAAAACGAGCCAACCCCAATTTCATGCGGCAACTGAGTCAGGTATAGATATGATACAAGAGACATCCAGAAGTAGAAGAGCTAATTAGGGGCTGAAAACAACTTTACTCTTATGCCTTAGTAGTGAAGAAAGAATGAAATGGAAAATACCTTCACGGCCTATAGGAGAGTTGAGCCTCCGCAAATGTGACAAGGTAGATGCATAAGTCAAGCGATTTAACACCTTTGACATTCATCAGAAACAACAGTCTCACTTAGTATTGGACAACAAAAATTCAAGAGACATTTTAAGAAATAACTTGAACAGATTATGAGTGCCCAGCTCAACCTGAGAAACCCCTGCTCTCGTACCCGCTGCATTTGCTTGACCCCAGTTTCCAGTAGCAAGTGAGTATTTCAAGCCACTGGTAATGGTTTTGGCTTTTATTGCAAATTGTAAATTCACATCCTTGCCATTATCTACACACTGATAAGATACATAAATAAAATTGTAAAAAACGATTTTATAAATTGACCATCATCTCCATGCCCTCCACGTAATATAAAATTGTAGGATGTAGATAAACCTTCTGAACATAAGACCTCACATCCCTGGTCAGCTTTCTGAATAGCTGCACCATAACAGAATGCAATATTTCAGATAACCTCAAAATCTTCTAAGAATAAATGAACAACCACAAACTATCTGAAGAAAAAACAAAAAAATCAAACAGACCATTCGAAAAAGGCCACCCAGCAAAGGACCAGCAAGATCCAGTCTCTTATTTCCATAGTGGTCTCTATCATCCTCCGCCCTTCGGCCAAGTGCACACAGCAGAAGTCGATGTATGATATACCTAGACAGCACAGAAGTAGACACCGTTTAATAACAGCAGCAGCTACATGCATGTATGTAGAAACCTATGAAGGAAAATGTCTTTACCCAAAATAATAAGCTTTCTTTGTTTCACAATATTCCCCAACGCCAACATGAGGAAGCATTTCTTTTTGAAGAATCTCTTTGGCATACCTTCACAGGGATTATAATAATATTTAGAAGCAGATGAAAGGAAAAAAAAAAAAAACTTTGACCAAATGCAACTCTCAAGAACACAAACTTGATTCTTTTCTCTTTGGTGACACCAACAGTGGCTCCTCTTTTCCCAATGTAGTCTAGAGCAACCTGCATTTTTTATTGTATTAGATTGTCGAAACTATAGTTCAGAAGTAGAAAAGCATCCCAATATACGGTTTAGATGCTGTATGCTGTTTTGACCAGCAACAATTATTAGGCAGAGCTCAAGAAAACATGAAACCGGCATTTCTCAGTTTAGTTGGTAACATGATAGAAGAATTTATAAAACGATGATTGATTCCACCATAAGTTTCACCAGTATAACCAACATTAATATTGTAGTTCACATTCTAATGTGCCATGATATTTTTTCTGCATCCAAACGCCTTTTTAAGACTTCAGATTTTCAAGTTCACAAAATATCATATTTTATCAGAAATCTTGATATCCGAAGGCTAAAACTCCGACAGAAAGAACCAGAATATGTTGAAGGATCTGTTTCTACAACCACCACATGCAAGGAAACCACAAGAATAGACGCAGAAAGGACTGATAGTTAGCAGTGGTAAACATTTACATGGATGTGAGAATTCCCATGAAGGATATGTAACGAACAACTTAAAAACAGCTATTATTGGTCACTACAAGCTTATGTAACAACATACTATCAGTACCTGTTGATTCTGGATTACAAATGCTTCTTCCAACGAAGGTCTCAGGAGCTCCATCATCTGAGTGTCTTGAAAATTATAGCAGATATGTTCTAATATATCTTTGTCCGCAACAAATCCCAAAGCTCGAAACACTATAATTATAGGAATCTCAGTGCGTATGTAAGGAAGGGTGGCACGTATATATTGACCAGACGAACCCTGCAAGTACAAGGACATATAATTCAAAGAAACCATTGATCAATAACATGGAAACTTAATGCAACAACCCCAGGGCATTACCCCTTTGGCACTAGTCCGAGAAAGCATCCGCACAAACATTGTGCTAGGAGGCCTGTTTTGGGTCTCTGCCATGGATCTAACTTCAGCCACGTAAGCATATTTGTTTGGTTGTCTCTTCTTAAATACGTAGACATGATTAGTGCTCATCTTCTCCTGAGCAATCAACACCTTTTCACTACCATTAATGATAAAATAACCACCCTGGTCATAGGGACACTCTCCCAGCTCTGTCAAATCTTTCTCAGTATTTTGATATAGCGTGCAATAACTTGACCTCAGCATTATAGGAACCTATTGAAAAACAACAGAAAGCCGAAATTATGAAGGCAGTTTTAGAAGACTACTAACTTCCCTTCATCTGCCAAAGATTTACCTTGCCAATAAAGACTTTCGTGAAATCCTGAGTCTCTGTAACTTCCTCGCCATCATGACCCTTCTTTATTACTCTCTTGGTAACATCCACATACAACGGAGCTGAATACGTCAAATTTCTCAGCCTTGCAGCCTTAGGAAACAAAGTAGCTGTTTCTCCATCAGACTCTGTCATCATTGGTTTACTGAGGTATATCTGACCGAAACTGATCTTGTAAATAGTCTATAAGAATCAAGAAAATAAGGAATTAGATCCTTCCTCAAATCAATAATTGAAAGCTGATATGTAATTAGAATACTCACGTTGTACCAATGAGGCAGTTCAGTTCGTAAGTAAACTAGTAACAAGAATTTTTTAGGGAAAAGATTTGCAGCTCAAAACTAAAACAATATACTACATCCCCTCCCAAATTACCAAAATATCCGGCACATCTTCATCAATTAACCGATTAAACAACAATGTAAATTGAGTACACGTGTTATTTTCAGCGAAATTCCACATTTAATTCATTTAGCCCACATGAATTCAGATGATCCTGTTATAGAGGCCACTTGTCTAATTCCAACATCTCGTGACAGTGTAAGCAAGATTCACCCAACCATCACTGTAACCCAGTAACTAAAGCTTAAAGGTCTTTGTAAGAAGCACTCGTCGCATAACATGTGTTACATGGAAAGAAATGTCCAGAATTATCATAAATGATGTGTTCGTATACCAAGAACTACTCCATAAACCATACTTCGAAAAAAGAAAAAGAAAAAATCGGACGGCATTCTTAAACCTCACAATTATTTTCACACACTTATTTCTCCTTATCACTGTCCAGCCATTTCAAGGTTAAAGGCACCTAACAAAAGCAGACACCTAATATCTCATGATTAAATAATTCACTCAAATGAGCTAGGAACTAAGCCAATTCAATGAGTAGAACATGCCTTAAACGCCTTCATCCTATGCAAATCTTCCATAGAGAGAGTAGCAACAACCCCCCCCCCCCCCCCCAATCCTAATCACAGAAACCCCAAAAAGCAAGCAATTTTTTGCCAAGTACACTCGAATTCGAATCAAACAAAGGTAAAGAACCTCGGCGAAGTCGGGTTGGTGGCCGGGATTATGCTGGGACTCAGGGCGGATCTCAATGTCCGCGGACTCATCGACGATTTCCTGCATCGTGTTCTGAATGAACTCATCGAAAGAGTCAAGCTGCTGGCGCACCAATCCCTTCTCCTCAAAGTAAGCACTGATAACCGCCCAGGCATCCTCCTGAGTAATCTCTTCCTCCCCCTCTTCATCGTACTCCTCCTCATTGTAACCCTGTTCTTGCTCGTACTCGTCTTCCATATCCATTTTCCCTTACTCCAAATTACAGAATTCCAGTTCGATTCGTTGCCAAAGAAGTCCAATTCTTGGAGAGTTGGCAACAGTTTAGGCACTTTGAATTGGGGAGGTTTCAGGCGAGAGAGAGAGAGAGAGAGGGATTCTGACTAATGACTAATCAGTCTGCTGATTTATACATGGGAGACTGCAAGGGCGGCGATACACTACGGCGCGGTATACAGCACCACTTTCTTACCAATTTTAATTGAGTTAGTCTCCTGTGCAACTGGTGTATGTACAATTCGGGTCGGGTCTGGGTCGACCCGGATCCGCGCACTTTTATTTATATTATTTTTTTTGAATTTTATTTTTTCACTTCAGGTTGTTACCTTTATGTTATATGCATGTGACCTTTATGTTATATAAGTGTGACCTTTATGTATAAATGTAATGACCTTTATATACTCTAACTTAGAAAAAAATGAAGAATTTTAACAAAATTTGTACATATTTACGTTTATGAAATATTAGCTGCACATATATCCATCCTTAAAATGCACTGAATTTTGAAAATTTCAATTTTTTTCAAAGTTATGGATTATAAAGGTCATAATATTTGTACATAAAGGTCACAAGAACTGTACATAAAGGTTACAACAATACAACATAAAGGTCTTAATCTGAAGCGAAAAAACCTGAAAATCTTCATTTTTTTCCTAAGTTACTGAACATAAAGGTCATAACATTTATACATAAAGGTCACACTTATATAACGTAAAGGTCACATCTTTACAACATAAAGGTAACAGCCTGAAGCGAAAAAAAAAAGAAAAAAAAAAGAAAATCCAGGTGCGCGGATCCGGGTCGGGTCGCCCCAGTTGCACCAATCCAGATCCGTGCACCTGGTGCACAGCAGCATTTGCCATTTTAATTAGCAAAACCTTTTTTTATTTAACTATTTTTTTTCGATGAAATGTTCTGTAATACCCAATATTATATAAATTGTGATTATTCTACCCACCAATATACTGAATTGTCATCATTTACCCAATTATATAACAAAATGTTTCCAAATACTCACTTTTCATTTTACTGTCAGTCAATGATTGGTAAATTATTTCATTGTTTTTATTTTTTACTTTTCTTCATGTTTTATTTACGGATTTTTATTTTGCTTTTTATTTCACATTTAGTTAATTGTTGATTGGTTAATATTTAGAAATGTTTAAAAACTAAGTCTAAAATATTAACCAATCAATAATTTACCAATTCCTAATTTTTAAAATTTTTTACATAATTTTTTAAATAATTTAGTGTAAATTAGTATATGGCTTCCCGAGACCTTGACACCTTTCGGGAAATTCTAAAAATATAGGGTTTCCCGAAACCTTTCTGAAGGTTTCGGGAAACCCTATATTTTTAGGGCGGGAAACCCTATATTTTTAGGATTTCCCGAAAGGTGTCAAGGTCTCGGGAAGCCCTATACTAAAAAGTGGGTATTTTGTGACATTCTTTATAAAAAGTGGGTATTTGGTGACATTCTTTATAAAAAAGTGGATATTTGATGATAATATGTTATATAGGTGGGTAAATTAAATAATTTTTATCTTACATTGGGTATTTCAAGTAGCTAACCCTTTTTTTTTCCCTATAACTTAATCTTATATTTTCTCTTAAAACACTGAAATTTCTATTATTTTTAAACTCCTACATAATAAATATTCCGTTATTTTAGATGTGTGTTTTAAGAATTGCAAAAACATAGGAGTAAGACAAAAATATTATTTTTGAATTACAAATTTTGATAATTGATAGTTTAGACTTTAAACCTAAATTAAGTATTGTTTTATTGTGAGATACGAAAGTTAAAACAAATTGATCTAAATTGATTAGGTATTGTTTTGTGAGAACGATAATTTCTAATATATCATGATATAAAATGATAAAATTGATATTTATCAATTTTAATTAAGCATTGTGAAAAATATAATACACAAAAAAAAAAAAAATCCTTAATCTTGGATAACAATTGCCATTTGCTAATATAAAAACGGCCCATGATGAAATGTCCAGATTAACCCAGGCAGCCCACAAATAAGCCCATTGGGCTTTAATCACTTCACATTGCATATCCACTATATTATTCATTGTAATGGGCCTTATCCACTCGAAAAGTCCTAATTTATATGTATTGATTTCACTATATATATATATGACAAAAAGATCCATGCACCTGACCCGACCGTTCACGCGCCCAAAATGAGCCTTCCACGGGCATGCACGCCCTCCCACACACTAAAAACTTGTCCTGAAGCTCATCCAAAATTCGCTCAAATAGACCAACCTTTGTGTATAGTTAAACCAACATTTGTGTATAGTTAGACCAACTATGTGTAGGTAGGTCTAACTATATATAAAGGTATGTCTAACATATCCAAAGGTATGTTTAAGTATACATAAAGGTATGTCTAACACAACGTAAAGGTATGCCTAACATAACGTAGTGGTATGTGCCAAAATTCAAAAATCAAGCCAAAAAAAGATAAGACATGAAATCTGGACAGAACTGGTATGTTTAACATAGCTTAAAGGTATGTCTAACATAACGTAAATGTATGTCTAACATATACTATTGGTATGTGATTTTTTTCAAAAATCATGAGCGAAAAATATATATATATATATATATATATAATATGGTCTATAGAGCAGACTATATCAAGAAAAATATTAATATGTCATTTTGGTTATTCCTCAATTTATAATATATATAATCTACATAATAGGCTGATTTGGGACTTGCTTAATTTTAATCCTATTTATTCGTGTGATAATTTTTTTTAAAGATTAAAGTGAATCAAATTTATTTAATATATACTCTCAATCAAGAGATATATAATATATTTATTAATAAATTGAGAGTAAAATGCCAAATAATAAAATTAATAATATGTTGTGCACCTAATTGCTGCTGATTGGAACAGTACATACTGAACCGGTTGGTGGTTGAACCGACCACGAGCAATTTAATCGGTTCATCGGCCTTTGCCACCTAGCTAGCTACAATATTATATTTTTGTTAAAGTAAAATATATTAAATATAACTTGAAAACATAGGATTATATGATTTAAAAGAAACAAACTGATTCATTTGCTTACATATCTCCTTAATATGTTAATACATTTTAATTCAAATAATCGTTGCACACTTTATATATACACTAATAAAATAGAAGAATTAGATTGAAATACAATTTATTTTGAACAAATGAAATCATAATTATTTTAATAATTATTATTGCAATAAACCCTCGAAAATTTGAAGAAGCCACGTTTAAATTTCCACAATAGCAAAAGGGAATTTTTTTAAAAAAAAGAAAGAATAAAAATGGCAAAAATATTTTAAACACTCAGAATCATTAGGTTACCAAGAAAATAAGAAAGTCACCTCCCACTTATCTGCCTTTCCTAACACAAAACACATCTCTCTCTCATCTCTCTCTCTCTCTCTCTCTCACTACATTTCTATGCCACCCCTCATAAAAAAGGTGATAGTATCACAGCTCATTAACAATGGCTTTGTCCAAGAGAATCCCAATGTTTCTGCTAAGGCTCTTAGCCTTAGCAGCCGCAGTTTCTGCAACAGCAATCATGCTCACTAGCCATGATTCTACAGTAGTCTTCAACATCAAGTTCGACGCCAAATACACCAACTCTCCGACGTTCAAGTCAGTTCTGCTAAGCTCTCGTTTTTTCATGACTGCACGTTCGTGTATTCACCATTCTCTTGTGACACTGCAGGTACTTCGTGTTGATGAATGCTATAGCAAGTGGCTACACACTCATACTACTCTTTTTCCCTTCAAAGAACTCATGTGGGCACTTGATCTTGATTCTTGATCTGGTAAACACCATCATGCATTCTCTTATCTGGATTACATGTCAGATCACATACCTGCTTATATGATTCTTGATTCTTCTGTCTCCGTAGATTGTGGCATTGCTGCTCGATTCGAGCATTTCAGCATGTCTGGCCATAGGGCAGGTGGGAAAGAGTGGAAACAGCCATGCAGGTTGGCTGCCAATCTGCAAACAAGTTCCCAAGTTCTGTGATCATGTCACCGGGGCTATGGTTGCTGGTTTTGTCGCTGCAATCGTCTATTTCCTCATCATTCTCTACTCCCTTCACAATGTCATGAACCTGTTTGCTCTCAAATCTTAAGACCACCTCGTTTTCGAGGGATGGTAATGTGTGAAAATCGTGGTAAAACTTTATACAGTCTAGAATACTGCTATAGAAACAATGTGATAGTGATCTTCTGTAACTTTTCTGAGATTTTAAATTCTCAGTTATATATACAATCAACTTCATAGCTTTCACTATCAAAGAGCAATACCATGTACCAGTTTATTTATAGGTACATCTTTTATTACAAGCCAACATATATTACATTCAATGTCACACACTACACACTCACCATATGTTTGGTGTTTCTGTACTATGTACAAAAAACATATTCAAAGCACACATCAACACACAGCAATTATGAAACAGCAAATTTATCAATTCCCAGATACTGGTAAATATATATATATATATATATATTTCTTACATAGGCTTATTTTATGGAATCTGGTCCATGATATCGGTGCAATCGAAACCCTTGTCAGAAAAGGCTTCAACAAGTTTAGAATAGAGCTTGGCGAGCATGATCTTGAACCCTGTTGAGCTTCCTTTATCAGTTTCATCTTCACCTTTTCCGGAGTTGAATGGATGCCCTATCGGCACTCCTTGCATATATGCTTTGCAAGCCAATAAGATGCTTTTGCAGCGTCGGCTAAAGTGCTCATCCACGAGCGCCTCGAAATGCTGTTCAAATTTTAGACCAAAAAAAAGAGACTAGGTTCAAGAAATATTTATAATCTGGTAAGGCAATATTTTTACTTCTACAAAATTAAGAAAGAAAGTGATGAGGCCATAGCATATTACATGAAGCATAGCTTGGACTCCTCAATGGTTCATAGTTCGGATATTAGTACTTTATGATTAACGTGTATGAGGATACCTCCATAAAAATGAAATTTATCATGAGTACTTAATCTATTGCCTGCAGTTAATCATCCACTCCTCTGGCTTCACCAATATAATTTAATGGGACTGTTTTTATCATATAGATTGCTGTTAATAGACTGTTAAAATGAAATCAGGTTGAGTGATTTATTTACCTTGGGTGGCCTGCGCAGTAGGTATAGCATGGACCTGCAGTTGACAAGGAAAGTGTTCTCATTGTAGCTAAATGAGTTCTTTTCACCCTCAGCTTTGCCCATCTGCGTATCATATCCAGCCTCGTTGAAGTAGGGCTTTTCATTGAGCACAAGGGCCTGAAGGGAGAGTAGGACTTGAAGGATCGTTGAGGATCCTGGATTCCAAACTTCACTTTCAGAACCTGTCCAGGTATTCAAGAGGCTGAGACAGACCTTTCCGGACTCGTATAAGTTGGGATTGAGGCGAAGTCCACCAGAGTTGTAGTGCACAATCTGCAAAATCACATGCTTATTAGCATTGCATATTCTTTCATCAGATACATCTAAAATGTGGTATGGCCTGTTCCAATGGATTTGGGGTGTAAAGATGGAATGAAAGAGAAGAACTGCTTGACTACCACAATTCACAAGACTAGAGCTCAAAATGTTAGTTATTATCTGAAGGTATAACCATGGAAAATAAAAGAATACAGGAATAATATACTTACAGGTGGCTCATTGGGATATTGTGGGGGAAGATAAATATCGAAAAGGAACAACCCGTCATGATATGGAGTCCCTGCAGTGCCTACAATTGCAGCTCGAAGCAAATCCATCCTTTCCTCATACACACGGATGTAGATAGTTTCTGTTCAGATCATTGAATTTTCATTCAAACAAATAGCAAAAGAATATAGCAACGAGAGACCAATAGATTTATGCTCTGAGATGACTGCATCGTATATTGAAAGACTTAAACAATAAGATGAAATGTATTGAAATTTCTTAAATGGCCTAGGATTTTAGGTGGAGATGCAAGTAATTGTATTATATACCATTGCATGATCAACCTAATACGATCTCCCATATCCACACCCTCGACATGATTTCAAAACCAAACTGTTGATCAACCTAATACGATCTCCCATATCCACACCCTCGACATGATTTCAGTACCAAACAGTCCAAATCAAGATAAACATAATAAATTCCTCACCTGGAAGATCTTTCTCCAAAATGTTCCATTCTCTGTGAACCTTCTTCAACCAGCCTCGTTTCACCTGAAACATAAAGAAAACTTTAGGGACGGTTGACACAGACAAGCTCAAATTTTAAAAACAGAAATTTTTGTTTCCAACCTGGGGAGAATGTAGGTCCATCCCAGATTCGTTAGCAAAGTGGTGGTCCGAACAATCATTAACCATATCAAACTGCCTGAAAGATTCTGGATGCTTGCTATCAGATGGCTTCGTAGAATCATTATTAGCTTCATTGATATGTAATGAGGTTATGTCTTCAGACATCTCTACATCATCTTGCGCTTGAGGTTGACCATCAATGTTCAAATTGCAAAGTTCCAGTGCCTCCTCCTCATGAGGCTTGCCATGAATGCGCTCGTCTTTTGATATGCATTTATATTCGCTAAAGAGGGACATACCCAAAGACCCAAAGAGGCTTGAAGTCATACTTGTCAGAACACCTATTGCAACTTGAGAAATGGAGTTTGAGCTAGATTCTATTGAACTATCATGGTTGAGGCCCAACACATCCTGAATTAAATTACTTTTAGTACCTCCCAGGATTATATCATTTAAGAGAGCACGCACAGAGACACACACACATATTTACAGAGAGACAGAGAAAGAGACAGATAGGGGCACACCTTTAACTTTTGGCCCAGTAATTGGTTCTTCACTGGAAGTTCCTCGGTTGGTGGTTGCACATTTTCATCACCAAGCGTAGAAGCAGTTGTGCCTTCACATCTATCAACTCTATATATCTCATATGGTGCAACCTACAAGGATGAAGAATACTCAGCACCAGCGGAAAGTATTTGAAACAAATAACATTCTTGTACCAATAAGAAATATAGGGAAAATCTCCCAACAGGTCAAGATTCCAATTTCTACTAATCTATTTTGGCCAGTCATCCTGAACTTATCTTCAAGCTAAAATCGGACATACTGCAGCTTGTGCAGCTAAGAAATGGATGGATTCTAACAATACGGAAGAAAGGATAATTATAACATACCTTAGTTGTAGAACCAGTACCCCATCTCACTTCAACACCCCCTTGTTTGAAGCCGACTACAGTCCCAAAACAAGATAAGAATTTATTGTTGAGATAAACAGATTGATCCCACTGTTTTCAACGTCCTTTGGATCAGCTTCTTCCCCCATGCAAGCTTTAGGGTTTGTATAATTTGCACAATATCCATCTGTAAGATCGATGATACTCTTATCATCCCTACAAACTAACTCACTCAAGCTGTATGAGTAATCTGGGTGCTCAACAAGCTCATAAACACTCACAATCTCCTCCCTCTCTTCTTCCTCATGATCAACTACATCTGGAGAGGAGTTGCACCACTTCACCTTCACAGTTCTTTCTTTCGGATTCACACTTCGGACGATACCCCATCTCTCCGATACAGGAACTTGAGAATCATCCACTGTTCCCTTTTCCAACACAAATGCATCAGGCCAAAAATCATGAGCATCAACAAAATTTACCGGTAACAGTAAATGTGAATCTAATCCCAGCGATTGGCTGCCATCTTGCCACTGTACATCAATTTTAGTCTTTGTCTTTATAATAACAGCAATCTGTTGAATATAAGGACTCAATTTCCTACTATGGATCAATGTTTCCGATTGCATGTGTCCTTTGATCAGCCCAGAGTCATAAGCACTTGGCAAACTCGGCTCCGGCGGAAGAATGCACCAATCACCAAGCTGCCAATTTGCATAAGGATAACAGGGCAGCACATATAAACTGTTCAGATCCTGTGTACTCGGTGGAACAGGTCCCTTTTCACCACTGGTAATTGCACAGCTAAACCAATCGACATAAACAAGTCCAGCTTCCACATTGCATATAGTACCTTGCTCTTGTTTATTGTTTCGCATGCCGCACAACCAGCGAGGTGGTCTAGAAACAGATGACTCAACTCGAACTCTTTGTCCAGGATAAAAAGGATACTGTGGATCTTCTATTACATCTGGGGACAGGGCAATAATCTTCTCAGAACTATCAGCAGTTAATTGACACTTTGTACCATCATCAAACAGGATGGTAACACGGTCGATTACCTTTTCAATTTTCCCAAGCCATGCTCCGCGCACTACATAGTCCCCAACAGAAACTGATCGAATTTTCTGAAGATATCTGGAGCAGACATTTCGGATTTTAGATCCATAAATGTTTTCCAGGTCCACAGTCATGTCCACATTAATCACCTTTCCCATTTGCCGTAATGGATCTGATACCAAGCAAACTATGTCCCCATGCAAAAAACCCCTCTCAAACATGAGAAAATCATCAATTTTCTCGATAGTCTCTTCAAGACTCGAGAAAATGGTATGAGCCTCTCCACCATACAGGGAATCAATGTCCTCCTGATCCTCAGAACTGCTGCTCTCACTGTGACTGTCAAAATCACTGAGTTGCAAATCCATAATGCTGACACCTGTAGGAATAAATTTGTAAGTTTAATATCCACTAAATGATAGCAAAAAAATGATAGGGGCAAAGATTGGTTTCATGAAGCAAGACAAGATGTAAGTGGTGAGTTCTCATTTCGACTTATCATGGATGTTGCTCTATCAGCCCCAAGAACTAACTCGAATCAAACTTCATGCATGGGATGAAGTAAATGATAATTTACATACTACACTACCAACCACAAGAACTAAAAACTCAAATCAAGATTCATGCAAGGAATGAAGTGGAGGTAGATATGCACGACATTTGTAATAAGTCTTCAGTAATCGTTGCTATCATCTGCATATGTAATTCAATGTAATTATGTAAAATGAGCCCAAAAACACAATTATAAAGTTGATCGGCTCAGCATGATCTAAATTCAGAGATATAAGGTACTTCAAGGAAAAAAAGAATAAGGAAAATGGCTTAGTGATGATGATAGTATAAGAGAAGCTTACCGTACGAGCTACACCGTATAGTCAGACAGACTTGCAATTGTAACCTCTTCCAAACAGACTGATTTCTTAGAATGATGTACTAAAATCGGATCAGTGGCCTTGCAAAGATATCTGTATCTGTAATCAAACTTTTTTTTCTTTTTTCTTTTTTTCAAATGCAATATCTCTCTGGTACTGGAGATAATATGCCAGAGGAGGTTTGCCAAATAAAAGGGTACAAGGAGTCACAAGACTCCAAAATGCCAAAGGAGATTTGCCCAATAAAGGGTTGCCAAAGAAGATTTGCCCAACAACGGACACAAAGTTTCACCAGCAGATATGGTGAATAAGAGTTTGTCAAGGAGTGAAGAGCACCCTTAAGAAATTCCAAATCAGCAGTCCAAATGACAGGAGTCAAAGACCAAAGACAGGAATTTCATTCGATGTGAAGGAGGATGATCAACACTGAGAACAGTCCCTCACAATTGTAATGCAGATAGATGCAAACCCAACTGGAGGAACTCGAATTTGCCAAAGGAGATTTACCCCGAAGTATACTAAGAACATGAAATTTGATAAAGGGCTCGGAAGAAGATTTATTTCTTCTAGAGAAGCCAAGTAATAAATGCCAAAGGAGATTTGCCCTTAAGTTTAGCTAAGTTATAGCTTACACTTAATGCCAAAGAGATGGATTAGCCGCAGAAAGAAATTAGTTAACCTAAACAGGGAGATAATCCTGCTTGAAGTTCTTTATGGTCATAAATATGACTTTTCACCCCCACAGTTTGAGCCACTGATATATATTGTTGGAGAAAGTCTGGATGAAGCTTGGTTTGAATCAGCACTCTTGACAAGTCAAACCAATTGGTATGGACAGTGATGCGTCACCGTGAAACCTGCATGCATGTGACCTATTTAAATGAGATAATGTATGCAAATGAAACACTAGATAAAATTTCACATAAAAAGTTATCACATAATTGCATCCAACTTCAGAAAAGTATATTTAAACATACTTTAATATGAAATGTCACTTTACTAGTATCAAAATTTCTACTGCAAAAATCAGCAAGTATCGTACCAGTATCTTGAAGAGACAGTTATTCCATCTAATAAAATGGCGTGAAGGTGTGTGCTTGGGTGTCCAAACAAGTATAAATAAAACACATTAAACTGAAATATTCCAAAAGCAAGTGCCAAAAAAACAAGCAACAAGTCATTTATGATTGTACAAATTTTGGTACAACAAAAGGTGTTTCACAGAATTCATGGTCAAAGATGATCCTAAGAAAGTTCTTCGTCATATTCTTATAATGTAAACAGTGCCTGATCAGTTGAAGAAACAAAGAGAATTTTTTCTTTACATAGACTGATAATATAATTTGGCGCATTCTTCTCTAAAATGCCACCAGAAACCATGCTGATTGCTTGCATTGTCAAGAAATTAAGTTTTGGAACGTTATAGAGTTTATCTCCCTGATCCATTTGACACTAATAGAAAATTGCACATTATGAACTTCAAGTGTAATCACATAATCTTCTGTAGTAGATATACGGAATCTTTAACGAGAGGCATATTGTCAACATTAACAGGTCTAGCAAGCAATGTGAAAAGGAAAGATATGAATATATATATCCCAAATCCATAGTCCCTTATTTCTCATGCTTTTCTTTGACATGTCAGTTGTTGAGTTTATCTTCTAGTAGCTAATTTTGAAGCAAGGTAAAGTAAACTCCACTTCTGATTTCTTGAGGAAGCAATATCAAGTAAATACAGATTCTAATTTACCTCTATGTTACTAATTCAAATATTCTAATTCCATCCCTAAACACAGACTCAGTAAATCATACTCAATCCTTTACTCACTTGCAAAGAAATCCCAGAAAATTTCTGATCTTGTTGACTCAAACACCAAAAACATGCAAAACTTCCATGCATACAACCACTCATTAAAGAAAAGGACTATCAAACAACCAAGAAAACAGGACAGAAACAAAATCATAGAAAATCAGCACAAAAAATAACAATCAGCTTTGAGTGAAGAAGAAACCTACCAAGAAACCTCAATTCACATAGTTTGCTGATCCACAAAACCAAGCCCACAACAGTGGTCCAATTTCTCGGCAGTTAATTCCAACTGGGCGGCAATGATTGGGCGGTTTCCGCAGACAAATGAAAGAGATGGTAAACTGTAAAGGGACAGAAGAAAGAGAGATTGAAAAGCGGGAATTCAGAGAGGCCAACAAGACACTCTCCAATTCCCCTCCATCAATCCATTTTCAAAGCTTGTAAACATGGCAAAACCCAATAGTTCAGGAATATTCGTCGCAGAAACTCAAAAGTGATCATTCACCATTCACTGAGACCTTGGATTAATGATCCAGTGTGTAATGGAAATATAAGGTGGTGTATATGCGTATTCGATGAAGAATATACCACTCTCTCTCTCTCTCTCTCTCTCTCTCTCTCATCCGTATTCCATCAAGAATATACCATTCTCACTCTGCCTGAGTGTCTCAAGCACTGTTAACAATTACAATGGTTGGAAGTATCCAGTTTTCTCTTTCTTCTTTTTTAACTTTAAATAGTGAAAACCTACTTTTAACCATCTCTACTTGAGTTTCGAGGATTAATACGATGATATGAGCTACATTAATATTAGTACATGAGGTGTAATATGGTATTACGAGCTGAATTAGTAGAAATACGAATGTGTAATATGATGATACGAACCACGTTCGTCATGATATAGGATGTACTATAATTATATGGATTGATGTGTGTCAATTTCAGTAAAAATACAATTGTTTAAATAAAATACTAGTTTCAAGTTTTTTTCCACTATGCTACTTATAATTTCAAAAATTATTTTATGAAACCCTTGTTCCATTCATCTCGACCTCTTTTACTCTCTATCCTGATCTTCCCTTCACTTTCGTGTTCCTTTCTCATAAAGTCTTGAACAGCGATGATGTGACAAACATTTTACGGGTCAGTTTAATTTGTAAAATTATATAAATATAAACTAGAATCTATCATATACAGAGCTTTGTTTGAATCTAGTTGACTGATTTTTTTAGTTTGTAAAATAAGTGGAGTGAATTGTCGACCCCAATTACAAATGCAATTCTTTTAAACGTGTGAAAATGACATTCTCCTAACTATCTCTTTTCCACTACTAATTAGGGAGGAATTGCCAAATATTTTTTTAAGATCAATTTTTGTCACATTCTAAAGGTGGATTACAAACAGATATAGCACTTGACTTGCTTTTCTAATTTTTTGTAAATTATTCTTCAAATGTTTAGTTTTTATTATTGCCATTCTTAGTGATTTTATGGGACCATCAAACACAGGGAATTAGATTTTGAGAGGATTTCTAAGAAAGAGAAAATCTTTCACCCTATGATGTTGACTTAAAACTTCAATTATAAAAGTATTTAGAGTGACACTTGTGTGCCCCGGGGGCACGGTGCCCCCAAATTAATTATCATATAATGTTAAATATATACTCTATAGGTATCATGTGTATACTCTTCAGGTATAACATATACATATGATACTTGTAGAGTATATGTATAACACTAAGAAAAGTAACACTTGTACAGTATATATATATATATATATATATATATATAACACCTGAAGAACATGTATATAACACCTAGATCTGTGCCCCTGTGTGCCCCAGGGGCATATAAGTTTTTGCCAAGTATTTAATTTATTAAAAGTAAACTTTTCACAATTCAATACTCGGGACTTCATTTCAAATTCATGTCTGGATTGAGTTGTTTAAACACATTTTCTAATAATCATGTTGATAGTTGATACATCATACATCCAATCAATTCGAATAAAAAAATTGGACTAAACATAAATCGACAATATAACTGACAAAAAAATATTGGGAAAAATTCATTTTACGTCCACTTAAAACGTTACTGTCCGTTTTTTGTCCACCAATTTTTAGGGTTTCAAATTTAGTGCAATTAATTTTAAAATCGCTCAATTTGTGTCCTTTGGGCGATTGAGATACAATCGCCCCCAATTTTGCTGGATTTGCTGATGTGGCTTGTCGGAGAAAATGATATGGCTTATTTTAGCTGATGTGGTTAATAATACAATAAAAAAATGAAAAAAGAAAAAGAAAATATACTAATTGCAAAGAGGTCCCTGGATTAAATCAAATTTATTTAACCTACCCAGCCACCCCCTCCCCCAGCCCCGTCACCTACTCCACCAACCACCATCACTGCCGGCGATAGGCCCGTCGGCGGCGAACACTATGCCTCGAATTAACAAACAGAGCAATAAATCTTCAGGGATTCACAAATTAACAAACAACACATAAGATAGAGGGTTCTAAACCCAGAAAACTTCACAATTAATTACATCTTAAGTTTGCCAGAAAAAACCCACAACCTGGAGCTTCGAATCTTGAAGCTAATGAGCAAAATTCAGAGAAGCCCACATCGCAGATTTAGATTCTATTGGAAAAACTCGTATTATCTGGTCGAGGCGGCCGCTGTGGCTGGACTCGATGTCGGAGATCCACTGGGTGACGATGTTTGCATCGCATGTGAGAGTGGCGGCGCGAGCGGGCGGCGGACTGGCGGCGACGGGAGCGAGAACAGATTTGCCGTCTCCATGTCTCGTCTTCTTCCATAGTCTTCGTCTCCATAGTCTTCCAGATCTGCCGGTGAGAGCGATGGGTGCGAGTGGCGGCGACCGGCGGCGGAGGGAAGAAGAAGCAGATTTTTCATTTTTTCATTTTTTAAAATGTTTTTCCTTTATTAATTATTATTAGATCTATGTGGAAATTAAATAGTGTTGCCACATGTGCTCCAAAATGACACATTAGTTGAACACAGCCTGAAAAAAAAATTTGGGGGCGATTGAGATGTAATCGCCGGCAAACTAGCCGGAATAACGATTTTCGCCGCCCAAAGAACACAAATTGAGCGATTTTAAAATTAAATGGACTAAATTTGAAACCCTAAAAATTGGTGGACCAAAAACGGACAATAGCGTTTTAAGTGGACGTAAAATGAATTTTTCCAAAAAATATTTCATATTTTCAACAACTAGATAATAATTGTCTCATTGGTTACTGTTTAATGCCAATGATATATAATGAATTATGAACAAAAGAACCATTTTGCTCTTTGTATATCTCTATAATAAAATTGATAGATGATGTTTGGATTAAGATTGGTTGGGATTCTTGATTCCAAAATCCAGAAAAACCTTTGGGGAAGATGGAAGGATATATCCTCAATACCTACCCCACTATAGTCTATATATGAATACTCCACTATAGTCTATATATGAATACAAGGTAGGATATTAATATTAATATTAATATTTATATTTCTACATTCACTATATTTTAATTTAATTATATATGAGTTGTGTTTTTCACTTTTAGAGAAAAGTCATCCAATTAATTACATTTTGACTATATAATAATTTGTGGTGATTTCCATTTAGAGTTTCCCATGTGAAATAAAGTCCACCACACTTTGTTCCCATTTCTGATTATATGTTTTTACTATCATTAAAAAATGAACCTCGTACTTAGTCTTGGTTGTGTTCCTGTTTATCTGAGAAAAAAATCATTATGACAATAATTTTTAAAAAATATTGAAGTGTACATCTTTATACTCTTGTTTTATTGTAGTTAACAATGAATAATATAATTAGCCATTGATGTTTTATTAATGTTACGTTTTAGTTATCCCTTATTCATAGATCAAAAAATGGTTTAATTTTCAGTTAACTGCAATAAAAAACACAAACTTTGCTCAAATTGCAATTTTAACCAACTTTTTGAATATTAGCAAATATAACATGTACTTTCATATTTGTTGCAATTTTAACCAATATGTAGTTTTCGAATATGTTTATTTTTGAAATTAATATCATAGTTTCGAAATAAAACAATGACTTAACATTCAAAATGATAGTTATTTGAAATGGTGAAAGTTATTGTAAAAAAAACATACTTGAAATATGTCTGTTGGTTAAATTTGCAAAAAATATGAAAATTCATGTTATATTTGCTAATATTCAAAAAAACTGGTTAAAATTGTAAATTAAGTAAAGTTTGTGTTTTTTATTGCAATTAACCCTTTAATTTTTGAATGCTTAGTGAGAATATATTATTATTTCGGACAATCATAAAAAATCATTGCATTTTCGTCTCTGGAAAAAAGAAAAAGAAACAAACTAATTCCACACAAAAAGTCAACACAACATATTTATGATGTGAGATTTAAACGTGGATTATTTCCTTGGTCTGTACACGAGTACATTAATATGTGTCAATTACTAATATGTTATAATGCAATAACAAAAGTGAAGTGAATCAAGTATCTGTACTAATTATCACATATATTGGAAAAAAATGTTGCAATATTCACAATACTTCTCTTTTCTTGTTTTTCGAGAATTAAAGAAAGAATTTAGGTCCTATTCTCGATAGCTCAAACCGAAGTATATCACACGTGGCTAAAAGTGTGTTGATGGAGATTTATGGGGGGGCCAAAACAGACATTTCACTAAGTGGAGGAACTATTATTGTGACAAAGAATTCCATTATCATAATTATAATTTAATCACAAATTGGAGCACTGAAAAAGGGCTTTAGAAAAGTGAGATTATATGCATTAGTTAGGAAAACAGGTGGCAAAGAAAGAGAGGTCCATCAAATACCACTTATTAGGGAAAAAAATAATAAATCAAAAGTAGGCTTTAAACATAATTATTTCAAGCATTTCAAAACCACCCTATATAGAATGTGATAAGACTCGAATGAGAGACACCCACAAAGAGGAAGGATATGCCTACGATTTTAGGAATTATTACATCCTTGAATACCATCTATGTCAATGAAAATAAAAAAATCAAACTACTCAGGCTCAACATCGATCAAATTACGATTTGATCGGTGATCAACAAGTTCAAACACAAATTTTGACAAAGCTCGAATGAATGTGACGATAAATAAGATTGAGATAGACACAATGCATAGAGGATGGATATGAATACCATGTGATGTCTAGGAGTTAAGCTTGATTGATGTTGATAGACATGTTTGGATAAAAAGTAGACCAGCATGTTACATGTATGCCTCTTACTATTGAAAAACACAAAAGAAAAGAAGAATATTAAGGCCGAAAAGCCATATAAATCGAAGTAGAGTTGGACAAAACACGTAACGAACATAGGACACACAAACAACCTCGTCAGCAAAACCCATCTTAAAACTTAAGCAAATTATAAGTCAGTAAAGCAAATCAAGTAGCATGCTTTACACAAAGAGAGAGAAGGTAAAGAGGATTCAAGTGAGCTTATTCATCTAACAACTCTCACAGACATAAAAATAAAGATACCTTTTGGTGTTGATGCATGTAACTTGATATGGTCGAACTGATCACATTCGAACTATTTGGTAAAGCGAACTGGCTTGAAGACCAATCGACGCGAACAGAACAGGGAAGCAAGCAGAACATGGATGCGAACAGGAGAGTTCGCATTTCACAGAGAAACGATGCGAACTGACTAAAGTTTTTGGGATAAGAGGACGAACTGATCCTGAATATATGAAGCGAACTAATTTGAATTTGAATAACCGCCACAATCGCGGATATCTCGTCCCATTTCCCACTTTTTTAGGAAAAAATCTAACTGCCACGTCCTTCAGGGAGTATTTATAATCTTTATTTTCTTGTTCTTTGACACACACGAAAAATTACATAAAATCACTAGAAGAAAAATAACTATTAGCTTTTCCGGATCACTGACTTGAGCGTCGGAATCTCTTCACCGGGAAAAATCCCCGGTGTTCTTTGTTTTGCAGGTATTTCTGATCGGAGAATTCTAATTTGCATAAGAGAAGAAGATCCGAACGGGAACCAAATCATAACTAATTGACAGGATGAATGACACAGACCACAAGAACCATGCACAACAAACCGGTGGATTAAGACGAGAAATGGTCAAACATCATATCTGCATTTCGTTTCGCCACAGGCAACATGACGAAAACGAAAAGGAAAAAATAAAAACAACAACAGAAGACATGATTTAGTGGGTAAAACTTAAAAGTGAAAGATTCATGTTGATCAAGTTGCGAGTCAAAATAGAAGAGTCACTTCACTATCAATGGGAGCAGTTGTGAAGTAGGCTTCCATATGGAATGTTGCTTCATTGGCTCTATCCACTTATCTGCACTATATCCAGTTTTTCGGATAAACTTGTGAACAGCAGAGGGAAGCAGGGGCAGCTCTTGCCCCACACGATCTAATCAGAATCGAACATGTAAAGATGTAGTCGTGAATTCCTAATGAAGTTCAGAAACATATACGAAGATGATCCAAAATGCACATCTCCTTGATGTTATTCTACCAATGTCTGCTTACACTTGTAATCAGTTTCAATCGCAAAACCATTTCAAACTGCATAAAAGCATCTTCAAGAAAGATCAAACTCACTGCCACTTTCAATACAAATCAATAAACTTTGGAAAAGGTCTTCAGCAATTTAACTTCAAGTGACATTACTTGCAATGAAACGAGTGAGAATGCTTATCTAACACACGACTCTATCATGTGACTTGAGTATATACCATTTTCCAACCACATACTTCTTGATCTAGTTTTCAGAAACATTAAATCTCAGCAAATATAACGAGAAACTTTAATACGATAAAGGTTCAACTAGCACATATGGCCACACATTCTGATTTGTCCTCCTTCGATCTTCTCTTTTCCCGGTATCGATTAAAATCCTCCGATGCCTATTGGAATTCTCCGATACGAAAAGCCTGCAAAAACAAAGAAACACCGGGGGTTTTTCCCGGTGAAGAGACTCCGACGCTCAAGTCAGTAATCTGGGAAAAACGTTGGTATTGCTTTTTTTTTTTAGCTTAGTAATTGCTATGTGTGATTGTGTGTAAAATAGAAAGATAAGAGTTTATAAATACTCCCTGGAGAACGTGGCAATTAGGATTTCTCCTAAAAAAGTGGGAAGTGGCGAGATTCTCGCGATCGTGGCGGTTGCTTCAAATTTGAATTAGTTCGTTCTGGATTCAGTTCGACATTTCAGCTTACAGTTCGACAGTTTAGCTTGCAATAACAATTAGTTCGCTCATGTTTCTTATGAAGCGCGAACTTCCTTGTTCGCCCAAAATGTTCTTCATACTTCTCTGTTCTGTTCGCATTAATTAGCCTTCAAGTCGGTCGGTTTTTTGGAAGAGTTCGAATGTGGTCAGTTCGACCACATCACATTCTATATACAAAGTTACTGCTAAACATGTATTGGTTTAACATAAGCTGTGTGGGAGCATAACTATAGGCTATAGCAGTTGGTTTCATCGATAAACGATTTACTGAAATTGAATGTCATTGAATACATGAACATTGAAGCTCAATTTCAGAACTCGAATGCCTCTGAAAAAGAAATCGAGCCTAATATCAAAAAGTACTAAGAAATAGTCATACTCTGATGATCAATAACACAATGCTGAAGCAATTAGTCAAATCCTAAACAAATAATAATAATACAGCTTCTCAAAGTCGAGTTAAGTTTATGAAGTTGAGGATTAGTGTAATTTGAATTTTGTTATTAAATTTGATAAAATTTTAAGCTATCTCATAACAGCACCAGTGGTCTAGTGGTAGAATAGTACCCTGCCACGGTACAGACCCGGGTTCGATTCCCGGCTGGTGCAATTTTTTACCTTTTTACCCTTTTTGGGCTGGGCATTATTCCACTAGACTGCTCCTTTTGGGCTGGGCTGGGCTGGGCTTTATTCCACTAGACTGCTCTTTTTGGGCTGGTTTTGGGCTGGGCTTTATTCCACTAGACTGCTCTTTTTGGGCTGGTTTTGGGCTGGGCTTTATTCCACTTGACCCTTTTATTCAACTCAAAATAATTGGGTTTCTACTGAAATTAATTGGGCTTTACCCACTTGACTGCTATTGAATTCCTATCATCAGAACAACATTTTTAAATAAATAGTAACTAGAAGTGTACTCGTGCATTGCACAGCATGTTATATATACTAGTATTTCACCCGCGTGATGCGTGGTTTATTATTTATTCTGATAGTTATATTAAAAGTTATTTATATATCTTTCATTATTCCAAATGTTGTTTGATATAGAAATATATTTACCATATATTTATTAATTTTTAAAGTTATATTTTATTATTTATAAAAATAGTTATTGGGTAAAGTAGAGTTTTAGTTGAAGAAAGTAGAATTTGGTTGGCCCGATCTCTCGTGTGTTTCTCAAACTTCCCTGTGCATTCGTTTTCTTGGGACATGTTATTTTAAATTCTAATAACACAAATTATATATGTTATTCTACATTGTATTTGACAATATTAAAAGGTTGGAATACAAAATTATAAATAATCTAAACAACGAAATTGAAAGCTTATGTTCTATTTATTTGTTTTTTGAAAAAAAAAAATTATGGTCGTTGGCTCGATAGATAATTTGATAAGTCAATGATGAAGTTAGTTAGAAATTACCATTTAACAGTATAAATTTTGGATCTTTATTTATGTACAAAATTTATCATAATTACAGAAATTATCTTATAATTTATTTTAACTTTAAAATTGATAATATGATTAATTATAAACATTAAGTAACTTTAGTTAAAAAAAAAAAAAGATTAACAACTTGAAAGCTTACATTCTATTTGTTTTTCTTTTTCATTGAATTTTTTTCATGGCTTGATATAGATAATTTAATAAGTCAATGATTTTCGAAATTAGTTAAAAGTGACAAATTAACAATATAAGCCTTGAAATATTTATTTATATACAACATTCTCATAATTACAAAAAATATTTTAGAATATATTTAATTTTAAAACTGATAATATGAATCATTATAAACATTAAGTAATTAAAGTTAGCAAAAAAATAAAGAAATTTAATATTTTGAAAACTTACATTCTATTTGTTTTTATCTTTTGTTGAATATTTTTCTTAGTTTAATAAATAATTTGATAAGCTAATGATTTTTGGAATTGGTCAAAATTGATCAATCAACAATATAAATTTTGAAATATTTACTTATATACAACAATTTTTTCAAAATTACAAAAATATCTTAAAATTTCTTTAATTTTAAATGAGAATGTGAATAATTTTAGACATTAAGTAATGATAGTTAACACAAAAGAATTAAATTATTGTTCAATATTAAACATTATTTATCAACAACAACAAATAATAATAATAATGATGATGATAATCTATCTATAATAATAATAATGAAAAATATACTAAAATCTTGATTTGACATTTATCAACAGCGACAAATAATAATAATAATAATAATTTATCAACAACAACAAATAATAATAATACTAATAGTTTTTACAATTTTTTTATTAGCTAAACTTTTGATTTAACATTTCTAGGAGGGAAAGTGGTAAAATTGTAAATTTTACGAACTGTCCTCTTTTTATATATAGATAGATTATTATTAAAAAATATAATAATATATAAAATGTAATGATTATTATTTTAACAAAAATATATTAATACTTTTTTAATTTGTATTAGTATAAACCTAGGTATTTTAATTTTAAATTTATGTCATTATAAATAATTATATTCGAAAATATTAAAAATTTGAAATATATAAAGTAATATATTAATCTATGAATTAAATAAAAAAATAAAAAAATTTGTGTCAGAACATTACATAGGTATTGAAAATTTAAAAAATAAATTTAATATCTAAAAATAAGTTATATATATTAGAAACGTTATGATTTAAGTATTGAGATAAATAAATTTATATTTTATTGACATTTATAACTATAAATAATACACACGTATTTTAATAAATTGTTTTGGTTCAACACCACATATAACTCATTTATTTTAAATCAAATAAAAAATTATATCAGCTTATCAAATACATGAAAATCTCTCTTGCTATCTATTTAAATGAAACAATTCAAAATTGGACTTAATCTACACATTTTGAATAAAAAATTATGAATAATAATTATAAAGATTGATAAGTCAATATATCAGGGACTAAGAATGATGAAATTTAAATTTGTGAAAAACTAGAAAAATTACCTCTGAACAATCTCTCATGCCACCTTAATTAATCAGAATATAAATATAAATAAAATTTGACAACAAATACATATAAAATAAGAAAGATAAAATAAAATATTTGTATATTTCAAGTGAATAAGTTGGTTAACTTGCAAATAATAATTTTAATCTATTTTTTTCTATTTGATATGTTTTATATGTGTAATCTATTAGGTACACCTATAATATTTTTTTTATTTCTACATTTTAATATCAATTTACAATAAATTAATATTATATATCATAAAAATGTTTAAAAATGAAAAATCATTGAAGCCCACACACATACATTCCCATATTTCAGTTTGATAAATTTTATATGAATATTAAATTTAAAATCATTAAATAATGATTGATTTTATATATAATATATTTAAAATTGATTTAAAATAGGGTAAATTACAAAAAACAACCCCAGCTATCGACTTTTTAAAAATTGCAATATAATCTGTTTTTTTTTTTAAATGGTCATCCAGTCTTTCTGTGGTTTTGCCGATTGCAAAATTTCCGGTCATTTTTCCCGCAAATGAATTAATTTTTTTCACTTTGCAACCCAAACTTTTTCTCTTAATACAATTGCAACCCAAACTTTAAATTTTTTGTCTAATCGCAAATCATGATTTTTTTTTTCGCTTCACACTGATACCTTTATGTTATATATATGAGTGTGACATTTATGTTATATAAGTGTGATCAATATTCATAAAATAAATATCAAGGAAATATTGGTCAAAATTGGTGAAATATACGTAACATCAGTAAAAAATCGATGGAATATCAATAAATATCGAGAAAATATCGGAATATATTGGTAAATATAGGAAAAATAACAATAAATATATGTACCCATATTTCCATCGATATCGATATTTTCACGATATTTCTGTGAATTTAAGTAACCTATATTTCCACCGGAATCGAAAATTTCATTTTTGGTTGCAATATGATAAAAACACAAAGCTCAGGTTGCAATTAGATTAAAAAAAAAAAACAAAGTTTAGGTTGCAAAGTGAACAAATTAATCTCCATTTCGCCGGAAAATTTGCAATCGACAAAACCACAGAAAGACTGAGTGGCAATCTGAAAAAAAAAAAAAAAGATCAGGTTGCAATTTGAAAAAAAGTCGATAGGTGGAGTTGTTTTTTGTAATCTACCCTTTAAAATAAGTACTTAAAAATAAGATGAAAGATAGTAAATATATAATCTCTTATTTCATCTTATTTATCTATTTATTTTTTTATTTGAAATTTCTATACAATAAATACTAAATTGAGTATCATAACTGATTTCTTAAATTGAATATTTATTTATTTATATTGAATTTCTTAAAATACAATAAATAAGTTTATTTGTATTTATTTGTATTGAGTTTCTTACAATAAATACAATATAAAAACAATTAATAGGTTTCTTAAAATAGTAATTATTTAATAGGTAGATAATTTATTGCGGTTATTTTTGGCAGAATATTCTACTTTTATATATATATATATATATAGATAATAAGTTCTGAAGCCCAATATATATATATATATATATATATATATTTTGGTGATAATACACCCATTTTTTGATTCGAATTAAATTTATTTCAAATTATTCATACTAAATAATCCCACCATCCTATTTATCGTGACCATATTAATATGTGTCCACTTCTTACGTGTCAGATACCTCACATATTAATTAATTTCACTTTCCATAATACCTTATAAATATAAAATAATGTATATAAATTAAGGCATATATTTTAGGTTATTTTCTTTAGCTTATAACTCGATCATTACAAGCTGCATGATTGTGTCCTAGCATCATAAATAATATTTAAATTTAATTAGTTGGGTCAATCCATAAACATATTCAAAGGTTAACCATAATAAAATTGAATTTTCAAATTTAGAAAAGCATCTGAATTGAAATTTGAAAGTTCACAAAATTTGAATTGTTAGCAAGAAAATTCAAAACACTGCATCATTTTCTTGTGAATGGAGAAGACACAAAAAAAGAGTTCAAGATTTCTTTATTGGAGATTTTTTTAGAGGAAATGCTCTATAATACCCAATATTATATAAATTGTGATTATTCTACCCACCAATATACTGAATTGTCACAATTTACCCAATTATATAACAAAATGTTTCCAAATACCCACTTTTCATTTTACTGCTAGTCAATGATTGGTAAATTATTTCATTGTTTTTATTTTTTACTTTTCTTCATGTTTTATTTACGGATTTTTATTTTGCTTTTTATTTCACATTTAGTTAATTGTTGATTGGTTAATATTTAGAAATGTTTAAAAACTAAGTCTAAAATATTAACCAATCAATAATTTACCAATTCCTAATTTTTAAAATTTTTTACATAATTTTTTAAATAATTTAGTGTAAATTAATATAGGGCTTCCCGAGACCTTGACACCTTTCGGGAAACTAGGGTTTCCCGAATTTTTAGGGTTTCCCGAAAGGTGTTAAGGTCTCGGGAAGCCCTATACTAAAAAGTGGGTATTTGGTGATATTCTTTATAAAAAGTGGGTATTTGGTGACATTCTTTATAAAAAGTGGGTATTTGATGATAATATGTTATATAGGTGGGTAAATTAAATAATTTTTATCCTACATTGGTATTTCAAGTAGCCAACCCATTTTTTTAACTGTTTTAATTCCAATCCTTTACTTATTCATTTTTATTTTTGTACATTGGGTTTAATTTGAAGCACCATTTTTATGGAAAATAATATACTTTGCCTACTACTACCACAATTATTACAATAATTGTAATAGCAATAATAATAAAATAAAGCAACATGACTCAATAATTATGCTGATTTCACCATATATATATATATAATGATAATAATTCGTTGAAATTATGTATTGTGAAAATGAAAATTGACAATTGTAGGTAAATAGTAAAAGGGAGAGAGAGGAGAGAGAGGGAGAGGGAGAGAGAGAGAGAGAGAGGTTCCACTTGTCATTCGCCGGCGATCGAACACCACCATCTTCGTCATCATATCGAGACAGCTAACTCCGCTTCTCGCGGCGGCGGCGGCGGCGGCGGCGGCCATTGTTCCGTCAGGTATGAAGATATTCATTGACTGAGAATTTGGGGATTTTTATTTTCAGTTTGTTATTATTATTATAAAAATAAAAGGAGAGAATCAAAATGATTATCCAGTTTTGCTTTTTTTTGTTTAATTATTGAGTTTTATTTAATGTTAGTTACCTGACCTCCAGTATAATTCTCTTAGATAGTGACTTTTGTATTCTTCTTCTCGGACTAGCTCTCTCTCTCTCTCTCTCTCTCTCTCTCTCATACTATTGAGTATTGACTTTCCGTAAGGCGGACCCTACCTCACACCATACCCATCACGCTCCACCATAACCGGGTCCACCAAGGAATCACTAATCTCTCCCGTATAAAATACGTATTGATATATAAATAGAAATGTGTGAAAAAGAAAGAGTCTTGATTCATGTTGATATTGGATTTGTATCGGTCATTATTTTACATGGATTTTGAGTTTTTCCTAAATAAAATACTAGTCTTCTCAGATATTGGGTATTTTATATAAAGGAATCTCTCTCTCTCTCTCTCCCTCTCTTTTTTTTTTTTTCCCGATTTTCTTTTTCTGAGTTTCAAGAATAAGGGGGAGCATATCATGAGAGATATACCCTTTTGGTGAGTCAAGATCCTATCTTTGTGTTTTTTTTTCCTGATTTTTTTGGTTGTGTTTTGTGTGGGAATATTAGTTTTTTATTTTATTTGTTGTTGATGCAATAATTAGTATTGTTTGGTGGGTAATGGGGTATATTTATGATGGATGTTTCTTAATTTTGAAGCCAATTGAGTACTCTTTTGTTCCTTTGGTTATATTAAATTGGCTTTTGAGGTGTTAACGTGTTGAATTCCAGGCTTTGAAGGAAGGTGGAGTTTGACTTTGAAGCTGAAAGGGTTTTTCTTTTTTTGTTGTTGGATCCTTTTAGTCAGATTTTGATGAGGTAAGAAACGGTGTTGGTGTTGGTGTTGGTGGATTTGAGATTAATATTCTGATTATTCTGCAAGTTGATTGGGGTTTCAAAATCTCTGTGCTTGTTTCTGGAGGATTGTTTGTTTGTTTTTCCTGGTTTTGATTGCAAGCTGTGGTGGTGTTGGTGCTAGGGTGTGTTGGTATACATATATTGATAGGTTTTGAGGGTTGTTAAAGCTTTGATGGAGGTTGAATTTGATTCTTCTCTCTTCCTTATTTGATGGAGTTAGAAGTTTTTTCCGGATATCGAGATTTTGGAGGAAAATCTTGATCAAAGTTGCATAGAACAAGGATAGGATTTCTTTGAGCTTCTTAAAATGGAGGAAGAGGCTACTTCTTGGATTAGGAGAGCGAAATACTCTCATACCGTTTGCCACCGTTTTGATTCGTCCAGATTGGCCTCTGTTCATATCACTCCTCTCCCAGAAAGGATTGCGGGTTTAAAATCAAGACCTGTAAAAACCTCTGTGAATCTAAGATCAGGACCAAATGTTGTCCACATTCAGAAAAGTGTTTCTTCTAACAAGCAGAGAACTGTGTCCCCCCTCCCAGAAGTAAAGCTTTCTGATACGTTCAAGGAGGCACGTTCTAACCAGATTAGATTCTCAACTCCACATCCACGTCGCAAAGAGCAAGAGAAGGGGCTTATTGGGAAGTTTTTCCATAGGGAGTCGTTTGAAGCCAAGGCTCCTACTTTGAAGAGCCTAGGGTCAAAGTCTCCAAGCAATACCAGTCCGCTTAGACACTTGACCTCCATGAAGTTTCACGATAAGTCTAAGAGTAATAAGGAATCGGCATGGACTAAGTATTTTGATCATGGTGGGGGGAGGGTCACCTCTGTTGAAGCTGTAGATGAGCATGTTATTGATCTTTCTAAGTTGTTTTTGGGCCTAAGATTTGCTCATGGGGCTCATAGTCAGCTTTACCATGGGATTTATATGGATGAACCAGTTGCTGTGAAAATTATCCGAGTTCCAGATGATGACGAAAATGGAGCCCTTAGTGCTCGTTTGGTGAACCAGTTTACTAGAGAGGTTACTCTCTTGTCCTGTCTCCATCATCCTAATGTAATAAAGGTACTTGTCTCTACCATCGATAACTAATCTACCAGTTTCTTGTACTTGTATTTTCATGTGGAAATTTGCCCGTAATTTCTCTTAAATTTACACTGCAATTTAGTTTGTAGCGGCATGCAGAAAACCACCAGTATATTGCATCATCACGGAGTATTTGGCAGAGGGCTCGTTGCGAGCATACCTGCACAAACTTGAGCAGAAATCTCTTCCATTGCAAAAGTTAATCTCTATGGCTTTGGACATAGCCAGAGGAATGGAATATATTCATTCACAGGGAGTTATTCATAGGGATCTGAAACCAGAAAATATTCTCATCACTGAAGATTTCCATTTAAAAGTTGCTGATTTTGGTATTGCTTGTGAGGTGGCACACTGTGATCTTCTCACAGACGATCCAGGTACTTACCGTTGGATGGCCCCAGAAATGATCAAACGAAAGCACTATGGTAAGAAGGTTGATGTATATGGATTTGGTCTCATTTTATGGGAATTTGTTGCTGGAACCATTCCTTATGATGACATGACACCTATACAAGCTGCTTTTGCTGTGGTGAACAAGGTAGAATTCTTGTTCTTTGTTGGTTTTCATGAGTTCTTCTAGGTTGTGTTTGGATTAATGATTTGAAATGTCCACCCAAATTCCTCAAAAAATAATTTCTTAGTTCATATTAGCACCATATAGGCACATTGATGCGTTCGTTTGTTCTGAATTTTATGAAATCGGATAACAATTATCTCTAGTCACGAAAAGGAACGTACTTGAATGATGTTTTCGATTATACATTTTCTTATACTAAAAGCAATTGTGTGTGGTATTTTTCAGAACTTGAGGCCGGCTGTACCTGTGGACTGCCCTCCGGCCATGAAGGCTTTGATCGAACAATGTTGGTCTTTGCAACCAGAGAAGAGGCCCGAGTTTTGGCAGATTGTGAAGGTTCTAGAACAGTTTGAATCTTCACTTGCTAGGGATGGAACCCTGAATCTGGTACAAAGTCCAACATGCCAAGATCATAAAAAGGGAATGCTTCATTGGATTCAAAAACTCGGTGGTCCTACTCATCACACTACGTCATCGATGCCTAAACCAAAATTTACCTGATTTTTTTGGGTGATCTGACTTTTGTAGCTTCTCTAGATCCCATTGTAATTAAAAGGTCACAATAAAATGTTGCTTTATCTTTTCATCTGTATCTGAATTTCTAGATTCTAGGCCTTTGTAAAACACGTGCAATCATCTACTTTTGAATGTGATTGCATCGTTCAGTCATTTTCTCATTCGGACCACAACTTGGGATATTTTATTATGTTGCTTTATTTTCTTCACCAGCATGCTGCTAGTTATCAGCTGGAAGCTGTACAGAATCGGAGCTGGAGAAATCACCAGGTAACGCTCGTCTATTCCAGCGAATAAATGGAAAAGCCATATCATGTACATGACTAACAATTACTTCACATTTATGAATTCTCCAGTTTATAAGCATGGATTCATCAACTTGGAGATCCCCCTGTCCCTTTTGGCGAAAAGCATGCTCATGTTACGTGGAAAGGTATGGTTGAAACATCTTTTTCGACTTTTCCTTGATTGCCCTTCATCCAATACTTGGACAGTGTAATGAAAGCCTTCACCTAGGATCAGTGAACATAGGTATTCATTCAATGCTTGTATTCACAATCACACATATCTTGCTCTTTATAATGTACTAACCCAGGCAATACCAATACCAGTCTAATGGATGACAAAACTGTGTGCTCATAAATGGGTCTAGACAAACTCCTCGTTAGGTTTAAAAGTTCGTTCATAATCGTGCAATAATCATGTGTTGGCTGGAATCGAAGAGAAGTCAGATTTCTTGGTCAGTTAAATGAATCTCAAGATATTTACCTGGTTGTGATCTTGTAGGAAATTATGCATGATATCTGTGAATATTTGATGTCACCTCAAATTGTATATTCTTACAAATAAATATAGGTTTTAGAAGTTTGTTTGAAGAGTCTGCAATGAATTAAGTTGAAAATATCACTACTTAAACTTGTTTCATTGTATCATGTATATATATAGAGCTTCAATTTGCGTTTGTTTTAAACAAGTTCATAGTTATCTGCAACACTTGGACTAGGGATGGCAACGGGGTGGGGCGGGGCCGGGGGAGCAATCCCCGTCCCCGCCAACTTCGCGGGGAATTTTTTTTCCCCAGCGGGGAAAATTTTCTCCCCGTCCCCGCCCGCGGGGATTCCCCACCCACAAAATGTTTTTTATTTAATTTTTTAATGTATAAAAAATAATATTTTAATATATAAAAATGATCCACAAATTACATATAACTAAAATGTCGACAAAATCACCAAAAAAATATTCAATTTGTATAAAAGATAGTATATTATTTAATTATACTATCTTAAAAGTACAATTATTAATTATATTATTACATTTTCATTAATTTTTCAATAATTCAATGCATTTAAAAGAAGATGAGAAACAAGGGCTTTGTATTGTTATTAATGTGTATATAAAAATATATTATTTATTTTATAATAATTTAATTAAAATATATTAAAAAATATATATAAATTCGCGGGCCCCGCAAGGAACGGGGTGGGGAGTATGATCCCCGTCCCCACCCCGCTAGTCGGGGAGAAAATTGCCCCCTCCCCGCCCCTGCGGGGGTATATTTCAGGGAATACCCACCCCGTTCGGGGTGGATTCCCGTGGGAACGGGGATTCCCCGCCCCACTGCCATCCCTAACTTGGACTCATATTTATTCTCTGAATTCTCATGATTTATAGAATTTTCATGAAATAATGATAATTAGTGTTTTTAAATTTGTAAGTATTTGAATTTTTTTTGTAGATAAATTCAAATACAATAAGTAGGAGCTTGTTTATTATGTGGGTTCTTGAATGGGCCAGCCCATTCTAGGTTGTTTCATACTTGCTTCCGGCCCATTTCCCTCTTTAATTCAATTTGGTCTGGCCCAATCCAAGTGGGCCCTCTCTGGATTAAGCTTCGTGTGATATTTTTCATCAACTCATTTTAACTTTATTAATTATTATTGTCGTCGTCTTCGTCATCACTATTATCGTTCGCACAATCCGGATTCTTGGATTTTGTTTTATATTTCATTATTTTCAATATATAATACATGTTAGATATCTGAGGTTATATATATATATATATATATATATATATATATGGTGATTGGTGTTGATTATTTTTGAATAGTAGATGATACACACACGTTTATATTGAGGTGTTTTATGTAAATGTTTATACGTAAATAAGAAATATTTTTTCATACTTTATATTGGTTTATAAGTCTCTTCTCAACCTTATATGCGACCAATAACTTCTATTGGCTCATGTTGATTTTGACCTACATTAATCACTAATTTGGCCTTCAATTAATTACTTAATAATAATTTATCCTTTTAAGTATATTGGGAATCAAGAATAATTTTTTTTATATGACTTTGATGAAAAATTAACTTTTAAAATCTTGAAGATTAAAAGTCAAAGATGGGTTTATATATATATTAAATGCAAATTGAAGTAAGATATTTATTGCAGGTCACATGTATATGAACATGGTGTTGGAATTTGAATGATAAACGTGACTAGAAAAATCTAATGAATCGATATAGTCCACATCAAAATTAATGTAAAGGTGCTAATTTCGTAAATAAATACAAAATTAATAATTTGGGACGTTTATTAATTGACTTATTTGGTTGTGAAATCTAGAGAATTAAATGCTTTTTTCTGCACTTTTCATGACCAATTGGAAATGGACTTTGTACCCATGCATTTTTCACGAAATTCAAAAACAAATTACTCATGTTTCAAGAGCTTCTAAATCTTCCCAAATCCATTCATTTAAAATAATCACGATGATGATGAAGAAGAAAAAGAATGTGAACAAAAGGTGAAAAGGACATACAAAATTGGCACATGTTTTAAATATTGATGTTGTCTATGTTCACACTTATTAATAAGTTTTTCACACTACATATGTTCTATTACATTTTATATTACGTCTTATATTTAATGACATAGTATATATACTGTGACGAAACATGAAATGTAACACCAAATGTTGGTTAGATTTATCCAAGTCCATATTTTCGAATTTAGTTTCAAAACGACATGTCTATCAAATAATATGACACATTACATATTATATGCCATAAATATTCCGAACTCAAGATGAAACACATGTCATAACCTTTTGGGATATAATAATTGTGAACCACACTTTTGATACATATATATATATATATATATATATATTCGCACATAATAATTAATATATAGGGTTATGTGATTTTATTCTATTCTATATATACACACACTTTAGCATTGAAGAAAACTAAAGAAATTTAAGATGGATGAGATAAACCCTAAACACTCCATCTCCAAAGCTGATAGAAAAACCATAGAGAAAAATCGCAGAAACCAAATGAAAACCCTCTTTTCCGAGCTCCATTCTCTCCTTCCACCTGATTCTAGGGTTCTCTCTCTCCTCCCTCCCTCTCCCTCTCCCTCTCTCTCTCTAGAATCTAGATTCATGACCTATTTTGTTCATTTTGTGCTGTAGGAAAATGCAGTTTAGTCTATCAGACAAGGTCGAAGGAGCTACGAACTACATAAAGAAGCTACAATCGACGTTGGATTCAATGAAGTGCAAGAAAGAGTCGTTGATGAGGACGAGGATGTCGACTTTGTCTACAAAATCGAGCTCGAGTACAAGCAAAGCTGGTGATCATGGAGGGTTAAAACTACCAAGAATCGATATCCATTCAAATGGTTCGTCTCTGGATGTCTTTTTGATCACCGGATTTAACCATCAGTACCTTAAATTTACGGAAATCATGCGTGTTCTTCACCAAGAATCCGCCGACGTTGTGAGTGCCAATTTTTCCGTAGTAGATGATCGTACTGTGTTTCATACCAAGGTAAACTAACTTAAATCTTCTTTTTGATCTTGTATATATAGTTTTCTTTGAGTGAAACATCATATGATAAATTATTGACTATTTTTTTACTGTCTAGATTGGAGGGTGTGGATTGGAATGTGAAGTTGCTAGATTATCGGAGAAACTAACCAAGTTGGTGGTTGAAGATAACAATTAGTCGATTGATCGAGATGGATTTATTATTGTACTGAAATTATGTTTTATCTATGAACGAGTTTACGTGAAATCGTCTCACAAATATTGTTTTATGAGACGGGTCAACCCTAAACCATATTGACAATATTCGTTTTACGTAAACTATTTTGTGAGATTGTATTACATGAGTTTTTATGATGAGAGTGAAATACTCGAGAATCTTGTTATGTTTGTCGTTTTCCGTGGAATAAGAATTTCTAAAATGTGTTGAAAAACGTTGTCCTGATTTTTTGATGACATTTTATGTCATGTCAATTTCTTGTACGATATTAGTCAATTAACTTTCATAAATACAGTCCAACCAATGATCATAACTTCTACAATTTTTACCATTCACTTTGCCTTTACTTCTTCATTCCAAATTTTACATTTTAACGTTTTACTAAAAAAGTCACTTAGTCTTACATGAAATCGACTTAATAATCATGTTATATAAGGTGAATCAATCTACGACCCGCGTTTTACAATTTGTTCATAAATTAGTGTACATTAGTTTAACCCATGAATAAAAAGAATTCATGTCACGTAAACTATTTGTGAGAAAATAAATTTGACTCATGAATAAAACGGGATCCATTTTACGTCAACTACAAAAACATAAACGGTGAAATGCATTATTAAACTAGTTTACGATTTTATCTTGTAGTGTGTGGGTACATTTAAATTTTAACCATTTAAATAAATAAATGGATAATATAGCATCCCGTTAATGCAAAAAAGCCCACTTAGGCCCAATTTCACTTTTGGGGGAAAATAATCGCCCGTTAATGCAAAGCCCATTTTGGCCCAATGTCCCTCCTCCTAGGGTTTTAATCTCACAAGGTCGAAACGCAAAACGAGAAAACCCTAATCCAGATTTCCCAACAGTCTCAGCAACTATGGTAGGATTCGAAGTAGGCGCAGTGCCATTTAACCCCGACGGCTGGGGCCCACCGGATTCCGCCGCCTGCCGGACTCTCCGTCCCCAACCATCCCTCCAATGTCCCGTTTGCCCCCTTCTCACGATCGGAGAAATTGGGCCGGATCGCCGATTGGACCCGGAACATTTCCAATTCCGGCCGGCCTGGATCCAAGCAGGGAGGGTACCACGCAGATTCCGCCTTTGATTTCTCCGGAGATGACTCCTTCGCCACCCTCGCCGCCGACGAAGATTCCTCCTTTCGTCTCGTGGACACCTCAGCGAAATCGCACCACCACAACCCCAATCGTCCCAAATTCAACCCTAGGTGGCGATTCCCCCACCACAACCGTAATCAGCTCCCCCAGCGCCGTGATGAAGAAGTGGAAGCTCGTAAGCGCGACGCTGAGAAGGAACGTGCTCGTCGCGATAGGTTGTACAATGCCAACCGCTCTCAGATGCCTCAGCGCCGTGAGTCGTCGGTTTTCAAATCTTCCGTTGATATTCAGCCTGAGTGGAACATGCTAGATCAAATTCCGTTCTCAACCTTTTCGAAATTATCATTTGCGGTTGCTGAACCAGAGGATCTGTTAGTTTGTGGTGGGCTTGAGTTCTACGACAGGTCTTATGATCGTGTTACTCCGAAAAATTGTCGACCTTTGGAGCGTTTCAAGAGTCGAAATTTCTTCAAGGTTACAACTACTGATGACCCTGTTATTAGGCGTCTGGCTAATGAGGATAAAGCGACAGTCTTTGCTACTGATACTATTTTGTCGACATTAATGTGCGCACCAAGGTCCGTTTACTCATGGGATATTGTGATTCAGCGAGTGGGGAATAAGCTTTTCCTTGATAAGAGAGATGGGTCGCAGTTGGATTTGCTTTCTGTACACGAGACATCGCAGGAGCCATTGCCTGATCTAAAGGATGATATTAATTCTATACATTCATTGAGTGTCGAAGCTGCGTATATTAACCAGAACTTTTCGCAACAGGCTTTGATTAGGGATGGGAATAAGGTGACTTTTGAGGAGCCTAACCCGTTTGCAAATGATGGGGAGGAAGTTGCTTCAGTAGCTTATAGGTATAGGAGATGGAAGTTGGATGATGATATGTATCTGGTCTCGAGATGTGAAGTGCAGAGTGTGTTGGATTTGAACAATCAGAGGCAATTCTTGACATTGAACGCACTGAATGAGTTCGATCCCAAGTATTCAGGAGTTGATTGGAGACAGAAGCTGGAGACTCAGAGGGGTGCGGTGTTGGCAACCGAGTTGAAGAACAATGCTAACAAGTTAGCAAAATGGACAACTCAAGCTTTGTTAGCTGGTGCTGATATGATGAAATTGGGTTATGTTTCGAGGGTACACCCAAGAGACCATTATAATCATGTGATATTGGCAGTTGTGGGGTATAAGCCTAGGGATTTTGCTACTCAGATTAATCTGAATACTTCGAACATGTGGGGCATTGTTAAGAGTATTGTGGACTTGTGTATGAAGTTGAAGGAAGGAAAGTATGTGCTTGTTAAAGATCCATCTAAGCCGCAGGTGAGGATATATGATGTGCCACAGGATGCTTTTGACAATGATTATGTGGAGGAGCCATTGCCTGAGGACGAACAGGTTCAGCCTCCTGCTGAGGATGCTGATGGTGTGGATGCGAATGCAACAGCTGATGATGCGGGAGATAAGGATATTAGCAAGGAAGCTGCTTAAATGGTAATGATTCTTGGTAGTAATGTTTTCTGTCCCTGCTAAAATTGACTTTTAAATTTGAATGCTGTGTTTTCTGAATTGTAGTGGATTATAGACTAATTGCTGGATGAGTTATATTGTGCTGACTGCTTTACATCATTAAACCTTTTGCTACTACTATCGCTGTTATACCTAGCTGTATGTCGACGTTGTGTAGTTACATATTGATGGTCACTTGTTCGATGAATTGAGTTATATCCTTTTTCCTGTGCTTTGCTATTTAGTATCTTTATTTAACTATAACTATTTGAATTAAACGATGGGGCATAGCAGTTTGCTCCAACCATGGTGAGTTTCAGTTTATTCTTTGTGACTTGATAATTATGACCATAAATTGAAAGGAGCTTTTGTATAAGCTTGTGGTTTACTTCCACCCTCCATTGTCAAGTGTTTATTGATGTGGTTGTACTTAGATTTAGTTTTCTTTATAACATTAGCCAGTGGACCTTTCTAATGAAGCTCTATGATTTCTGCATACCAGAACAGTAATTTTTATCTGTCATAATTTAATATGAGCATCATTTCACCATTTGGGACTTGTTCCAGGCATTTGCTTTTCATGATTGGTTTACTTTGTATACTTAATGCCTATGTGGCTCCTACTGCACTGTGAGAATGGCTTCTTCTTTGAAGGTCCTGGATATATTCCGACCTTCAAGGTTTTTCAATAATGTTGCATGTTTCTACTATTCCTTTCTTAGTTTTCCAATGGCGCATTGGGTTATGGTCAAAATTTTACTGGAGAAGGAATTGTTTTCACTGAAAAACAACCTCTGTATGCTATTTCATATCGATTGAGGCATAAGTCCTAGTTCAGGTATAAGTATCCTTGCTGGTCTGAAGTGTTGCATGTGAAGTTATTATTATGCCTGGAAAATACTTTTACTGTATCAACTTTTATCTTCTAATAAGTGGCAACTCTTTAAATGTTGGTGAGATGGCTTGTCAAAAGTTTGTAATTGGTTGCACTCTTTGAGCATCTTATTGGACTCCATTTGGAATTGTGGTAAAAGCATCTATGGTTCCCATAAGTTTTGTCAAAATAGATTTACGGCTTTTAACAAATCCAAGTTCTCTGCTCGTTTGATTCACATTCTCCTTATGTTGCGTTTTACTGTCAACTTCTAACATCTTGAAGACGATAATATATTTTCATGTTCATCTTTTCCAGGCTGCATGTTGTTCGAGCGCCAGAAACAAAACCTTGCTCTCATTTGCAATTTTTCCAAAAGTAACGCGGCTGAAAGCAAAAGAGATGAGAAGGATGCAGGGAAAAGGAGAGCTGATTTTTTTGTCTATTTATTAAACTAGTCTTTTGATGGCCATAAAACTGTAAAAGACCAATTTCTTGAACCATTGTTCTTTATTTTCATGGTGTGTTTGCTTCATTTGAAATGATATATTGAGAATTATAGGAGGTAATCTTAGGGGTAAATTGCGTCAAACCCCTCTGTGATTAGGAAATATTGCACCGGTCCCCCCTATGATACTGAAATTGCATGATGAACACGTGTGATTTTAGAAAATCGACACATGACCCTTTTTTTTAAAGGCTGGTAACTAGTGTTAAATTTTATTCTTGATTTCCCGTTATGTCCCTACTATACATTGAGAGAGAAAAAACAAGGGTTTCTTTCATTTTCCTCTCCCTCTCTTTCCTCTTCTCTTCCGCTGCTGCCGCCACCAGTGTTTGCCTCCATGGCGGCTTCGCATCCTCCTCTTGCCTCCTCTCTCTCTCTAAACACAGATCTGATGCTTCTCTCTCTTGGATGGTGGCTTCGCTTCCTCCTCTTGCCTCCTCTCTCTCTCAACACAGATCTGATGCTTCTCTCTCTTGGATCTAAGTTTAGGTATTTTTAAATTTAATTTGGGGATTATCTTGTACAATTATGAGCAGTAGATAAAAGAGAATGTGAGTTGCAGAGAGATTAGGGCTTATGAGAGGCCTTCTCTCTGATTTACATCCATTAATTCAACACCTCTCTTAACAGCTTAGAATTAACCAATAATTATTGATTTCTGGTTCCATTTTTCACCAATATTCATCAATCATTTATCATCTATCTATGTCCAATAATGAGGCTATGATGCTATTTCTTCATTCTTACTCAGCTGCTTAATCGGGGCAGAGAAATCCCATATCTTGGCGGGTTGTCTGTCTTTTTTTCAATTATTAAAATTATAAAAAAATTATCTTTTATTTCTCAATTATTAAAATTAAAACAAACAATTTTACCTACAAATTATAAACAACACTTATTCAAAATTCATTTTATCAATTTTAAATAGTTTGAAATTTATTAAATTTCATTAATATGTGTACATGTATATATTTTAAGTATTGTAAAAAATTATTAAATAAAATTCTAAAATTTGACAAACAAAAAAAAAGAGAAAAGAAAAAACAGTAATGAAAGAATAATAATTAGAAACTTAATTATTGAAAATGGGGGTTGCTCACTAATTCATAAACAAAGTTAGGGATAAAACAATCAATTTACACAAAAAAAAGTGGCCAAAAACCAACAAATTTCACATGTGAGGCTGCGTGTAATACACTCTCGTGAAATTTAACGATTTTGGGTATTCCGCGTCGACTTTCTGAAATCTCACGTCCTCGTCATGCAATTTCGATACCACAGAGGGGTCCGGTGCAACATTTCGTTAACACAAGGGGGTCTCGGGGATTTTACCCGTAATTTTAGTAATGTATTAAGATGTTTGATTGGACTTTACGCAATTAATGTTGTTATAATGTTAATAATTGGAATATAAGATGAATATTGAGAATTGAGGGACAATTTAATAAATTAAGATATTAATAATAATAGATGTTTTGGTTTTAATAGTAGATTATTTTTCCAACATGAGATGTAGTATCAACTATTTGCATGAGAAGCCCTATTTCCACTCTATTTATTTTCAGGGATTGATATAAGAAGTGGACTTAGCGAACTTTGGAGAAGCGGACTATTTCCAGCGACTGGTATGAGAAGTAGACTTGGCGAACTTCCCAGCGGACTATTTCAAGACTGGTATGAGAAGTGGACTTATCGAACTTCCCAGCGAACTATTTCCAGGGACTGGTATGAGAAGTAGACTTAGCGAACTTCCCAGCGGACTATTTCCAGGGACTAGTATGAGAAGTGGACTTAGCGAACTTCCCTATTTCCAGCGGACTTAACGAACTCCCCTATTTCCAGGGCTTTTAAGTATGCTAAAAGCGGACTTCCCTATTTTCAGGACTTTTAAGTATGCTAAAAGCATTCCCTATTTCCAGGGCTTTTAAGTATGTCAACTATCCTATTTTCAGGGCTTTTAAGTATGTCAATCAAATATGTTAATTGGATTGATAAGTATGAGAAGCGGACTTAATAGGATTGATAGGTTAGTTAATAGGATTGATAGGTATGAGAAGCAGACTTACTTAATAGGATTGATAGGTATGAGAAGCGGACTTCACTATAATTTTTCTTTTTAGTGTATATATATATATATATATATATATATACGAGTATCAGCACATACATTGCATGTGGAAGATAATTTTTTAAATTAAAAATATTATATTACTATTAATAGATTTAAATAATAATTTTTTATAAGTATATACAATCTATATTGAATTAAATTAAATTTAAAACAAATCTAATAAATTAAAGTCCTTATATAATAGAGTCCTACTTGTAACAGAATTTTATATGATTTACGTTTAGAATTATAATGTAAACTTATTTAAATATAAAAACCACAAATTACTATAATAATTTAAATAAAATCTTTAATAAGGATATATTAGACAATCCATATTTTGTAAGAAATATTCATACTTTTTACATATGTAATAGATATATATTAAAGAATTCAAGAGAATTCGAACCTTTTCATTTGTTTGGTTGGTTTCTTGGAATTTTCTCATTAATTTTTCCACAGTAAATTGCAATATCCATCATTCAATATACATTAACTTATGAAAATAAATTTGAGATGTGATTGATAAGTCTTATTCTCATAGAATTACATTCATCGATCATCTCATTTTATTCTCATGATTAATTATATTCGTCCGATCACCTTATTTCATTTTTTGTGTTTATTTTATTATATATGCATAATTGTATGAAAATTATTATTTCGAGTGAGAATTGTGCTTAAATTAGTAAGAGTAAGTCTCTTGTGAATCAAGTGCATGGATCTTAGATCCATGCACCCGGGTTGGATCCGGGTCAGGGGGACCGCACTCTTTTTTTTTTTTTGCTCATAATTTTTGAAAAAAAATCACATACCAATAGTATATGTTAGACATACCTTTACGTTATGTTAGACATACCTTTAAACTATGTTAAACATACCAGTTCTGCCCAGATTCCATGCCTTGTCTTTTTTTGGTTTGATTTTTGAATTTTGGCACATACCACTACGTTATGTTAGACATACCTTTATGTATACTTAAACATACATTTGTATATGTTAGACATACATTTATATATAGTTAAACATACCTTTATATATGTTAAACATACCTTTGTATATAATTAGAACTACCTACACATGGTTGGTCTAACTATACACAAATGTTGGTTTAACTATACACAAAGGTTGTCTATTGGAGCGAATTTTGGGTGAGCTTCAGCACAAGTGTTCAGCGCGTGGGAGCGAGTGCATGCGCGTGGAAGACGCGTTTTGGGCGCGTGAATGGGTCGACAATCGATGCATAAAAGTTTTTGCCAATAGTGGTTTTACATTTATATGCATAGAAATTATTGTTTAGTGTGGTATTTCTGCTTAGAAAATATCTGGCCATTTTAATTAGTGTAACACGAGTGGGACACAATTCATCTATTAATTAAACTATCATAATAATTTAATAAACAAAGGTCACGTTCCAATATTATATGTACGTTTTCTCAGTCGATTCATACAATATCTGATGAATTAATATCAGCTAGAAGTTAATAATATTATAATATATACAGAGACACATTGTATAATATATAAAAAATGATACCCGCCGACCACTATATCTAGTATAATTATCCCAATGCCAATAAAATGGCAAGAAAAATTACTCTATTACCCTATTTCTTCATTTACACTTTGCACTCAAAGCCACATTAATTACAAAATTGCATGCAAAAATATTAAAATAACAATCCATCAAAGTCAAACATTTTTTCTAGGTTCCTGCCGGTCAAGTAGGCAAATAACCGGGCGAGGGTAAATATACATCGAGAAATCTATGGGTTATAGTAATGGTGGTATACTATACGGTATACCGTATACCAAAAAATTCTGGAAATTGGAAAAAAGAAATTAATGCAAAATTCCAATGAAAATTAGTGGGCCCACCGCAAAATCTGTAAAACTTCTCTCTCCTCTCACTCTCTCTCTCCTCTCTCTCTCTCTCTAAATTTATGTCCTTTTCTGTAATAGTGTTATTGCAGTGGTTAAACCTTTGTTTCTCTGCTCAACTTTTTGCATGGTTTGCTTCCTTATTATACGCTCTGTCGCCATTGCCAGCCATTCTCTCTCTCTCTCTCTCTCTCTCTCTCTCTCTAAATTGTTGCCTGTTACATTCAAAGGGCTTCTGCCTTTTCTTCACTCTCCCAAAATCAAGAATCTCTTCTGCCCTTTTTTCTTGTTCATCATGGACAAGTGGGATCCTATGGATGTGTGAGTTCCCCATAAATCTTCAGTTCACTGCCGCCATTTTTTTTTTTTCAAGAAATTCTCTGTTTTCTTGATTTTTTTTTTTTTGTTTAAAAGTAGTGGTTTTTGGATTGTGTGGATTTTTGATTTTTCTGAAGTTGGGTTTTTTTGCAGGTTAGATTTGTATATTCACAATTATTTGATCAGAAAGAACATGCATTCCACCGCTGAAATTTTTGCTAGAGAAGCTAATTTTATTCCCAAGGCTGTTGGTATATTCACTCTCTTGCCCACTATTCTGATTTTCTACAATTTTATTCTGTTTTCTTGAAATTAATATGATTATCTTGTATTTATTTGTGCTGAATTTGGTGATTCTTATAGATTCAAGGTCTGTGTTTTTAACTTCTCTTGTGTTGATTGTAGTGATTGTTCTTAGATTCATTTCTCTGTTTCATGGGGACTTTATTCTTGGCAAGTTTATCTGATTCAATTGTTAATTACCTTATGATTATGACTATTTAATTTGCTATTGTTTTCCTTTTTCTGTTCAACTGATCCACACCTTGCTTTCTTGCATGTTGAGATTGATTACATATTCTTGTTTTTTTAAGACATTGCTGCCTCGATAAGTTTGAGGTGCCCTCCGATTCTTACAGATGAACTCTACAGAGCTTTGTTTTACATGTTCATGGTGGTTAAATTGTTTTCTTAACTGAAAAGTTGGCAATGGTGTTTTCTTGCACAATAAATGTGTTGTATGTTGTTGCTATAGTTTGAATTCTGTGCATAATCGCTCGAAAACAAGCATATATTTGAATTATGTTTAACTTTTTCAGCAATAGATTGTCCAGAAGGATTTCTTGCAGAGTGGTGGTCCTTATTTTGGACCTGTTACAGTGCTCGATATCCAAATTATGATGAGGCAACAGAAGACCTCTCTTTTAAGGTTTGTATATTTTGCAATTCTTATTGCATCATGTCCTGTCTAAATGATCTTGCATTTAAGGTGCATGTTCTATGATTTTCAGGAGACTCAGGCCGATCTAAATGCTGGATATATGACACAGAATGTTCATCCTGTTATGCCTAGCTCAGATGCCAATTACACTGATGCAGGGACAAACTGTACAAAGTTTGATAGATGAAAGAACGAGCAAGCAACATTATGTTGGGGTTCCGCTTCCTTTTGGGGATATGAATTCTGGCTCACAGCTTCTAAATGTCGATCAATTAGCAGCTGGAATGATACCATCTTCAAGCAGTTTGAGGTAATGTCCTCATGCTATTTCATGCTCAACAGGTTATCTTGTTCGTCTATCCTGTCAATGTGGTGACTAAAAGGTTTAAATGCTAGACGAATATGATGGATGATCTCATATATAGAGGTGATACAAAATGGAGCTTGTTACTACTAATCTTTGAGCTCTAGTTGGTGTGCTAAGATAATTCACAACCTTTTGATTTTTGATTCTCGATGACCTTTTCTGTTAGTCCTATGGAAGAAAAGTGATTTTCATTTATTTCCTAGTTTCTTCATTTGAAAGATTATGAATTGTTTGCTTATAGAAAACGAAGATGTTAATCTGTTGCATCTTGCAGCCATCTGCCAGAGAGAGTTTATGATGGCCCTCAGCTATCTTTTACTAGAGTAAGTCTACGTTTTTATGAATCAATGGTGAGGGAGTATAAACAAAACTATCTTAACATAACATTTTACTTGTTTTTGCAGGATGACATATTTGCTGCAGATCCAACTCGTCATTTACCAAAAGCTATTCAACTTGAAGAAGGACCTTCTAATACAGGTTTGTAAGATACTCATATTGATTATCATTTCACAGTGCGTGTTGATCATTCTACCGAGCTATTATTACAATGTAAAGCTAAAGTGTAACGTTGTGCTAATCCTGACTTTTAAAGATTTCAAGTTCATAATCTTTTCTTCCCATAGGTATATTAATGAATGAACAAGAGCATCTCAGGCTTCCGGTCGACAATGTTGATCAATTTGCTTGCTTACATCCTTCTTCAAGCAATTTCAGGTAACGTCTTTTCAGTCTAATACAATCTTTCTCCTAAATTTTCATAATATGATTTTATAAGTCTCTCTGATTTGTATTGACTTTTTCTAAGTTACTCCTAGGACAGAAAGTTCGTTTTTCATTTTATTTACAAAGATTATTAATTGTTTGCTCAAAAAGATTTTAAGATGCTAATTTGTTCGATCATGCAGTTATCCTCCGGAAAAAGTTCATGACGAGTTTCCCCCTTCTGTTGCTAGAGTAAGTCTACTTCTTTTACAGTCATTCAACTAAGATTCCGAACTAGAATGATGTCGATTTTTATTTTTTTTAATTGCTTGTAGGATGACCAATGTGGTATTAGTTTGTGGGGGCCTAATAATGCAGAGCCACCAATGTCTATTCAGTTCAATACGGAACCTGCTAATACAGGTTTGGTGATGCTTGTTCCTCTTGCTGTCCTTTCCGTGCTTATAAGCTCCAAAAATGAGACGTTATATAAATTCATGTTAAAAACAAATAGATTTTAACGAACTTCTTTAGCTATATATTATCACATTTATTAAAGTCTAAAGCCCCTTGATTTTCTTTTATAGAAAAAACTGAAAGAGGTTGTATTAGAATAATCTTGCATCTTATAATTCCAAACATATTTTGCAAGATGTAGGAGCTTTTAGAATGTTCTAAATAATCTTAGCTAGACATAGTCATATCTCATCTTCAATTTATATATTTGCTTCGTCTTTCACAGATGTTAGAATGCACTGGCAACGGTTTCTTGGGCTTCCCATTTCCAACACACATGATCTTCATGTTGATCAACCGGCTCCAATGCTACCATCGTCAAATAATTTCAGGTAATGTTCTTTCGAGCCTAGTGCTTGTCTGCACTAAGTAATTAATTGAAGATCTTCTTTAATATGCCATCTTATCCTGCAGCCTTCCTCCGCAGAATAAGAAGCGTCAATGTTCTGTTGCTGGAGTAAGTACATTCAAACAATCAATGAATTACCTCTAAGAAAAATGTCTAAAAACGATTTCCCTTTCTATGCAGGATGACAACTGTGGTTCTAGTTTGAGGAGGCCTGTCACTGTTCTGCCAACACAATATGCACCAATAACTTTACGACCTAGAGGAGGTTCTAAATTGTGTAAAGCAAAGATGTTAGATTCATGCAAAACTACGTTCACACACCTCAACTTATACATTTTTCTTCCTTTTCTTATCTGAAATAGATGCAAAACCGTGTGAGCAAGGGCATCTTAGGGACTTCAATCACTCACAGCTTGTTGATATTAATCAATTAGCTCGCTTGTTGTTATCTTCAGGGAATTGCAGGTAACTTTCTTTCGAGACAATCTGCATTCTAGTTCTTATGTAAATGGAAAAATGATGCTCTCGTTACTTCTAGAGATTCTAATAATACCATAGCTATCGTTCTTCATTTATGATGCTAATATGTTCTTTAATATGCCATCAAATCCTGCAGCCAGCCTCAGAATAATGTTGATACAAAGACTCAGCTTTCTCTTACTAGAGTACGTGTGCATTTAAACAGTTAGTGGTGTTAAGATCATCGACAAAAACAAAGTTGAAACAATATTTGATCTTGTTCTGCAGGATGAAAGATGTGGTGCTAATTCTGAGAGATCTATTGCAGAGCCATGTTATCCTGCGCCGAGAGCTTTACAATCCAAACCAAATCTTCTTGCTAATACAGGTTTGTTAAAGACTTGCTAAGCACAAATATAATCTACGTGATACAACCAAACTGTCAAACTTATTTTCTAAAGTGAATTTTGGGAAAAGAGAATGTGCACTACAAACTCTCATATAGTAGCCATTTTGAAAGTTATGTTTGAGCACATGTATCATGAAGTATGGTTATTTGGCTACTTCATGATAAATCACATTGCTTATGTCTTTGTATCAGGTTCTTCAACAAGTTCAAACTCCGCAAATTCTAATCCCAGCTCTAGAACCTAAGAATTTATGCCGACAGATGAAGCGGCACGAACTTTTAGTATTTCCCAAGCATGTGATATGAGACGGTATTTTCTTTTGACATAGTGGCATCTGCACCATTACTTTGATATAATTTTATTTATCATAAAATACTCACATGCAATAAGTCAATAGCTACTATGGATTTATATTATCTTCTAGGCATGTCGGAGTTTTTTCGCTTTAATTTATTTTCACCCTTATGAGCTTAGGAAAGCTTAAGTATTAATCTTTACAAGAGATGGATATGCTAGGAAATATATATAAACCATGCATTTATGAAAGGAAATAAGAAAACTCATTGAAATATTACTTCAATTTGTTCACTGGCATTTTCATGTCCTTCGAAAATTCTTGGAAACAAACTTATATGTATATTTTGGTATGGACTATTTTTATGTGGGATGTCCAACCAGGATGACATTAGCATTTAAGTTTTCTAGGGGTGAATTTAAGTAGGATGAAATTTGCAAGTCTATCCCCTAAAAACTGGAAGCTAAACAGAGAGGGCTTATATGAAAATACTTGATGTAAACAACAATAGAAGTATAAGGGATTATTAGAATAAAATAGGCACTAAAAGGTTTAGTAAAGCAAAATTTTAAAGATTTTAAGGCTTAGTAAAACACGATGAATGTTAAAAGAATTTATTGATGTAAAGTTGGAGGTTCAAGAACTAAAAAAAACCAAAGTTTGCCTTGTCTATATATACACATGTATTCTAACCTTATTTTAGCTAATAATTCAACATATAGACCAACATTAACTTATGTATATGTATATGTATATGTATATACACACATACATCCGTTAATTATGACTTATTTTAATTATTTATACATGGAAAACTTTTGCACATACAATGAGCTCTAAACTGAGATCTCACAATATAATTTCTTTAATTATCTTCATTCATTCACTCTGTTAACTAATGTTTGTTTGTGTTCTTCAAAATATTTCCTTTTTAACCTTTTTTTACCTTAACTCAACCACATACCTCAATATTTTCCAACACATTTTCCTGGGGATATATCAACATTTCTCAATACACATATTTTCATTTTCTTCTTTCCAAAAATCTTCTCGTGGAACACCCAAAAGCCATCCAAGCATTTCCTAAATAACCCTGAAGTTTTCTAGTTGAGCCTCAATGGGTGTAATACAGCTTATTTGAATCTATACAATGCCAAACTCAAGCTCTTGCTCAACCAAAACTAGATTGAGTTAAAAAAAATTATGCTGAAGCTTGACTTGATGGAAAACTTGATAAACCAGCTCTCGACTCATTCCCACTCAATTACTTGTATAACTAATTTAAGGCATGTTTAGTTTAATTAAAAAGGCTTGATAAGGCTTGGCCCCAATGCTTTTTTATATATATAGTATGTGCGTGTGTGTATAACTAACTAATATTTTGAGGGTGAAATAGAAAATACTATATGTTCAACAAGACTTTAGTAAGACTAGCAAACTAATTGAGTCGAGGATTGTTGAGTTTGAGAGCTACTCAAGTAGCTCAAGCGATTACTAATTTTTCATTTTTTTTCAAGTTGAGAAGCGCAAGAACTTGGACTTAAGATATGGATTGGTTTCTGAGAGTATATTTCCTTTCTTGAAATTTTCATTACCATAAGAATCCAATATTATAAAGAAACTAATAGCCAACTTTAGTTTCGTTGTATTTTTATGCACATTTCAAAATCTGAAAACAGTGAAGAACAAAGTAAATTAATCGGTGCTGATTTTAAGTAATTGTTAGTAAGAATATGGTATGATGCACAGTTACTACACTGTGTCAACTGAAAACAATGGCCAACATATAAGTGTGGATCATTGAAAAAAGTTACAACCTTTGTATATGCATGAGCAAGGCCCACCACATATTACATTTAAATTGGCTCTAAGGTTTATGTATCATAGGATCGTGGATTAGAGTCTTACAAATTGTACCGTAGTATATAGATTACCAGGTGGGAGTGTTTCATGAGTTGCGTCAAATTTTGCACCATGTACAAAATTCTAAATGTGGCAAACTTTTACCAACACTTTTGTGCTTATTTGGTTTTAATTTTCCGTTATACTTTTTTGGTGTTTACATTGAGTAGAAGGGTTACAATTTCTAAATTTTTTTCTAAGTTCAATACTTTCCGATGTGCAAATACCCAAAAACAAATTTAAAGAACATTTCACGGAGTTTTCTTTTCTTCCTTCCATAAAATGTGTATATATATGTAAAGACATATCCTAGAAAGAATACTTAACATATAAGTGGTAGGAATCGATGAAACAAAACTAAAGCAAAAGAAATCTCACATGTTAAGAAAATAAGATAAATCCTTAATAGTTATTGACTTATTGCATGCGAGTATTTTATGATAAGTAAAAATATCTCAAAGTAATGGTTCAAATGTCACTATGTCAAAAGAAAATACCATTTCATATCATATGCTCGAGAAAATACTAAAAGTTTATGCCGCTTCATGTGTTGGCATAAGTTCTTAGATTTTGGAGTTGGGATCAAAACTTGCAGAGTTGGAGCATTTTGAAGAGCCTGATACAAAGACATATCGATCTCACATCTTTTACCGATTGCCACGCCTGAAAACCCCATGCAACCATGGGATATCTACTGAGATTACGCGGCTTAGAAACTTAAGGATGAGTCTCAAGTTTGGTACCTAACCAGGGAAGGTGAGATTGGTTTAATTTAAATATTTGAAAATCTTAATGCATTATGAAACAGTGGATTATTGCAATTACGATTGGATGGAAGGAGAAACAAAAATTTAAGAAGGAAATATGTTAGCTATTGGTTGCTATTTTGTACGACATCAAAATACTATAGAGTGAAGGGTTCACATGATCAAGAATTGTAATAAGAGTTTGGTTGCATTGTTGAACTGATGTGTGGATAAGAACTTGATTAAGATATGAATTTAATGCCCATGCTTGTGGCTGGTTCTATGCATGCAATTTATGACATTTTTGGAGTTCCAAAATCTCTAGAAATTCTAGATCGTGATGTTTTTAATAATTCAAGATATAACACTGTCCACTTCTTTTGGATTAGAATATTGCAGTAATGAATAGTATATTTGTTCAGGATATAGGGATGTCTTAGGGTCGATCTTTCGTTATTTACTTTCTGATTGATTTAATCTAGCACAATGCAATATATGCCACTTACTACTTCATTCATTCCTCAAGGTTCCATTTTTGACTCAATTTTCATGAAAGAAGCTGTGCAAATTAGAGGGACATCCTTCAACTGTAAGAGCATCGAATTTTGTATCTCAAACAATTTGAAATAAGTTGCAAATTTGGTATCAAATGTATATTTTATACTGATATGTTCTATTACATTTGGTATTTTTCGTCAGGGATCTGGCTTCTGCAGGATGCTCTCACAAAGATTCTATTTTACTTGCCAACAAAAAAATTACGAAATCTGGTTGTTATTTGACTGTTAAAGTTCATCAAACATGGGAAGTCTATCTTTCTTGACGATGGCAAAATAGACAAAGATGTACAAGTAAGTTGAAACTATATTAATCTGAATTTTAAATTTTCATGCTAGTATCTTTCCATTTGAAGAGTTGTTTTCCTTTGTGTGCATTGTGTAGCTGAAAATTTTGTTGTCGTCTCTATTTTTGCATACTTACCATTTAATTCATCAACTGGGAGTTTACTTTTTCGTTGCATTTTAGCACCTGTTTGTCTGGATCATATTGAGTCACCAAGAAAAATCTGTGAATTAATGGTGTGATGGAATTCTATTTTCTTTGCCTTTTTGTGTGTGGCAAAAGATGTGTTTGGCAGTGGATTCAGGGTGCCTCCTCATCTCTTGTATGCTGATTTGTCGTGTGGTTTTGCAGGTTTCGATCTTTAAGATTGAAAAGTATTGCTGATTCTTAACAAATATGGATGTATCTCTGGCCATTATACAATTCAGTAAATCTAAGCTTATGTTGGTGCTAATGTTAATAATGGATTCTCTGTAAAATTCACCAGCTTATTGGCTATCTCTGAAGGATCTCTGCCGTTTAATTACCTGAGTCTGCATTGTGTCAAAAATTTCGAGGTGGAGAGCTTCTCTCTATGGCAGGTAGAATCTGTTATTATTTGATCTTTTCTATGATGTTGTATTGCTGGCCATGCATGCTCGAATTTGAGATTTCCTTTTGTTTGTTAATCTCAGGAGATAAAGATTCTCATTTTCTTGCCAAAAAATCCATCTGTCTTAAATTTTTGCTGGATTGATTGCTTAAATCATCTCCTGTTCTTTGCCAGCAGTGCTATCATCTTTGATATGGAGGGGATCGAAGGATTTCTTTGACACAGTCGATCAGGAATTGTGTTGACTATCGGTGATTGATCTTTGGTCGTTTTTTGCTTGGTTTTGTCGTTATCTACAGATTGCAGTTTCTAGGCTGCATTCTTCGTCCGTTTTCAGTACTAATTTTGTTATTGGGAGAAGAATTGATGTCCAAAAACCTGGCTTCATCAGTCCTTGTGATTCCTTTGTTTGTTTCACTAGTGATCATGATTAGTAGGCTCTGCTTGCATCACCTTGTTCGGTTTCCTTTGTGAAGGGTTGTAAACGAATCGAAATCTACAAATTTTAAGAATATTAGTAGTTGTATTGAGTATAATGGGCTTTCACTGATGATTAACAGCTTGTGGTCGATTCTGAAACTACATTCTTCTCTACAACACATGCTCTATCTGTTTTTAACATTATCTATCCATTCTTTCTCAGAAAGAAAAATGAATGAAATTAATCTTGTTATTTGCAAAGAGAAATCTCATTTCATAGCATATACATTAACAAGAATGGACCTGTACTCGCACAAAATGATCACATTTAACATGAAAGCTACAATAACATCATCATCTTCCTCAGTTCCCTCTCTACAAACCCAAAAAAAAAGAAAAAAGACGAATCACTTCCACAGTTCTTCCATAGGGATACCGCGCTCTTCAGCCACTTCGCTGAATTGCCTCATCATCTGAACAGCAACGACAGTGGCTCTGGCATTGTTGAGAGCATTGTTGCTACCGAGCTGCTTCCCAAGAGCATTCTCCACACCCGCCAGCTCAAGAACGATCCTCACTGCACCTCCAGCAATGACACCTGTACCTGGAGATGCTGGTCTAAGCATCACCTTTGCTGCTCCATAGTTCGCCTCTGCCCTGTTGTTGTAATACGACAAAACAACCGCATGTCACATGCTTCTCATCAATTCAAGATTCCTAGTGAATTATGTATGAAAACACACCTAATGTGACTAGGTTTCATGCATAAAGCAGTCCTTCAGAACAAGATATAAATGCAACATTGGTGTATTTGGTGTGCTACTTGCCATCATTCACACACACGAATTTGTATATATGTATATGTTCGTTCTTATATGGATGGACAACACTGTAACTGAGACATTTTACTATGACCATGTCAAATGCATAAAACAATCCTTTAGAACAAGATATTTCTCAGTCTTGTTTTAAATGCTAAATTGGTGTATGGTGTATTAGGCTCACCATTATTTAAACACAAAAGTATGTATATACGTACATGTTCACTCTTAAATGGATGGACAATGGTATACCTGATATACTTCACAATTCAGAACAAGATATATACATTTCAGGTCATGTTGTAAATGCTACATTGGTGTATCAGGCATAGAACTCTCAACTCTAGCCAGTCCATCATTCACACACATGAGTTTGTATATACGTATTCGTTCGTCTATCGTCCTTAAAAGTATGTACAATAGTACACCTGATATCTTTCACTATGACTAGGTCACATGCATAAAACAATCCATCAGAAAAAGATGCAGATCTCCAGTCTTGTTGTAAATGCTCATCATTCGCACATAAGAGTATGATACACGTCGTATATGTTCGTTCTTGGACAGTAGTATACCTGATAACTTCACTAGTGTTGTGTATTAGGCATAGTATTCACCATCATTTTATGGATACATATGTGTATATGTTCTTGCTTAAACAGAGCAATGATAGTATGCTCCATGTATTTCACTGGGTGCCACATTCTTTTGGCAAATTGAAAGCTAATAGCAACCATATATGAAATCAGAACAGAAAAAATTCAAGAATCTACTCAAAACATCATAGAAATCCCCCATTGATCAACATTATGATAAAATTTGAGCTTAGAAAAATGCAGAGAATGTATTGTCACCTGTGGGGGAAAGTCTTGTACTTGGTCATAGGCACAGCGACGATGTTCCTTCTAGCATTAACCGCCGATTTCTGCACAGCGCCGACCACTTCCTTTGCTTTTCCGACGCCAACTCCGACGTTGCCCTGCTTATCTCCGACGACGACCACCGCCCTAAAATGGAGCTGTTTCCCGCCCTTCACAACCTTGGTAACCCTTCTAACTTGGATAACCCTCTCATCAAACCCATCCCTCACCTTCTCCTTCTTGTTCCTCGATCCAAGTCCAGTCACTTTCTTCACCTTCGAATCCATCACATTAACGTCGTTGCCGAGGTAACTCTCTCCGCTGTAGGCAGGGCCATAGATTTCCTCGAACGCTCTCGCGATTTCCTCCTCCGATTCGATTGGGTCGTCGTCGAAAGACGGCGGCACTATGAATCCTTCGGGGGCTTCAGGTGGGCTGAATGTGGTGACTTCGTCGGGATCGCTCTCGAAGAATATCGTCTCGGCGTCGCCGGAGCTGATTTTTGGAGGGAGGAACTCTGGTACTGTTTTGGAGAGAGAAAGGGGGAGTTTCGAGGCGGAGAAATGCAGGTGGTGAGGCGAGAAGATAGAGTGTCTCCGGCTGTGGGGATTGAGCGAGAGGGCTGAGAAGGCGGCGGAGAGGGAGGTGGCGGTGGCGGAGGCGGAAGCCATGAAAATCAGTGGAGTGGAGAGTACAAAGAAGGAGATAAGAGAAGATGATATGGATCAGATGAATTTATATTATATTGGACTGGGCCTATTGGACTCGTAAAAAATGGGCCTGAAGCCCAAACTATGATTTATCAATCCCAATAGACATATTCATTGTTGGAGGCCCAATTGTATTGTTATGCACTTATTGCTAAACTATAGTCGATACATCATTGCTCGTAATCGTATGAATGAAGCTGACTTATTTTAATTGAGCTACACTAAAAGAACTAACCAAATGTGATTGATAGGTGGCCCAAGATTGGCCCAATATTGATAGTCAAGAAAATTTTAGAAGCCCAAGTAAATAAAAGCCCATGAGAATAATACTCTCGAAATGAAACCTAATATTAGTGTCGCAAATTTCGGTTTAATGTTGTCTCGTCGGTCGCTAATTAATTTGAGTTGTTGAAAAATCATCTCTAAAAATTATTTTTGCTAGTAATCGACGTTGACTAATAGGTCTAGTCACTTATAACCCAATTTTTTTTTGCTTTACTTTATAATTTCATAGCGGATCAATTCGAATGAGTAATAATTATAACAAAATTGAAGACCAAGTTGACTATTTATTTTTGGTAGATGGTGGTACTAATTTAATACAAAATGCAATTTATATGCTCAGACAATAATTAAAATGATATTCTCCACATTTTTCAAATTCTTTAAAAGATAATTATATATTACTCATGCCAAAATAATAATAATAATAAAATAAAAAAATCCAATGGCACATGGTCAGTCTAGGCGTTAGACGCTTGGAAAACGTTCGATTAGCGATTTCCGATTTCTGCAATCATGCTTAATTAATACCCTGTGTAGGCATTTAAGTATAGGTTCAAGTCACCAAGATCTATTTGTAAACCTTGTTCTTGAGGCTTGTTTCATTTCAATTACAAAGTCTAGGGCTACCATAATAACGAATATGCATCTTTCATGATATTTTGAAAATCCGTGAAGGTATCCCGTTAAGTTAGACGTACAATTTTGATAACGTAATCTTAACTTCCAACTTGAAGGTCGTTTGATTCTACACACGTTGGTATGATAACTTAATGAGCAAGGACTTTCAAGACTCGCTTTTCAACATCATGAAAAACGACATGAAGTGAATCACGTGCTCGATTATTAAAATAAGTCAGTCCTTAATTTATAGTTAATGTTTTGGTATTGTAATCTTAACTTCCAACTTGAAAGTCGTTTGATTCTTCACATGTTGAAATGATAACTTAATGATCAAATCGCTTTTCAACATTGTGAAAAACGACAAGAAGTAAATCATGTGCTCGATTATTAAAATAAGTCAGTCCTAATTTCTATTTTTGGCAATGTAATCTTAACTTCTAACTTGAAAGTCGTTGATTCTTCGCACGTATGAATGACAACTTAATGAGCAAAGACTTTCAAAACTCGCTTTTCAACATCATGAAAAGCGACATGAAGTGAATCACGTGCTCGATTATTAAAATAAGTCAGCCCTTTATAGCTAATGTTTTGGTATTGTAATCTTAACTTCCAACTTGAAAGTCTTTTGATTCTTCACATGTTGGAATGATAACTTAATGATCAAATCGCTTTTCAACATCATGAAAAACGACAAGAAGTGAATCACGTGCTCGATTATTAAAATAAGTCAGTCCTAATTTATATTTTCCGTCATGTAATCTTAACTTCTAACTTGAAAGTCGTTGATTCTTCACACATATGAATGATAACTTAATGAACAAAGACTTTCAAAACTTGCTTTTCAACATCATGAAAAGCGACATGAAGTGAATCACGTGCTCGATTATTAAAATAAGTCAGCCCTAATTTATAGCTAATATTTTGGTATTGTAATCTTAACTTCCAACTTGAAAGTCTTTTGATTCTTCACATGTTGGAATGATAACTTAACGATCAAATCGCTTTTCAACATCATGAAAAACGACAAGAAGTGAATCACGTGCTCGATTATTAAAATAGGTCAGTCCTAATTTATATTTTCCGTAATGTAATCTTAACTTCTAACTTGAAAGTCGTTGATTCTTCACACATATGAATGATAACTTAATGAGCAAAGACTTTCAAAACTCGCTTTTCAACATCATGAAAAGCGACATGAAGTGAATCACGTGCTCGATTATTAAAATAAGTCAGCCCTAATTTATAGCTAATATTTTGGTATTGTAATCTCAACTTCCAACTTGAAAGTCTTTTGATTCTTCACATGTTGGAATGATAACTTAACGATCAAATCGCTTTTCAACATCATGAAAAACGACAAGAGAAGTGAATCACGTGCTCAATTATTAAAATAAGTCAGTCCTAATTTATATTTTCGGTAATGTAATCTTAACTTCTAACCTGAAAGTCGTTGCTTCTTCACACATAGGAATGATAATAAGCAAAGACTTTGAAAACCCATTTTTCGACATCGTAAGAAATGACAGGAAATGAATCACATGCTCGATTTCTAAAATAAGTCGGTCCGCATTTATATTTAATTTACTCTTCTTCTTTTTTATCATATTACAGTTACGTTACATCAGTACACGTGTATGTATACTCAATTGAAGTATATCAAATACAAACAAAAATACAGATGAAATATAAAAACTTACATAACACAATCCCACAAAATAAGATTTGAAGAATAATCACACAAGAGTAAGAGCAAAGTTGACTATTGTCTCTCTTAATTTCTCTCTCATCCTTTAATCTCTCTCTCTCTCTCTCTCTCTCTCTCTCATCTATTCCTATAACTCCCGTTACACGGTTTCTCTTAATTTCTCTCTCATCCTTTCTTCTCTCTACAGATCACAAAATCTATGCAGATTGTGTGAGTTCTTGCACAGAATTCAAACAACATTATCTCAAATCTCATCTTTTGTTCATGGCATTTGCAAAAACAATCAAAGAATCAGCTAGCTGTATTATTCATCCATGGTTTCGACTCCAATCCTCATTCTCATAATCCCAACAAGCAAATATGGATTTCATGCATATCCCATTGTTGAATAATCCCAAATTACTTTGTCAAGAACATTTAAAGCTTCTACACTCTAATCTCCTTCGCAACCACCCCACTTTTCCATTATATATACAGCCCACTCGAACGAGAACAACATTAATTCAACATGGAAGGAGGGAGAAACGAGAGAATCAGGCCAGGCTACCGGAGATGGCGGTGGCGCCGCCGCCGCAGCAATGCCCGCGTTGCGATTCATTCAACACCAAGTTCTGTTACTACAACAACTACAGCCTCTCTCAGCCTCGCTACTTCTGCAAGGCTTGCCGGAGGTACTGGACTCACGGCGGAACCCTAAGGAACGTACCTGTCGGCGGCGGCTGCCGGAAGACCAAGAAGGCCAAAGCGACGCCGTCCATCAGAGCTCCTCAGGGCTTTCCACCAGCTGCAAGGGCTCAGAGTTTCGCCGGAAAGGTGGCGCCGCCAATGAACAACTCTATGTTCACTGGTGCCTCGATTTTGTCTTCCTTGGCTGCCATGAATTCTTTCCCAGGTAACCAAGCGGCGGCGCCGGTGAATCTCGGCGGAGGCGGTCAGTTCCAACCATCTCCAACCCATTACTTCCAGCCACAGCCGAGTTTCATTCCACCTGCAGGCTCTTTCAATTCTTGGGGTCAAGCCTTGATCAACACAGGCGGCGCCTCCAGCTCCTCCTCCACCCCCGCCGACACCGCCGCCGCCGCCGCCGCCGCCTACCACCACCACCTCCGGTTTCTGGAGCTACAACAACCAGACGGGTTCATCGTTCTCTCCAAATGCTCATCCAGGATTTAACCCTAATCAGTGACTGTGATGATTTTATATTAATATTTTAGAAAATATATTCATATATTTATATAATTATATATTTAACAAAAAACACAAAAATTAGATGTTATAATTTCTTTTTCGTGGACAAATTCACTCCGGTGAATAGAATTCTTTTTTGGTTTCTTAGCGAAAAAGAGATGATTTTGTAGACCATCGATCTATTATGTATAAGATACAATCATGTAATAGATTGTACTAGAAGAAATTAACAATGATAAACAATATTTATTATTACTCTTTTATATAAATGTATTCATAATTAGTATAATTTCAATACATTCAAGTATATAATTATGTTTATTTTCACAGATTTTTTTATATAAAATAAAATAAATAGCAAAGGGACATCAATAAAAAACAAAACAACTGATCGATCACGAGCTATAGCTGATATTAATTAATCCTTAATTCATACATAATATTTTTAGTTTAATGTAGTCTCAAGAAAAGAATTAGCACACAATATTATAATAAAAATTAGGGTTTTCATAGAATAATATTATAATATATACCTAGTGAATAATTAATGCATAATAGATAATTGGGTGTGCTAAAATGTGAAGCTAATGTCTAAATTAGCAGCTGATAGTGATAGACAATTATAAAAGATTGATGCATTAGGCGGCTAATTATCTCTAATTAGTAATTGAAAGTATAGTCACACATTTAGCTGGTTTTGCTAATTCAGTTAATAAATTAATTAATACATATGCAATGTGTATAAATTAATAATTAACATCACTCTATTAATTAATCTATCTATCTCAAGCAGCTGATGCATGCTACTTTTATACATGGATATATATTATTGGCAAAAAAAAAGAAATATGTTACACACACACATATATATTTAGTTATCGACTTAGACAATTAAAAAAATAAAAGTTAGACTATGAACGAAAACATTGTGAAAGAATGTCTGAAATATTATTTAATAAATATTGAGCTTCAAAATAAAATCTGAAAAGTTTTATTAAATCTAAAAGTTACCTTATAAAATATGACAACAAATAAATAAATATGGGGATTATTTACGTACATAAATCTATAAATTCTCGAAATAGATTTTGAAATTAACTAAGAAAATCTGAAAGTTACCGTATAAAATATAAAAAATACCAAATAAAAATGAAAAAAATATCAGATATATTTAAACAATTTTTAGATTCTAAATTCTAACTTCTAGATTTTATAGGGTGTTTACATATATAGTTTTTAAGTTTTTTGCTTGAGTTTATTTTTGTCTGTTATTTGGATATATTTATTAAATAATTTTATAATATAGTATATATGTTTGACTCATTTAAAATAATAATCAAACATTTGGCTGAAAACATTTGGACCAATTTGATTTTGGAAAACTCCCAAAAGTACAATATATGTTTTCTATTACATTATATACACATGAAAAATGTCATAAATCATAATACTCCCTTTTGACTATAATATAATATTTTCCTTAAATATTCTGAGTAATATAATCTCATTAAAAATCTAAAGCACACTAAATAAGTAGGTAAATATCCAACATAAGTAATTGACTATAATTTCAAGCAACTTACTTAATTAAACATATTTTATATGAGTTTTATAAAAAGTATTTTGAAGAATCACAATGAAGAGATATGGGCCAAATCCAATTAGATCCAAAGAGAAGAAGCAGGCCGGCCCATATATGGCCCATAGCCTAAGAAACTCACAAAGCCCAAAAATTAAGCATACCAGATAAATTTTTTGGTAATAAAAGAACAAAATTATCCGATTTCTCTTTTATCTTAGAATTAAACTCGGACATAATATGGCAATTTATAGGACTTTTTGTAGAACTGAAATAGCTTTTTGAAATACATTTTGCAATCAACTCTTTCAAACTTTTGTTGATTAAGTAATTTATATTCGCATTTAAGAAAAAACAACCTTGTTTGTCGTATTCCGGTCATTTATTACAAAATGTATTAGGTATTTAGAATTTAACCAAATATACGAAACCTATAATAAAGTTGCATTACAATTCAACATTTTAACAAACTCATGAGATGTAAGAAATATTCTAACGCGTGTCATTTCATGCTCGTATCATCGTCGCTGCCATGCACGTGTATTTAAAATATTCCATATTTAAAAAGTTAATTATAATGAGATTTAAAGTATGAAAATTATTTTTATGGAATATGTAAATTTAGATTAAATATTGTAGGCACTTGAGATTATGTAAAAAAAATTATGAAGAAACATTTCAAATATTTGAAGAAAGAGAAGTATTTAGTATATTAAAAATAATTGTAGCACTACTGATTGTAATTGTAGAGAACCGGAGAGAAGCAAACGGAGGGAAAGGAACCCCAATTCATCGAACAAAATATTCCTACATATACATTCTGTTTCTACAGAAACCAGAACAAATCTACGCTCAATTGCGTCCCTTTCTTCATTGACTGCGTCGCGCCACCACCTCCGGCGAGCTCCGCCGCCACCTCGGCCACCTAATGCCTGCCCAAAAGCGCCTCTGCGACACCACCACTCCGCCTCCTTCTCCTCCGCCACCGCTTGAGCCTGAAAAAGGCGACGATTCGCTTCAGGGCAGCGAGAATCATAATGATGAGCAACCGGAAAACGCCTCCGGTGCGTGCTTTCATATGTCTTTGTGTCCACGCCTACCGACATGCATTATACTGGATACGATATGCTAGAGTTTCAGTCGACATTTGTTTTTCTGATTTTTGTTGATTGCTACTTTATTTATTTCTTTTGTTTTTTTGCTTGATTCTCAGATTCCGATGGTAGCTCTTACTCCAGCGGTGGAGAGAAAGACGAGTAAACTATCTGTATCCCTTTCTGCGTTTTGGTTTACACATGTGCTCACACACCTACGTATGAACACCGAGGGGTCTTGTTCGTATGATGTTTGAATCTGCTGTGTTGCAACTGCGTGGGTTTTAAGGATGTTTTATGCGTTAAATTTGCATTTTTTAGCTTGAGATCTACTTGCTTTATGTTGTGGTATAAGTTACAACTGCTTTACTTAATGTCCATGAAAGAGTATCTTTGAGTTTTTTTTCTTTGTTTTTTGGATTGGTTACTTTTTGTTTATTGTCAAAGTCGTTTCTAAATTTGATTTGGGATCTGGTAATTGTTATGTTGTTCTCCATTTGATTGCTTGATCATGATATGCGTAATCATGCATGATCTGCTTGGAGACAAGGCTGCCTTAGGATATCTCAGTTATGGAGTTCTGAGGAAGCGCTAATCAGTAATTTTAATTCTCTTTTGATGTCCTGTGATTCAGTCTTTTAGTTTTGGTTATGCAGAAGTGCAATTTGAGAACTAGATTGATGCTTTCATATTGATTTTTGTGTTTCTTGGAATTTTGGAATTGATTTATGTTATTTATAGCAATGATTAATCGGGGTAAGTGATTCTCAACCCCATAAGGATAGTGCTATTTGTGCGATGATTCCATATAGGAAAATAACAAGGATTTGCACTTCTGTATGGTACTTATGGCCTTATTTGAATGTATGCTGAGTTATTTAAAAGTTTTATTGTCAATATTTCAGGTTTGTTGTTGTGAAACTGGCTGAAATACGCAAGGAAGTTCAGTGTCCAATATGTTTAGGTATGTTTTTCTACTTTTAAGTTTCTGAGATTTTCAAATAGTTCAAAGGAAAAATCTCTAGTCAATATTTTTATTGAACCAGTAAACAACAAAGTTCTGCAGGAAGAAGCTGTGTATTCCATGCTTTATGATTATGAGATTCAATCATGATGCAGAAATGATTAAAGTAGTTAGTTTGTACAGTCTATAATTAAGACTGCACTTTTCTTGCTCCCTCTGTGAGAGTCGAATAGCTGTATTTAAGTGTTCACATGTCATAACAGCAGCAATATGTGATTAATTGGCCTTCTCTTGTCAAATTTGTCCATTCTGTAGTCACTGGCATTCAACTCCTTTCTACGTGTGTAGTTGGAGGAAGTTCAGGTTGACCAATTAATTCTTATGAGAAGTGTATCAGTTTTACAATAAAAATACAAACGTGTTATCATGGAAACTTCACCTGTGTACATATGAACTTCTCTGTTTTACTTTAATTTGATGAAAGGTGGTTTGTACTAGTGTGTCTAGAAGAGTAGAAATGGTAGCCTATTGGTCATAACCTGTTGTCTTTTTTTCTTTTTCTTTTTTCGTGTGTTCTTTCTTTCCACGCCAGTTCTGTGATGTGTTTAAAATTTTCACTGGACAGGCATCATTAGGAAGACTAGAACAGTTATGGAATGCTTACATCGGTTCTGCAGAGAGTGCATCGATAAATCCATGCGCCTTGGGTATTTTTTGTGCTACTATTCTGTTGATTAGCTATTTTAGAGTTCTTTCATTTACTTTTCATTTTGATTTCTGTTCAGGAACAATGAATGTCCTGCTTGCCGCACTCATTGTGCTAGCCGCCGCTCTCTAAGAGATGATCCAAATTATGATGCTCTCATTGCTGCTCTGTATCCAGATATTGATAAGTATGAAGAAGAGGTAATAGTTCTCCGAATTTTCCTCACTTCTCTTATGGTTAATGTAGATTTACTTCATCGCTAACCATATCAGTTGTCACAGCAGGAATTGGCTTTCCATGAAGAGGAGAGAGCTCGCAATAAGCAGGTAAACTGATCTTGATGGTAGTCTCATACTTCAACCACTCATATGCTTCAGATATATTTTCCTGTAATGGGCTCTGAGAGCCATTGTGAAATAATGGGTGGTCAATGGCATACTTTTCTCTGACTGAATAGACTAGGTATATTCTTGCTCAGTACTGAGTATGATGCCTCATTCAGTTGTGCATTTCCAGCAATGAATTGCCTAGAACAAAATTCTATCTGCTTAAATTTTCTGTTCCATAACAGATCCAAGCTTCAATTGCCCAGACTTTTCGTCGACAAGCAGAAGCTCTGGGGAAGAAACGAACATCAGCGAGAACATTTGCGAGGAGACAGAGCAATTATAGAAATTTGAGAGGTCGGAGAAACCATCGTGTTGTTGAACACCATGGATCGGATGAAGATGAAGAAGGTAATGTGCATGATGATAGCAAAGACTCTTCTTCAGCTGATGAGCACTCTGCTGAAGCCAAATCAAAAAGATACAAAAGATGGGGAGGAGCTCGAACTTCTCAAACATCATCAGGTGCCAATGCAGATGGAAGTTATGATGCTAATGATTCAGAAGCGAACAGAGAATCACCTGTTATGTCTGCTGCACTTCTTGGAAGTAGAGAATTTCTTGGCTGGGGAAGAGGTGGCATGCGAAGTAATACTCGTTATGGTGGCCTGAATTGGACAAATGGCAGAGTTGCCAGGAGTAATCGGCTGTCAAAGTTAACCAATCGTCTCCGATCCTTACATGAAAATGATGAAGTGGTAATCCTTGACATTTTGCTTTGATTATCTTGGAGATTGATTCTTTTCATCTAGTGTAAATATGTATAATGTTTTAATTGGGTGGGAAGGAGAGGATGGATGGAGGAATAGAAGTGATGATTGATTTGGGCTAAGATCTTCGAAGCCTTGAGAGAATTGATCTAGTTCAGTTGTGTACATTTGTACTCGTATCTTCTCCGACAAAGGAACTAATATCGGGTTCATTTCCTTGTCTATTTTCAGTTCAAAGTTGGGCTCATGATTGTTTCATTGCATGAAGAAAAGATACCCAGCTTGAAGCGACCTTACCTCTGCTGCAGCGCCACATCATCAGTTAGACACTTATGCCAGGTCCTCTCCTCGCCCTCCCCCATTCTAATTCTTGATCTATCTTTATATGGCGGTTCGAAACAAAATCATACATTCTGAGTAGTTTTAAAACCACATCTCTTGCAGTATGTTGCTATGCAGACATCTGTGGAGTCTAGTGAAATTGAGATGCTAGTAATGAAAGATTTTCATCCAGTAAACGATTCTTTGGTTCATACAAAAGAATCTGGCAACTTAGATCCACACCAGAATGAGTTGCAGTTGCTGGACGAGCATCAAACCTTGGACCAAATTCTCGCCAAGTTCACTCAGCAACATCTGGTAAGACTTCTCCCTTGTCTCAAATTGAATGCTCCACAATTATACCAATACCTTTGTCTCTATGTATCCCTTATCGGTATTATTTACATTCTAAGATGGCACCGAATTGGCAACAATTTCCATTCAAGTTGAAAGTGCCAATAGCATGTGAAATCCATAATTATCCAATTTTTTTGACTACTCCAATGAGTTGGTTGCATGTAATGCAATGACATGTTTTCCTATTTCCCGACTTTGAAAGTTGAATTCTATATATCAGGTTTTAGCATACCGGCGAAAGGCACAAATCGAAGGAAACTGAAGATGATTTCCCCTTCTCTCTTTCTGTGAGAATATGATGCCTAAGCTTTCCATCAGTTTTATTATATCTTATTACATTTACATGTACATTGTTGTTCAAGTAATCTAGAAGTAAAATATTACACACACAAGCAACTATATACTAGACGAAATTAGGGAAAATAGTAACGTATGTTTGTTCTATTACTTGTTAGCTTAACCTATCTAGTATTTCGTTTTATTGGTTGTTCGACCGTATGTTGTGAAACTTGAGCTGGTTGTCCGTATCAGATCTCTATATATCCTAAATTTGGATTTAAGTCGAGTCATAATGAAGTCGATGTTAGTGTCCGTTTCGACTTGCATTGTCGCCTCTTAAGCTTCTGCTGTTTACATATTATGTGTAATCTTTCTAAATGTAGAGTTTTAAATCCAGCAGTGTAACACCATGTCATACAAGGTAATGTGATTTTAGTTGCATTTCAAACTGCAATTTCATGAAAGTTTCTGTTAGGATAATTCACCAATTCAAACCTAACCTTTGAAGAACACCACCAAAAACAAGAACTCCAAGTAAAGAAATCAAAACAAAATGAAAATACAAGAGCACACCAACGAGTTACGTGGTTCGGCTTTAAGGCCTACATCCATGGGAAGAATGGGGAGGGGATTATCTCATTAATCTAAGAAAACAAGAACAAGAACAACTCTGCAAATTTCCAGATTACAACTCTTGAATGTGACTAACTTGCTCTCTTTCACTCACTATTTATCTATCTATGCTAGATGTCAATTGTAATACAAACAATCCTTTAAAGCCCTATATATAAGCTATACAACAGAAAGTAAATAAAACGGATCTCAAATGAATTCTGTAGAAGATCTGGAAAACGGCTAGTTGAGCCCCTGTTTCTTGATCTTCATCGTCTTCAACTGAATTACTCGTTTCCTTGCCACGCGTCGCGATCTGATTGGCTGCCGAAAATAACACTTCTATGCAAAAGTTGAAACCACGCTTCTGTAAGTGAAAGTGCGCTTCTTCCAACCATGAGAAATCCGATTTCCATTCAAACCAAAAACGCGATTCTATAAGTAAAAACGCGCCTCTTATTCCACAACACTTTGGGCCTTTAACAACGCTTTAGAAAACCGTTGTTGTTTCTCTTTATTCAAAAACACAACTTTAAACAGATGCAACTCTACTGCATGAGTCTTGCATGAGATCCAGCCACCATTCACAGTTTCATAAGATCACCTGTTATGACAAGGGTATTTCTGACAATTGACTACATTGATATCCAATAATTGTTCATTATTAAGTAATATATTGTCATTACTCATTGCAATAACCTTGTGGACCAAACCCTTATCTTCTTGTCTCTTGTTAGTGCCTGATGGGTTTTCTTCATCATTGCAACTATAAGAAAGCAGACAAATTCCAACGGAAAAATTCCAACGGTATTAAAAATCGTTGGAATTTTTCAAAATTCCAACGGCATTTCCAATGTCATGTTTAACTGTTGGAAATTTCCAACGACAATTCTAACGGCAAGTGGAAACCGTTGGAATGAACCGTTGGAAAAGTCATTGGAATTACTATTCCAACGGAAATTCCGACGACGACTTACCGTTTGAAATTTTCAATAAGTTTTCCAACGGAAATTCCAACTATAAGGTACCGTTGGAATTGTTCCAACAAAATTTCCAATGGAAATTCCAACGACAGATTGCCGTTGGATATTTTCCAACAAATATTCCAACGACAACTCACTATTGGAATTTTTCCAACAATTATTCCGATGAATATTCCAACGAAATTGTGCCGTTGGAATTTTTCAATTTTCCAACAAGTATTCCAACGGAAATTCCAATGATTGGGTGTTTGAATTTTTCCAACAACTATTCCAACGGAAATTTCAACAACAACTTGCCGTTGGAATTTGTCCAACAACTATTACAACGGAAATTCCAACAACAACATGCCGTTGGAATTATTGCAACAACTATTCCAAAAATTATTTGTGCAAATTTCATGGCTCAACAAAATTAAGTTAAATATGCTCTTTAATTGGTTCTTTATTATTATTTAATCTACTCATGATAATTAAAAAAGTTCACATAATTAAATTTAAATTACATACTAATTAAATTGAAAATTAATGATAAATAACAATAATTAAATTTATTCATAAATAGCAATTTAAAATTTCTTAATTAATATTAAAATATCATGTGATTCACGCTAATAAGAAAAATAAAGATAACCACAAAGATTAGTAATTAAGAAAATATATTGTTATAATGATATATATAGTAGGATAGAATAAGTCTTAACTGAAATTGTCTCTCAAATCATTTCAAATGAAACAGATTAATCCACCATTCATATATAAATTCATGAATATGGATAGATTAATGGGTAAAAGAGAATACAAAATTCAAGATTAATTTTACCAATTAAAAAACCCATTTTATTCGATGAAAAAGAAGTGCATTAATCATTTTTAACATCATTTTCATAGATCCACTTTCATCAAGATCTTATAATCAAAGATAAGCATGAAAGCTGAGAAAATTAATGTAATTAGACAAAACTCAGATCTCACTTATTTTATTACACAGGATGATAATATGACACTCAAAACCACAGCCATGCTTACTACTACCTTAATTAAACAAACAATTAAAACATCCTTCTATTTACATGCAACAGCCCGCGGCGGCGCCGCCGCTGCTCCGCCACTTCACTTGTGCTTGCTTCTTGTCTCCCCACTGTAAAGCCTGCAAGATTAATAAAAATTAAAAACCATAGTTTTATATAATTAAGAAAAAAATATGATTAAAGTAAATAATACTCCCTCGTCCCACTATTTCAATCTCCTTATCATTTTCATTTGTCCCAATTAAATTTATCAACCCAAAATAACAAAAAAAATTTTACTCTCTTACCCCTTCATTTCTTTCATTTTACAACTTTTACACTCAAAAATTTGATTTAAATTACAAAATTATCACTCAAGAATATTAAAATAACACATCCAATTAAAGTCAACAATTTTTTCTTAATATCTCTGCCGATCAAAATAGTCTAAAAATCATGAAACGGAGGTAGTGTAATAATAAAGTGGTAAAACTAATCACCAATCATAAACGGTGGGTGAGTTGGGCTGTGGGCGGTCAAAGTAGTCAGCTCCGACGTTCTTGGTGGCGATGTTGCTTCCGGGGTTGAACACGCTCCGCCACACGTTATCCTTACGCGCCGCCGTGGGCGACGGCGTTCCCGGCGTGGCTGGACTCGCCGGCATTGACAGAGACCTCTGGTACTTGCTACCACTGCCCTCTCCACCTTCTTAACAAGCAGAAAAACAGTAAGAGATCATCAAACACACACAGTAACACGCAGTGGAGTGTGTGAAAAAAGAATCAAAGAAGAATAGTTAGAGAGAGAAAGAAAGAGACCTTTGATGATCATCAAGGGCTTGGTGTAAACCTTCTTGAGGTGTTTGAGGCCACGATCGGGCTGAGGCCCGGCTACGACGTCGTCCCATAGATGATCTAGAAGCACCATTTTCTTCTGCTTTGCTTCTCTTGTGTGAGCTCTAATGGAGTGAGAGTGAGGGGTATTATAAAGATGGCTACATGGATATAAATATACGTACATCTAAAATATCTTTTCTCTTTTTCCACTTTCCAAGCTCCTTTTTTCTATTTCCACGCCACCTACTTGATGGACGGCCAATCACAAATTTACAATCTTCAGTTTTTTACTTGTCCATTCTATTTTATATTTCCATATATAATGTTAATTTATAATATGATTCAACGTGTTTGACGTAATATGACATTTAATACATGTCATATATGAGTTAGTCTTCTGTGTAACTGGTGCACATATAATTCGGGTCGGATCCGGGTCGACCCGGATCCGCGTACTTTTATTTATTTTATTTTTTTTGAATTTTATTTTTTCGCTTCAGGTTGTGACCTTTATGTTATATGTATGTGACATTTATGTTATATAAGTGTGACCTTTATGTATAAATGTAATGACCTTTATATACTCTAACTTAGAAAAAAAATGAAGAATTTTAGCAAAATTTGTACATATTTACGTTTATGTAATATTAGCTGCACATATATTCATCCCTAAAATGCACTGAATTTTGAAAATTTCAATTTTTTTCCAAAGTTATGGATTATAAAGGTCGTAATATTTGTACATAAAGGTCACAAGAATTGTACATAAAGGTTACAACAATACAACATAAAGGTCTTAATCTGAAGCGAAAAAATCTGAAAATCTTCATTTTTTCCTAAGTTACTGAACATAAATGTAATAATATTTATATATATAGGTCACAATTATATAACGTAAAGGTCACATCCTTACAACATAAAGGTAACAGCCTGAAGCGAAAAAAAAAAGAAAAAAAAAAGGAAAATCCAGATGTGCGGATCCGGGTCGGGTCACCCCAGTTGCACCAATCCAAATCCGTGCATCTGGTGTACAGCAGCATTTGCCGTCATATATTTATTGGTAATGTCATTGTAACGTCACACGGTGACTATTTTAAAATATGAGATGTATCACCAGTGTGATATAATATCCCATGTGATAGACGTGAAGTACAGATTACTATAGAATATGAAACTAAATACAATAGAATAGAAATAGGCCATAGTTGATTTTCAAATGTTCAAGAAATTCACAATTACAAAATAATGAAGATCTGTATTATACAAGTTTTTATCTCAAATCATATGGATCTAAAAGAACAATGAATATATTGAATCATTGTCTCATTGTTAAAGATATGTATATACCACAATAACATTGTTCTCATTAAATAAAATACTATATATATATATTATAGGACATTTATTGAATGTATTAAATTCTTCCATAATTAAAAAACTTTTCAAAACATATCTTCACACAAACATCGACTAAAACAAGAAACAAAAGGTGAAGGTTAATATGGTGTGGTTTTGGGAAAAATTGGGAGTGGAAATAGAGAAAATCTAAAAAGATGATAAGGATGAAGACTTAGTAAAGGTGGGGCCCAAAAGAGAGTACATAAATAAATTATAGTGTAGTGTCTATGGGCCGAGTATGGTGAGTCACCTTATCCATTTGTCCTTTACTTTGGCCCAAATATCTTAGGCTCCACCTCTCATATTGGGCCCCACTCTAGATATAGGTTGGTAAATTCCGTTTACTTTTTTCTGGTTAATTGTTGATAAAATATTTTGTGCAACTGCTAGACCTGCCCCATGCACCTCTGAGGTGCATTATCACGTGTCCCAATGCACTTTCACGTGTTTTCATGTGTCTGGTGGGTGTGCTTAAACCCACCAAAATTCGCTCCAGACAGTCATACCCTTATGTTATATTAGAGTTACCCTCATGTTATGTTAGTATTATCTTCATGTTATGTTAGTGTTACCCCCGTGAAGGTATGATTAACATTGGTTTTTACCTTTATGTTATGTTAATGTTACTTTCATGTTATGTTAGTGTTATCCTCATGAAGGTATGATTAACATTGGTTTTTACCTTCATGTTATGTTAATGTTACTTTCATGTTATGTTAGTGTTACCTTCATGTTATATTAGTGTTACCATCGTGTTATTTTAGTTCAGTGATTTTAAACTAAGAGTATGAAATCTGGAGATGGGGTCACATTAACATAACGCGAAGGTAACCCTAACATAACATGAAGGTGACACTAACATAACGTGAAGGTAACGACCAAAACACGTGAAAAAAAGTAAAGAGGCGCGGCTGGGCCGGCCAGCCCAACCTACGCGCAACTGAGATCCGTGCAACTGGATGCACAAGAGAGTGACTCTTAATTCTTTGATTTAATATGAGATTATTGTTTATCAAACAAATATTTATTCACTTGCTAGAAAAATAAAAAAAATAGAAGTCCTATTTTATATTATATCCTATTACATCAATCCACATCATCAAGTAACCAAACCTGTGGGCAAAATAAGATTATTGCATTAATCTCTCTATATATGTATCTTGGAAACTTATTAAAGTGATTAGATTATAATATGGATTAATTTAATTATGCATGTCTTTGTCATGGTGTGATTTTATTTGATTCTAGTTGCAATTAAGTAGTGCAAATTAATTCTACTTGAGTTTCTAAGTGGTGGATGTCTTTGTCATAATTAAAGTTTGAGTTGGTCTCTTGTGAGACTGTCTCACATGCGACCAAATTCAAGTATGTCTTTTATAGGTATAAGTATGTGTTTTTCAGCTATAAGTATGTGTTTTATAAGTATATTTTTACAGGTATAAACATGAGTTTTAAAAGTATGTCTTTTACACTCATAAGTATGTCTTTTTCAGCTATAAGTATGTGATCTGGAATTCCGTCGCATGTGTGACGGTTGCACGCGAGTTTTGTTGTTAAAGTTTAGGGATATATAGATGAAATATATTCTAGATTTGAATTTGAATTTTATAATAAGGGTAGAAAAGTAATTTGAGCAATCTTAATTAGTTATGTTGAGGAGTAACATTAAATATATCTCTAACTTAAATAATCTAGGTATGATTTTCACCTAAACATTATTCATCAAACTCTAATGATAAAATATGTTGATTAACAACCTAATTATTGAATATTGATAAAAACCCTAAATTTGGATGCAAGCATCTAAGTTTATCACATTAATAACGGACATATAATATACACTGAATTAAATTTTATGAATGAAATGTTCCAATTACGTTATGGATGAATATATATGATATAAAATATCAGGGACAAAACTTATATACCCCTGGGGCACATGGAGACACAGATCTAGGTGTTATACACATGCTCTTTAGGTGTTATATATTTACTCTATAGGTGTTATGTTTCTTGGTGTTATACATATATTCTACAGGTATTATATGTATATAAGAGCAAATATATGATACCTAAAGAGTATACATATGATACCTGTAGAGTATATATATAACACCATATAATAGGTTAAGTTTGGGGCACTGTACCCCGAGGCACACAAGTGTCACTCAAATATCGATTACAGAAAAAGGATATCACAATTCTCAATCAACAAAAGACATCTGATTTCATCTCATAAACTATGTTTTCATATTCCTGAATTATGGATATTAAAAACTTATCATACACCATATAATATGTGTTTATCTCTATATAAAGGGGAAAAAATTGTGAAAACAAAGAAATAAAATGAAAATTATGCCTTCTATTTGGGCCCATGAATATATGGAAAGCTTCATTGGAGCAATAATATCAACAATTATAAATAAGACAACATTATATATAGTAGGCCCATATATTATGTTGTTTTAAGCCCAAATAGTTGGGCTTAAGAGTACAACAGCCCAACTCTTTTGTCCATCTCAGCAATGGCCAGGATCTATGTCCGGGTGGGAATTGTGCCCACATCATGCCACGTGGAAATATGACAAATACAATTTTCAAATTGCAGGTTCCACATCAGAAATTAATCACTGTTTGAATAGGCTACAAATATAGGATTTGAAATAAATGAATTTCAAATCGTTTATATTGATTCAGTTATGACTTCATTTGAAACTCACCTAAACTACTTAAAAATCAGTTCAAAATGAAAATAACATTGTCAAGTTCATATATATCCACACACGTTTTTTTTTATTTTTTGGCTATCCAAACACCAGCTAACATTATTTGCTAAAACTCGCAGATCAATACTTAAAATACACACACATATAGTTAGATTTATACTACCTCCGTCCCAAAATAAGTGTCATTTTAGTCTTTCATACACAAATAAAGGAATATGATTAGAGATACTTTTTTCTCTTTCATTTCTTAACAACATTTAATTTGATAGAAATAAATAGGAGTATCTTTGACATATTAAATAAAAACGTCACTTATTTTAGAACCGAGGTTTTGAGCTTTATCAATCTCTAGCGAAAGCCTTAAAGTGAAGAATAAATGTTGAAGATGGGATGAGGTTTGAACACACTACTTTATCTACAAACACTCTCTTGGTCAACTCTTCACAACTACTCTCATTTACTATTATTTTTATCAACTTCTTTGAATTTGGAATCTTCTTTTTTATCATCAAACATTTATATCTTGTCTTCAATTTCTTGAATTCATTGAGATATCATCTTTATTGCACTTTTCGTTTTGTAATTCCTAATATATATTTATGGGGTTTTTCAATTACTCCTATCTTCGAAAGTAAATTAGATAATGCATGAGTCAAAAAATATGAATAAAAACAACCATTGAAAAATACTAAAATACACAAAGTCAAACACTAAATAAAGTAACATTAGAAGCACCATATGTTTTAGCTAATTCAGAACATATTACTAAAACAAACAAAATTTTTATTAAACATTTAATGGAAGCTAAGAGAGCAAGAAATTAATGGCATTGATAATACGAACAATACATCAATGTTTTTATTCAAAGATTTGGCGGTGGGGGAAGGTTAAGATCGACGTTGATGCCTTTGGATATTCCGTTGACCGGAAAACCCCGCATTATGTTCAACTCATCGGCGATCTCTTGGTATGACTCCGGTCGAAGGCTGAAGCATATGGGTCTGTGCCGTCGGCATTGTCCTGACAAATCTGATATCAGTTTTGATACTAATATATAAATAAAGTCACGGTATAAAATAAAAAAACCCGGTTTTTCCTTTTAGAATATATTTCCGGTTTTTTGTTAGTTGACTTTCTACACATTTAATTGTATTTATCATTTACGTTGGCGATTTTACCTATACTTCAGTTCTAACTATTGAATACTAACTAATGATCTTTTAGGTTCGTTATTCAAATATCTTCTTCATCTAGAATTCATTTTTGATGCATGAAATATTGAATCTATCATTTTTATTTATTTCGTATTTGTAATTTTGAGAGTACCTGAATGATCGACCAAAGAGAGATAGCTGCTTAGGGTAGGAACCCACTGCAGTCGTTGCAGGATTGCTTGAACACTGAAGTGCGGCGCTCTGCCTCGGTGTCTCATTATTGAACAACAATTCATTCAACGACTTGATTTGTACATTCAAATCAAGAAGGGGGAAGTTAGTTATAGCATTAGGACCACGGTATCGACGAGCGGCATTGTCATAAGCTCTTGCCGCTGCCTCCTCCGAGTCAAATACACCCAAGCAGATGCGTTGCTTTTTGATTGGGTCTCTGATCTCGGCGGAGTACCTCCCTAGTTGTCTCTTTCTAACGCCGAGATAATGCATGTCACCATCACCATTACCATCACCATCACGGGACCTTGGCGCCATCATATGTAAGCAACCAAGATCATGAAATTTCTTGGTGAAGAAGAGGGAGTGGATGGGTAAATTTATAGGGAGTTGGGGAGTGTGAGTGTAATAAATTCCTTTCAATTTAAAATAATCATTACACGTTAAGTATATTAAATAATATCGTTAATTAATAATGATATGTATAAAAGAAAATAACACTAAATGTAAGAGAGGATTCAAACGAGTAGCGTGGCAAAGGAAATTTATTAGGATTGAAAGAGTGCTTGGCTGTCTAACTAACTGTTGTTATCTCTTGCATGGCTTATTGTCGTATTAGCAATATCTTTATTTCATATTTCTTGTTATATTTATTCATTTTTTTCAATAAAAATATATGCTACATGCGGTGACGGATCAAGATTCGTATTAAATGTGATAAAACAAGAAATATAATATCATATATAATTGAGGATCTACTCCATAAAAATATAGCAATATAGATGGAAAAAATGTTTTTCTTTTAATTATTAAATTAGATCCATAAATGTCATTCACGATTTCAAGTATTTCAGTTTCAATTTCACAACTACAACTCCATTTTTTTTTCCGAGGCAATCTTCAACGACCTTCATTAATTGAAGCTTCGAACAATATGTTTATGAAATTATTAGCCTCATGTGTTTAAAAACCCCGTGGGGTGAGTTATGGTTAATACAACGAAAATATATTTTATCAAAAACACAAAAATATGAATGATTGTGTTTTTTCCATATGTTTTGATGATAAGGGCATTGACAACAAAGTCTATGCTCGTCAAGTTCGCTTTCCAACGCATCAAAAATGAGTTCCGTTCCACGAGACTTTCGGATTAAGGGTTATGACTATTTTTCTAACCTATAAAAACTCGAAAGGACAAAACACACAACTTAGGCAATGAAATCATGACCAAAAGCTCACACTAAGTAAATCACATCAAAAAGCCCATATACCTTTACTACAAAAAGAACAAGGCTACTTGGGCCTAAATTCGGCCCACCAATGTTATTATGGGCTTGGGCTGCAAGTTCTCTACATTGCAGGGAAGGAGGAGAGAAACGGTGTCGTTTTGGACATGTATTTCCCATAATTCCCATTTCATCTTCTCCACTGAATTAAAAGTTCACATTTTTATAATCCTCGAGAATTAGGGGTAGGGTTTCTCTCTCTCTCTCTCTCTGTCTCTCTCTCGTACACACAATGGCGAGCAAATCAGCGTCGACGGCAGCTGATCAACCGGGAAAGAAGCCGGGGTTGCGAAAACCGGTGTTTGTGAAAGTGGAATCTCTGAAACCGGGGACGAACGGACACACTCTCGTAGTGAAAGTGATGAGTTCCGACACCGTTGTGAATAAGAAGCCTCGTAACCCGGCTTTTCGTGGCTCCCAAAACCAGAATACGAGAATCACCGAATGCCTGGTAGGCGATGATACTGGGACTATTCTCTTCACTGCGCGTAATGATCAAGGTATTCCCAGTCTCCACCTAGAAATCTTAGTTATAATTACAAAGTTGGGGGATTTTGCTGATAGGATTTTTTGAATTGTTTGTGGAGGCTGTTAAACAAAAATCATATTGCCAGGATTTAGTCATTGATAAACTTGAGAGTTTGCAGAATATTAGATGTCTAAATTGAGTTTTATAATTCTTGGGAATATGAACTTTTAGCTTCTGTTCTTATGTACTGTAAATTTTGCATCAGTTGTTTTTATCATTTTTAACATGTTTGTGGGAGAACATTTCTGTTTGATTGATTTTGTGGTGTGAGTTTAAATCTCCATGACTGTGAGTTGCTGATTGTCAAGTTTTAACATTTGAATTTATTTATCGAATTGGATTCGATGAGCATGTGAGAGGGCCATGCCACTGTTGAGAAGCTCACTCATTTCTTGTGATACAGCTTGGGCCAAATTGTGCATAATCTGGTTGGGGAGTTGTATAATTTCTAGGGATTCATTAGGAGTTATATGATTTCTTAAGAATCTTTATAGTTTTTAGTATATTGTATAAATAGTTACAATATGATTCATTTGTAATCAACCATAACTCCTTACTCATTTGAGTGATGTAGTTGAGAGCATTCTTATGCTTCTTATTTTGAAGATACACAAAATTACTCCTTAAGTCATTTGAGTGATATAGTAGAGAGCCTTCTTATAGTTCTTCTCTTTAAGATACACAAAATTACTCGAGACGAGAGAGAGAGAGAGAGAGAGAGAGAGAGAGAGAGAGAGAGAGAGAGGACTTACTATGTTTGCTTATTATGAATAAGGTATGGTGGAATACATGGGCTTTTTTTTCTGATGAAAAACTTTAATAATGTTGCAGTGGAGTTGATGCAGCCAGGTAATACAGTGATTCTTCGCAATGCCAAGATCGACATGTTTAAGGGGTCCATGAGATTAGCTGTCGATAAATGGGGTCGTGTGGAGGCTACCGAACCAGCAGAATTTGTGGTCAAAGAGGACATCAATCTCTCCTTAGTAGAGTATGAGTTGGTTAATGTTGTTGAATCTTAAAGAAGTGATCATGCTATCATTGAGGTTATATTGTCCTTGGGTTTTGGTATACAAGTTTCTCCCATTACTTTGTTTTTCCCCATCAATTTAATTGACATAACATGAGTCTGATGTAGTTGTTGTGGATTTAGTGGTTGGAATGTAAACATTGTGCCCTAATTTTGGCCTCTCAATTCTTGATTGTGATCTCAATGGAAATGTATAATTTTTGAATGTCTACTTACGATATAGTTGTACATGTTTTACAATTATTTTCATCTTGTATATTGATTAGTCTACCTTATAATAAACTGTATCAATTTATTTGAGAGTGTGTAGAATTGTTTGACCGTCATCATTGTTAGATATATGATTCTACATTTGATATTCCTCCTAGCTAAGATCTTTTATGAATTATGATCTTTACAATAACCTTAATGTCGTTTATATAATACTACAAAAGAGCTGAGATTTGAAAGTGATCAAATTCAATTCAATTTGATAACAGCACCAGAAAAGAATGAAGGGTCATTTATTATATATCCTCATCGAAGAACAAAGAAAGAAGAAGTAAGAGAAACGCTCCAACATATGGTCTGGCAAGGCTAAACAGAAGTCACTAATGAAAACTATCTGAAGCAAATCTCGGTAATTTATAGCACATAAACGTCGTGCTGCAAAACGTTTGAATCATTTTTAGTTCCGGTATGGGGAAACAATAATCGACTCTAAGGGAGATAAAAAGGATAGCTTAACAACGATGCAGAATAATGTCTCTTGCAGTAGAATTACATGAGCATTGACATCCATGGATCTATCACGAAATGCACCCCATCTCAACATATTCTTAACAATCATCCATCTACAACGCAAGAAAAGAAACATTTCTTATGGAAGGTATCGAAAGAAAGTCGAGCATAAACTAAAGTAGATATCATGACTATGACTCCAAGTGCCAATTTTACTCTCTGAGGCTTATATATATTCAGCTTAAACAAAAGGAGACAATTCGAAAATCTTCAAGCCAAATTCAGCCAATGAGCAGTAATCACAACCCTAAATGGAGAAAGAAAAAGCCCAAGTCAAAAGGTCGTGCCAGCATTTGTTCTATGCATTGTTGTGGACACGACAAGACAAATCTCGATGCAATGTAAGAATAAGAGAACAAGTAGAAAGTATTTCACATAGTATATAATATCCACCATGTAAGAGCCTTTGTATAAACATCTAAGGAAGCTAAAAGATGCCATCTTGATCTGGTTACGGAAGTAACATCAAGAATCTTTGTTCACGGCAAGAAATCATCGAACAAGTTTCATCTTAACATTGATAGCCGAATTAAGAGCCAAAGAAAACCAGATGAAATCAACAACTCTTTGTATCAAGCTCATTCATGAGTCTACCTATTGACATTCTCCTAATGCTCATGAAAATAAAACTTCGCCCGAGGATCCAATCAGTCATCATACATCATCATTGGAATCTGACGAATACAATGTATTAGGATGATCCACACAAGACTAAAACACGAATATCAGTTGCTTAAAGGATAAACATGTGATTTCTTCAATGTGATTTGAGTTCTTAGATATGATCAACAACTACATTGAGCAATAATCAACGATAATCAAACACTACACAGACAAGCACTGGATTCAGGATCTAGAACATAACAAATCAATCGTTTTATGGATCATTTACGAACTATCATTCAGAAATTGCAATGAAAAACTTTATGATTTTGTGCACAGCATAATATTCACACTTGAATCATTTGATATGTCCACCCAATTTGTTATTTTGAAGTCATTTTTCTTTTCCTCATAAAATCATCCTCAAAAACAGAAAAACATTTAGGATAAAGATATGAGTTTTCAAATTCCATAATCCAACACCATGAGAAAGCACCGAACAAGAAAAATCAAATTACCTTCAATACTCCAACCGTGACCACGAGGAGCAACAGAGAGCATGGAAGTGAGCACCGCAGAGGCTGTTGCAGTGTGGTAAGGCAACATCGACGCGGTAACGCTGCTCATCTCCACCGGAGACCTAATTCATATAACAATTAGCTATCAATTTACGAAATACAAAATGAATCAGCAAGATCAAGCAAAAAGAACCTGAAAATGCGGGCAGAGAGCGGTTTCTGAGACGAGATTCGAAATGGAGAGGGAGCAGCCTGAGGCTTGACACCGGCGGAGAATCTCGTGGTGGCGCTGCGAGCGGATGCGGCGGCGGAGCGCATGGCAGATCGGGCGGCGACGGCGGCCATGGCGTATGGAAGCTGTATATACTGATAAAATTCGCCGATGAGATAGAATAGGGCTTTGCTTGGGTTTTAGCTGTGTGTCTCTGTTTAGGTTTTTGAATTTGCCAGGGCAATTATTACTGCTGCCAGATCTAATTCTGGTGAATTTCCCAATTCGCCCTCCACATGACTATATAATCTTATATATTATGAAAATTGAGGAAATGCTCTGTAATACCCAATATTATATAAATTGTGATTATTCTACCCACCAATATACTGAATTGTCACCATTTACCCAATTATATAACAAAATGTTTCCAAATACCCATTTTTCATTTTACTGCCAGACAGTGATTGGTAAATTATTTCATTGTTTTTATTTTTTACTTTTTTTCATGTTTTATTTACGGATTTTTATTTTGCTTTTTTATTTCACATTTAGTTAATTGTTGATTGGTTAATATTTAGAAATGTTTAAAAACTAAGTCTAAAATATTAACCAATCAATAATTTACCAATTCCTAATTTTTAAAATTTTTTACATAAATTTTTAAATAATTTAGTGTAAATTAGTATAGGGCTTCCCGAGACCTTGACACCTTTCGGGAAACCCTAAAAATATAGGGTTTTCCGAAACCTTCAGAAAGGTTTCGGGAGACCTTAAAAATTTAGGGTTTCTCGAAAGGTGTAAAGGTTTCGGGAAACCCTAAAAATATAGAGTTTCCCGAAAGGTGTCAAGGTCTTGGGAAGCCCTATACTAAAAAGTGGGTATTTGGTGACATTCTTTATAAAAAGTGGGTATTTGATGATAATATGTTATATAGGTGGGTAAATTAAATAATTTTTATCTTACATTGGGTATTTGAAGTAGCAAACCCTTATTAATTTGTCTACATTAATTGGTCTATCAATTGAATATTAGATTTAGTTGATAGAACCACACTAAGTCATAGTAAAATTAATTTATTTCAATGATTTGACTATAAAAGTATACACGATTGATTTCATTTATAGATAAACGGTGAAATAATTAAAACTCGAAGTTTACTATAATTGTAAAACGATTGAAATATTATACAAGTTTTTACTATCTCTTGTTGCTCGTACTCGTACTCGCCTTCCCGATTACATGCTGAAGCAATGGAAAACAGAGTCCTTGAGGATTTTCGATGTCTTTATGTTGACTTGGAAGCGACAAGTTTGATATTTGATGTTGATCATAAAAGTTTCCTTTCTTTCCGAGCTTAATTCCAATTAACCGACCCAACGACACACTCTTGTCCGGGAAAAAAAGATATCGTGGACTACAGTATACATGTCAAAATTCATCAGTCACCACTTATAATAAGATGTCATTAATCAAAAATTCTTTGTCATTTGGAAAGAGTAATTGCTAATTTTACCTATGGAAATACCTATTTGTGAAGTGATCACAAAAAACCTAAATGATTATAAATTAATCATAATGTCTAGTTTCGATAAACACTAAAACAAAGATATGCATATTAGTCCAACGTAAATTTAAAATTGAATTATTAGACAGAAAAAAAAAAAGATCTCATTTCTAAAGTTATATACTACCTCCGTTCCAAAATAAATGACGTTTTAGCAACTAAAATTTGTCCTAAAATAATTGTCGTTTTCATATTCCAAAACATATTTACATGCAATATACCAAATATACCCCTATTTACTCACCTCAAATTAAATGTGTTAAAGAGATAAAAGCACCTCATTAATTAAACTTAAATAGGGGTAGATTGAACTTTTTATTACATTTCTTAATATATGTGCAAAAGGCTAAAACGTCATTTATTTTGGGACGGAGGTAGTAATTAATAATAGAAAGTAATAAATTTGCCATGAAAAAGGTAAATAAAATTAATGACACGTAAGAATTACCTCGGTATCTAGATTGGAGGAAGAGAGTGATGAGAAGCTCGAGGAACGGCGGACTGCGTCGGCGGAAGGTGGTGGCGCCACCGCCGGAGAGGCGTCCGCCGCCCTAATAGTGGTGTTGATGTTTCCAAGTCCAAGCGGCCATCCATGAGGCACCACCGACACCTCATTTACCTATTATCAAACAAGGTGGAGAAATAAGCTTCTTTGCGGCTGAGCCACCGCCCTCCTCCTCCGCCGGCGACCACCGTCAACATTAATATTATCCCAACTATTGAGATCTACCTACTCATCTTCATTTCTACCTAAATATCACTCATTTTAAACTGATTATGAAATTAAATTACACATGATCTTCATATAAAATCAGAAAATAATCCTACCAAAAACCCAAGAAAATAAAGACAATAAGTAAATTTACCTCCATAACCATGGCAATTACAGTGAAAAATATATAAAAAGGAATGGAGAATGTGTATATATATATAATAATTGATGTGAAGAAAAGTCAGAGAGTAGGTCTTGTGTGTGCCCAGGGGCACCGTGCCCCAAACACTTATTGTAATACCTTTAAATAATATGAGTAATACCTTAACATGTAACAAGTAATACCTTGAATAATACCTTCACTGAAACATATATTTCAATTATACACGTAATACCTTATGAATATGCAACTAATAACTTATGAGTATACCATTAATACCTTCAAGAATATACCACTAATACCTTATGAATACACCAATAATACCTCATGGATATATTCCTAATACCAAACTAATAATATCTTTGGGGATACAGTGCACCGGGGGTACGCAAGTTTTTGCCAAAGTCGGAATGTGCAACATAAGATGTCAGCATCGTAATTAAATTCGAAAAAGACGATGATAATAATCAATACACTTGCTGTAATTCATTTATTATGGTAGTTGGATGTTGGTAAAAGTATTTTTCACAATTTCATTCTACTTCATTATTTATTAAACTCATTGATTTAATTTAATCCTATGTAAATAAACATTAATTAAAAGACAGATTTCCTCACATTGTCGTTTTGATATATCAAGTATGGAAAAATGCTAGGATGTCTATAGTAGATAGCTCTTAATATAACAGACCAATTGATTGATATATCGAATATGTGACATGTCAACGGTGAATACATTAATGTGTTTATGGTAGGTAGGTAGCACAACAGATGTAGTATGACCAATATTTGGCTGTAATTTGAAAGAAAAATAAATAAACGTATTAATGAATTTGATTTTTTGCTTTATCAAATAATAGACACAATATTGTTCATATATATATATCCACATAAAAAAGCAAAAAGTTCCCGAAAATAGAAATCAAAGAACTGCTTCAACAATAGGGCATGGAAATCAAAGCAAAAGGTTGGAAGAATTTTCAGTTCAAGAATTCCAGCACAAGGAAACTGACTCAGAGTGCATGCTTAACAATAGCTCGCAGTATTATTACAAGTTCATCGGCATCGACATCCATCGACCTATCACAAAACGCACCACATTCTATCGATCATCCATCTACGCTACATTAGAAAAGACGATTCTACCAAGGGTTTGTTACTGAGACGAGCAAAGACAAAAGAAGATATCATGACTATGGTCACAAGTGCCAATTGATGTAGAGGCTTATATATACATACATTCGTCTTAAGCAAAAGGAGACCCTCCGAAAATCTTGAAGCCGGGAATCAGCCATTGAGCAGTAATCCACAACCCTAAATGACAAAGTCGAAGGGTCATGCTAGCATCTTTTGGAGCTATAGTATGGAAGAATAATAGAGCATAAGAATTTTACAATGATGATCTGCTTTCATCCACATATCGTTGTAGAATATATCCACAATGTATAAGAGGTTCTATGAACTAAAATTACCATATTTAGTTGGTTTAAAACTATGAGCAATTAGACTTTTTGTTCATAATGAAGAAATCAGATATCAACAAAATTGCATCTTTGAATCAACAGTCTAATGATGAGCCATGGAAAAACATAAGAGCATCAATCACTCAAAGATCAGTAATTCTCTCTATAACTCTGATTCATGAGTCTACCTATCGGACATTCTCTTAATTGATCGTGAGAACGAATCTTAGTACAGTACAATCCAACAGTGGTTATACATCATCTTTGGAATCTCTAAAGCAATTAATCCATACAAACACAAGAGTTTCTTAGAAACAAGAAAAAAAGCATCTCTAGACAATAATTTTAGAAAAAAGGTGACAAGTAAAATGGTCAATGAATATGTTTATAACTCCTACTCTTATGCATAGTTTCATACATTCCCCTAATGAATGATTCAATAATCAAGATAGCAAACATGAACAGAAAAGATAAAAACCTGATATTCAATCTGTAGCTATGATCATAAACTTCACAAACACATTTGCATCAGTAATATAGTGAAATATCAATGCATAAAGATATCACCTTTGATGATCCAACTGCACGAACAGGGGTTTTAGTATTTATTGGCAGGTGGAGTTTTAGACCAATTCATCACCATCATCCCGGATTGCAATTGATGGCTAGCTAATATATATGAAACAGGTGCACGATTCGACTTCGTATAAAAGGCTTGATCCTTGTTCTTCTTCGATTTCTTCTGTTCAAAAGCTCGAGCAGTTCCTACACTCTCTTGTCGCCTGAAACTACTCCAAGAGAGCGCTGCATCACGTTTGATCCTATGCTGCCATACAACGCTATCCTGGTTCCACCTCTGAATCTTCGTGTTCGTGTTTCTCCCTCCGATTTCTCCCTCTTTCGGTTCGAAAACAAAGAAAGCCGGTTTTGCCCCAGCTACTGCTATCCTAGGGCAAGAGAAAGTGCTACTCACCCCCTTTGCCTTTGAAGAGGAGAATGCGGAGAAGAGGACATCCTTGGCAGTTTTTTTGCTCTGATTCACCTCCCCCGGCAAGGAGGAGAAAGCAAACGAACCGCGGACGGAGGCGGCGGCGGTAGATTCGAGACTCATTTCCGGCGGAGAGAACTCTTCCACGGCGTTGGATTTTCTCCGGTTAGCGGCGCCTTCCCATCGTACAATAGCGATCCGTGTTGTACGATTAGCGTCGTACTCAACCCCTTCTACTATGCCGATAGATGGAGTATTCCGTTTCAGATCGATTTTTTTCCGCTGAACTCGCTGAAATCGCTTCGAGCCAGTCGAGAAGCAAGCTACCTTTCCTTGACTCGCACCGCTCATCTCCACCGGGGACCTAATTTGCATAATGATTAGCAATCGATACTCTGAACTACAAGTAAAGCAGTAATTATTAAATCTATTTAGAAATGGATGAGAAACCTGAAAATGCGAGTGGAGAACTGCTTCTGATTAACACTGGCGGAGAGACTCGCGGCGGCGCTACGCGCGGAAGTGGTGGCGGATCGAAGAACTGATCTGGCGGCGGCGGCGGCCATGGCGAATGGAAGCTGTTACAGAGGGATGGATACGGCGACGAGAGAAGCAGTGCTTTTGCCTTTATTGGGTTTTAATTCTTGGGCCTAATTGGATCGATGAAATTGGCAGGCCCACTTACAGGCCCAATAGGCTTTCAGCCCAAGAGGCTTAACTGAGCCATATAATCCAACTATCCGCCTTATAAATATATTCAAATGTTTTGCAATTTATTGGGTCCTCTTTAATAATGTGTGACTGATATATTCTTGTAATTGTTACATCGTGTAAACTTCATAATGCATTATGTATTGTTTACTATCTCCGTCCCAAAATAAATGACATTTTAGCAACTAAAATTTGTTTCAAAATAATTGTCGTTTTCGTATTCCAAAGCATATTTACATGCAATATACCAAATATGCTCCTATTTACTCATCTTAAATTAAATGTGTTAAAGAGACAAATGTTTCTCATTAATTAAACTTAAATAGGGATAGATTCGACTTTTTATCACATTTCTTAATATATATGCAGAAGGCTAAAACGTCATTTATTTTGGGACGAAGGGTAGTATATTTTTATATGTATTAGTAGAATGAAATACAGTGTATTGAATTATGATAAAGAAAAGAGGGACTTGGATTGCTTTATAAGAGGAAACTTTGTTGCAATAGCTTCACTATATCACTAACTCAGGACCATAAAGCAGCAAATACTTGCTAAAATACACAGAAATCTGAGTCTCATCGGTACCATCTATCATCTATTTCGACATAAACCCTCGTGTATGTATGCAAATGAACGAACGTACCTACAAAATCGAGCCTCATCTATGCACCTAGTCGAAACGAAGAACATGTCAAAACATATGCGACCATGTAGCAGTTCAACAAAGATACAGCTTGCTGAAACATGAGGAAAAAATTCCAGTTGGACTTCCAGCTAGCTCAATTGCGATAGGAGTAACATGAAGGCAGTCATTATGGGGAAAGCAACGAGGGCCGATGCCTAATTAGCAGACAGAAAAAGTTGTAATCGAGGGCAAATAAGCGAGAACGTTATTTTGCAGAATGTTTTGTCGAAGAAAGTTTACTAAGCGGAAAAGAACTTACCATGAAAAAGACCAACTCCTCGTGAGCAAGAGCTGCAGTAAGATCATTGCTTCTCATTGCATGTCTTATGAAACCTTGCAACTTCAAATTAGAGAAATGTCAGTTGATAACAATGAATATCGGGGCATGCAGTAAGATTTATCATGCTCAGAACCTTCCCTTGACGGTCGAGCTCAATACAGCAATTACTTTGATTCATCTTTATACAGAAACTTAAGATATATACTTACATATATGCAAATTAATATTATTTTCAGAAATGAGTTGCGCTTTTGAATTCAGTTTAATTTTATAGGTTCAGAAGAATTGGCGGGTCAGGTAAGTACTTTAATCAGTGCAGAATGTTTTATCGATGCACGGACAGAGCAAGCTAGCTGCATTACAGTATTAACTTAGTTTATATCACGTTCATTTCGATTTCAAAAAACAGCTGATCTTCCCTTTTTCTCTAATTTGATTTATGTACACTTTCAAAGTGATCCCAGTTTTCTGCAATCTATTAAAAGTCTAAATTCCTACAGCAGTCTTTTCAACAAACATGTCTGTACACAGCTAATGCACCAAGAGATATTGTAAATTGAGACATGCGCAGAAAGAAACGGCAGAGTTTTGAGTGATTAATTATTTGCACGAGGAACTTTTCAACAATGGAGCAATTACACAATTTCACATTTGGTATGACATCTTTCCAACAGTCAACCTTAAAGTAACATATTTTCATATTGTTATAAAACTAAAACACCACTTCAGCCAACAGCCTAGCCACCGTTTCATACTCTAATTTCTGGGTATGCTTTAAACCACAGAATGAAATTTGAAATTATGCAACTATTATGTTTATATATGTATGAAGAAGAGAGGATGCAGAGATGAATTCTTTCACTTCAAAATGAATAAAGAGTACTTATAAATTTGCATTGTAGTTTGATATCATCGGACATAAAAGTTCAAGCAATGGCAGTGCATTCCATACAGCTTCTTATCTACAAAAATGAAGCTGTCACATCTCAGGTGAAAAAATAGATCTGCTCAGGAAACAAGAGCTAAAAGAAAAAAAATGTTTACTTGTATGTCGATCCCCACCACCACCACCCACATACTATGCAAGTAAATATTTTCTACAACTTGACAACTGATCATGTACAGAGAAGTACATAAATGCACTTGCAAGGGGTTAGTACCTGATGATGATAATGCTTCGCGGCTGCAAACATCTGCAAAGCTTGAGACTTGCAACTAGCCAGCAAAGATCTATCCCTTGCGATATGAGGATCCATGATCCCCTTTAGTCTCTTGAGACAATCATCATAAAGAGTCATAAAGACCTACAGATCAAAGAGCATCATTCTCAGTATGCAACTTCAGGTAAAAAAGGAACACCGAAAATGGAAAAGATTAAGATTTTAGTTTGACAAGCTAGGACTAAAAAGTGCTTTAAAAATCAAACTAGTCAACAATTGTTTAAAATGGATAATTGTGGATCAACCCACATGGATCAATGTATTACAAGCACATTATACCTTAATAAATGGGCACCTTCCCCAAAATTCCTTTCTAATCTTTGATGCTCGAACCTGTAACACAAGTTTGATTGTGCAATTAGCTTATACTGGAGGTTTTCATTATGTTATTTGTACAGTGTACATACACCTTACATGAACAAAGAGGAAATACACATATACCTCTGCCATGTGAACAGCCTGCTCAAGTTGCTGAATTTGAATCCATTGTTCGGTCACAATTTCAGCCGTCTGCATGCAGAAATAAATTTTAAAGAAGGAGAAGTACAGGATGATGCTTATGATGTGAGTCGATGCTAGAACCAGATCCCAGGTGTCAAATAATTGGTCGAGCCTATTTTAACAAACTCGAAGACCCTGCTGAACTAAAGTAGCATATCACCTGTTTTTGCATGATTTTTTTTTTTTCTCTTTTTCTCGAAAATTTTCTGTTTTCCTCAATTATCATAGAGAACACAAACTGGATACTTCATCTCTCAGTTAAAAAAAAAAAAAATCGGCAAGCTAATGTACGAATGCAAATTGTACAGAAAGAGTTTATCCTTGATCGAAATTACAGCAATTAGGATCGAAGAACCATATATCTGATCATCCCAAGGCATGCTAGCTCAAACAAGCTAGCAAAAGTAGACAAAAGATCAATCAAACAGGTAAATCAAATTTACAGTTAGAATTTCAGAATAGGCACAGTAAGATTTAGTAATGATATCATGAACTAACCTCTTCAACTTGTAAACCAACTTCTTTTAATCTTCTTTCAGCATCTAATGCCTTCTGCTCCAAAGCATGGATTTCTAAGCTATTTTTATGAGAGGATGCCCATAGAAGCTGAATCTACATAATTGTAGAAATTCTTAATCCTTCCATATCCTGAAACCTACAACCAGAAAGTAATCGAAGAACAAGTGAGCAGAATCTACAACTACTCGAATAAATTGTACCTCTTCCTCGAGAGCACTGAGCTTCTCATTTCCACGGGAGTAATCATGCTCAAAATCAAACAACAAAGTTTTCAATCGATCGATCTCTGCACTCAATTCCTCAATTTTCTTCTCAGAGTCCCTGAAATGCTCGGTTTTCGCAATAATTTCCCCAATTCTTTCCCCAACCACCGATTCTGCATTCAGAAAACGCAGCAACTCATTCTCAGTTCAATTTATGAGAGGTGAATCTTTAGCCGATTATCATAAACAATACCTAATCGAGCGATCTTGAGCTTGGCCTCTTCCAACTCGCATGCGAGAGACTGTTGGTTCCACTGCTCCGAACATGCTCGCTGATCGGCCGGAAAATCTAGGGCATTGGTTGCGGTGAGAGAGAGAAAGAAGAGAGAGAAGAATATGGCGGGAAGCGGTAATTGCAATACTGCCATCGCCACTGAGTTAACTCGTTCCAGTTTCTACTTCGTTTCCTTCTCATTTTCCTTTCTTTAAAGCAAAATTAATATTAATTATTTTTTCTTGAATTGATATTTCAAAATTAGCAATTCTTAGAATATTAAGTATTATTAACATATTTCGATTAAGAAAATTTAAGTACGTAAATTATGTAGATACAATTTCTCATCTAGAATTCAAATTTATTTTCAAGTGTTAACAACTATTTCGTTACTTATAAATTACGGATCAAAATATCCCACAAAATTATATCTCAGATGCGGTATCCTAAAAATCTTACTCCCTCCGTCCCTGCTATCTTTGTCTACTTTCCGTTTTTGGTTGTCCCAACTAACTTTGTCAGCCCAAAAATGGCAACAAAAAAATTACGACCTTACCCCTCAATTTCTTTCATTTTACTTACTTTACACTCAAAAAGCACACATTAATTACAAAACTGCCACTCAAAAAACATTAAAATAACACATCACATCAAAGTCAACAATTTTTTCTTAGGATTCGTGCCGGTCAAGGGTGGCAAAGATAAGGGGGACGGAGGTAATATTTAATTTTCTTCGATTTCTTTTTAGGAACTAGTTTGCCTTGAAGAAGAAAAACAAAGCAACTAATTTATGGAAAATAGAAGCCACTTTTACTTGATTGAGAAAAGAATGTGCATGTAAATGAAGAAGTATAATGTAAGATATTTCGATAACTTTTTAAAATATGTTGTTGAAGCGTTCAGATAAATAAGAAGAAATAGTGTCGTTATATTTTTGGACGCATCGTATGTTTAATTCAATTCTTCCACATACACTTTTGTGAAGTTTGAGTTTGGAAGAACATTATGTTAGATAATTTATCATAGATTGGATTGGATCTTGAGCCCTAACAAATGCATAATATGAGATTTTTGGCAAGACATCAACATTAGGTTTCAATGAAAGTTTAAACCTTGTGATGACATAACTCATTTTCAAGAAAATACACTATTCACACGATGGATCCTCATAAATAAATTGTGAAATGATACACCTCTTCAAAGAAGATGATCAAAATGTTGACAACATGAGGAGGAATCATAGATTATTGAAAGTAGTCTCAAAGTTATTCAATTAAAAGACAGAAGAATTTCAAAATAAAGGAATTAATTGAAGAATTTATTCCACGACAACGAAACAAGTTGTTCGTTGTTCGTTTGCTTCGGAATTGCAACTCGACTGGTATTTCTTCATCATCAGGACTCACGTAGTTTTCCCTTGCTGTAAAAAAAGTGTGTATATATATCATGTTTCAATCTCGAGCATGCATGTAAGAATGAAATGAAATACAAGATTGAAGTACGAAAGAACTCAGATCCAACAATTGTACTTACTCGTTTCTCTTCTTCGATCTTGGCCTTGATCAAGGAGTACATTGCAACTCCAGCTATTGCAATGGAAGTACCAATACCAGTTTGTAACGAGATCTTGTTGCCTGCGAATTAAGTTCAGAATAATGGTTGGATATCTGTCATCATTAGGATCATATTCAGAAAAGACGCAGAGTTGAACATAATAAGTTTTTACCAAAGACAATGATTGAGAACCCGATCACAAAAACACGTTTCAACACATTTCCAACTGCATGAGTAAGCGGCGCCACTCTCTCAAGGGTGTTTGTTGCCAGCTTAATAGAGAACAAGAACACGACATTATCAATCAGAGTAAAATTATAACTTATTTGTATCTCTTTTATGTATCAAGCATGTCGACACATATACCTGATTGTAGAGGTGGTAAAACATTCCGACCCAGAAAAGATCAGTGACGAACTTAGTTAAGCCTACTTTAGCGATTGCATCACTAAAGCCATATTTTATCAGCTGAGGTCCTTCAAGCTGTGTGATTGAATTAATTAGAAAAGACATAAGACTATATAAGAAACTATCAAACAATATTATCAATATCAGTTAGCAAAGACTCACAATTAATGCAGGAGGAATGCAGACAATGAGGGCAATAATCGAGATGTAGGCATACAAGTTGGTGCTATCCATGTCGGTCTGCAGAAGATAATTTCATTAATATGAACTAACACGAACATTTACACAAGATAATCTTTTGATGGAGTTGTGTCATCATCCTTTATAGGAATTAGGAAATCAAGAAAGTTACAAATCACTTAACCATAGCTTTCTTCGAATATATGCTCCTGTAAGTGAAGGAGATGTTGGAAATCATAGCGCTGATAAAGCCGAGCCAGTTGAAAGACAGCTCGGTTAATGATGCCATTGAAACACCTGCATTAAGTGTGCGGTCAATACTAAAAGAAGATATCTTGATACATGAACTCAATAAACATATGCATTTGGTTCTGTCATTTTTAACGAGTTTCACTAAAAAAGCTTTTATCAAGTTGAGATCCAAATAACTTAGACAGGGTTTGGACTTTTACAGCCCCGATCCAACATTCCATGGTATAACATCAAATTAAGATAAACAAGGAATTAACGGATTCAGCAATGGATAAGTGAATATGAGAGCTTACCAAGGACAACTGGAGCTAGTGATAGCCATAGAGTTATAGGTATCTGCTGTCCAAGTATGAACTGTGAAGCCGCAGCATTGAAGAAAGGCTCAAGAGCTGATGATCCAAATCCAAAAGAGGGGGAAGTAATCAAGAACACATTATTATGACAATATCTCCTCGTTAATCGTACACTTGAGAAAAATGAAGATTGTCACCTTTAATGGTGTGAGTGAAGGAGACAGCAACAGCAGCAAAAGAAATGTTACTAGTTACATGGCCTAGAGCATGGCAAACAGCCACGGGGATGAGGAGCTTCAGGAGGTTTGAGTCGATTGGCTACACACAGAAAACAACATAATTCTCATCTCCATTTGGACATTTCATCATTAAATAAAGATGAAATGATTGGATTATGTTATATTATCTCCTCGTTTCATTTTTTCCCACTCGAAATTCAAGAATCATAAACAACAAATAGTATGATTCGGCTAAAAAAGGAGGAGACCACTTACGGCTCGCTTAGGGAGGCCGACTGACCAGCTCACCAAGCAGTAGATAACGCCAACAAACAAATGTATAACTGACACAAAACTGTCAACACAAACACATTGTCTTAGCTTAGATTCTACTCAACATCACTAATACTGATCATCAATGATGCTTGCAAATGCTACACTTGATAAAACACACAAGTGGTTATATCTTTGTGCAATTACACACGTGGATATGGTAAGTGTGATTCTGTGTATATGAATAGTAAATATTGCAGCCAAATGAATATAACCAAGCATAGAATCAAGGGGCCCACCAATGCATTCAGTTATATGAGCAATTTTCTTGATACATTGAAATATTAGATGAAATAAAGCTGTTTATATTACTTACTAAGGATATGGGAAGTAATTGTAGATCTTCTTGTTGAGAATATTGAAAATCACGTTCAAAAAGTACCTGAAACCGAGCAGGGGCAAGTAAGTAATTTCAAGAAAAGGCCATCAAAGCTAATATCAGGCAAGTCACGTGACGTACCACATGAAGAAGAAGAACCCGGTTAGAAGAAACGGGTATTTCTCCAAAAACCCAACTTTAACCCTGCAAGTGAAAAAACGGTCCGTAAAACAAAAGCTCGAAAACGGGTCGGGTTGACTGATCGGATATCATGAAAACGGACCTCACCCGGCGGAATCACTGTTTTCGGCCGGAGAAGAAGCTGCGCTGAGGCACGGCCGGAAATTACCCCTCCTACTGACCGCATTAGCAGGCGGAGCTTCGAGCAGGATTGCCGGCCGGAGCTGCCTTCCCCAAATTAGGTTTCCGCCATCGGTGAGCTTGCCTGTGATCCTCACGGCGGGGAAGCTGCAATTCCCGGCGAGCCTAGCTGCAGGCTTGGGTGGCAGTAGGAGGCCGCCAACGGTGGCGCCGCTAAGCACGCGAGACTCCATCGGTGCTCTGGGGAGAAGTATCGGCGGGAGAATTTTAGTTCAGTGGCAATGCAAAGGTTTTGTAGAGAGAGACAGCTAACGTGCTCCGGAAATCGGAGGTGAAATTTAGAGAGAGAGAGAGAGCCGGAGGTGAAATTTAGAGAGAGAGAGAGAGAATAATTTGAGTGGCTTCTATCAGGTTAGGAAATGTGCGGTTCGTAAATTTCAGATTATTTTTTATTTCAATTTTTGGATTATTTTTATTAAGATTTTTTGGTCGTACAATAATGATACATAAATTAAGTAGATTGCAATAAATAGATTTACATCACTCTTTCATAAATGAGTAAGTAAGTCTCTTGTGAATCAGGTGCATGGATCCCGGGTCGAATCCGGGTCGGGGGGACCGCACCCTCTTTTTTTTTTTTTTTTTCGCTCATGATTTTTGAAAAAAATCACATACCAATAGTATATGTTAGACATACCTTTACGTTATGTTAGACATACCTTTAAGCTATGTTAAACATACCAGTTATGCCCAGATTCCATGCCTTGTCTTTTTTTGGCTTGATTTTTGAATTTTGGCACATCCCACTACGTTATGTTAAGCATACCTTTACGTTGTGTTAGACATACCTTTATGTATACTTAAACATACATTTGTATATGTTAGACATACCTTTATATATAGTTAAGCATACCTTTATATATGTTAGACATACCTTTGTATATAGTTAGACCTACCTACACATGGTTGGTCTAACTATACACAAAGGTTGGTTTAACTATACACAAAGGTTGGTCTATTTGAGCGAATTCTGGATGAGCTTCAGGCCAAGTCTCCAGCGCGTGGGAGCGCGTGCATGCGCGTTTTAGGCGCGTTTTGCGCGCGTGAACTTGACTCATAAAAGTTTTTGCCTTCATAAAATTCATGAGACCAAAATGTTCTACAACATCACTAATGATCCCTATTTGAAATAATGTTTGTCTTGAATTTTGCATTTTAATGATGCAGATAGAATAATAAATTTATATGTAACAGATAATTATAAAGTTTGATTTCTTTTAGAAAATCGTTGAGACAAAAATGTGGTTGTAGATATGTTATATTGGACCATTTTTGATTGGTAATGTTATGAAACTTCATTAACATTTAAATTAAACTAATGTATGGTTTTATTTTATTTTCTTGTGATTCTTTTTTTTCTTATCTTATCCTAATGAAGTGTGAGGTGTATGAGAGAGAGCTTGTCTTGTCCAACCACTCTTTTCAATATAACAATATCCACATCTTATTTTTAAAATAATACTACCTCCGTCCCCCTTATCTTTGCCACCCTTGACAGGCACGAATTCTAAGAAAAAACTGTTGACTTTGATGTGATGTGTTATTTTAATGTTCTTGAGTGACAGTTTTGTAATTAATGTGTGTTTTTTGAGTGTAAAGTAAGTAAAATGAAAGGAATGGAGGTGTAAGGTCGTAATTTTTTTGTTGCCATTTTTGGGTTGGCAAATTTAGCTGAGACAACCAAAAACGGAAAGTAGGCAGGGACGGAGGGAGTAGTTATCAATTATATATATATATATACATATATATTTTAAATTGTTGAAAGTTGTTGTGAGGCAGGGAATTTTATGTTTAGCAAATATATCAATCAAACTAATTCAAATGCCATTTCATTTTCTTTCAAAATCAATATTAGTACAAGAAATATTTATGCATTGAACTTTGGTCTAAAAAGTAACTAAAAACAAAAGGAAATATGCAATAGTTATTCAAAATTATAGTTTTTTTTGCATTTTACTTGCAAATTTTTTGATTATTGGACATAATTTTACTCTTTGTTGAACTTTGTCTTTTTGGCCAAATTTAGGCTATAAATATGTTTAGCAATCGTTTCATATTGAAAAACTACACAATTTGGATCAGAATTTTCAACCACATCATATGAATGAAAAACCCAATTCAATTGTATGAAAGATAACACACAAGGGAAATGGGCTTTAGGCCCAATATTTTTGGGCTTTATACAACCAAGAAAGATTATCACAAGTTTAGATAGGTTTTTCAATGATGTATAGATTGTTTACACAAACCACTCTTTCTTAAAAATAAACACACACACACAACACTAGATGAAGAACAATGGCATAAGAATGCATTATTTACATATCTTGATCCTCATACATTGTGATCAAAATCTTGAGGAATCACAACTTATTAAATTCATCTCAAACAAGAGAAAGTGATGGAAGAACTTATTATACAACCAAGAAAGAGGTTCTTCTCTCCCTTCTTCATTTGCTTTTCAATTGCAATGTCGACTGATATTTATTCAAGACTCCATGCATCACAACTCATGCAGTTTTCCCTTGCTGTCAAAAAAGACGAAATGAAGTCAAGACCACTCGTTTCTTTCCCATCTCGTTTCATGAAGCAATGAAATAAAAGACGAGAGAGATTGCATATATATGGTTATTATCAGTTGTATATGAGTAAATTGCACGCTCATAGACAACAGATATGAAGTGTTGTTAAAGTTGTTGTGTATTCTCGAGAAAACATGGGAATAGACAACAGAACATAAAATTTGTTGTCTATTAGCGCAAAAACACGCTAAAAGACAACAGATTTCTTAATATCTGTTGTAAACATTAGTAACGACAACAGATTATATTAAATTAGTTGTCTATTTGATGTTGTCTATGAGCAAATTTGTTGTAGTGAAGAATTGTACTTACCCGTTTCTCTTCTTCTATCTTGGCCTTGATAACGGAGTACATTGCGACTCCGGCTATTGCAATGGAAGTACCAATTCCAGTTTGTAATGAGATCTTGTTACCTGAAGTTCAGAAAAATATTGGTTGAATCAGCTCGTATCTTACAAATTACAAATTCAAAAAACAGACACAAGAGTACTTGTGAATAATATGTTGTTTTTACCAAAGACGATGATTGAGAAGCCGATCACAAAAACACGTTTCAAGACATTTCCTACAGCATGAGTGAGCGGCGCCACTCTCTCAAGGGTGTTTGTTGCCAGCTAAACAGAGAATACGCGAAAAGGGCTTATCGATCAGAGTAAAAATGATACGACTTATATCTCTTTTGGACATCTCAAATACCTGGTTGTAGAGATGGTAAAACATTCCCACCCAGAAAAGATCTGTGATGAACTTTGTTAAGCCTACTTTAGCAATTGCATCATTGAAGCCATACTTTATGAGCTGAGGTCCTTCAAGCTGTGTTAATGAACAAACAGGGGAGAAAAGAGTAAGGCAAGATGAAAATGACGGACAATGAGAATCGTGATCAGGACTCACAATCAACGCAGGAGGAATGCAGACAATGAGGGCGATAATCGAGATGTAGGCATACAAGTTGGTGCTATCCATGCCAGTCTGAAAAATCTCTTTCATTAGTAACAACACAAGATAGTCTTCCATAGATTAAGATGGAAATCAACTAGTCATTTAACCATGGCTTTCTTTGAATATATGCTCCTGTAAGTGAAGGAGATGTTGGAAATCATAGCACTGATAAAGCCGAGCCAGTTGAAAGACAGCTCGGTTAATGATGCCATTGAAACACCTGCATTAGGTCTCATGTCAAAACTCTTGAGAATTTAAGCCAATAAACACCTACATTTGCTTCTTTCCTTGACAAGGCATGCATATTAATTAAAGGAGGTCAAGATTATGTAAAACAGATTACCAATCACAACTGGAGCTAGTGATAGCCACAATGACAGAGGAATCTGCTGTCCAAGAATGAACTGTGAAGCCGCAGCATTGAAGAAAGGCTCAAGAGCTGATGATCCAAAGCCAAAACAATGAGAAGAGATTAGTAGCAAGACACATTCTAATGATCATAAACACACTTGCAAGTGAGACATGTAGTCAGTCACCTCACCTTTAATGGTGTGAGTGAAGGAGACAGCAACAGCAGCAAAAGAAACGTTACTCGTTACATGGCCTAGAGCATGGCAAACAGCCACCGGGATGAGCAGCTTCAAGAGGTTTGAGTCGATTGGCTACACACAAACAACACCACTCATCAAAGTTAAAGATCTGAAGACATGGATCAAACGATTGAAAGATGTTTCTGTTCATTGTATACTTCATTCAAACTTCAAGAATCGTAAATAACTAACAGTATGAATCAGATCACTTACGGCTCGCTTAGGAAGGCCGACTGACCAGCTCACCAAGCAGTAGACAACCCCAACAAACAAATGTATAAGTGACACGAAACTGTCAATACAATAAACAAACTCTTTTAGCTTAGATTATCCTAAACACCATTGATATTGATAGCAAGGTTGTTATCAAGCAAACTCTCTTGTTACAAACTTTAATTACATAGAATCCATGAGCCCACCAATGCATTTTGTAAAATCAATGACTTAATTGAAATATTAGATGAAATAAAGCTGTTTAAGTCACTCACTAAGGATATGGGAAGTAATTGTAGATCTTCTTGTTGAGAATGTTGAAGATCACGTTCAAGAAGTACCTGTAACAAAGCAGGGGCAAATAAGTAATTTCACGGAAACCCTGTTAAAGCTTATATGATCAGGCAAGTCACGTGACTTACCACATGAAGAAGAAGAACCCGGTTACAAGAGCCGGGTATTTCTCCAAAAACCCGACTTTACCCCTGCAAAGAAGACGGGTCAGTAAAACAGAGCTCGAAACGGGTCGGGTTAACTGATCGGAGATAATGAAAACGGACCTCACCCGGCGGAATCACTGCTTTCGGCCGGAGAAGAAGATGCGGCTAGGCATGGCCGGAAATTGTCCCTCTTATTGATCTGAGAAACCGCCATAGCAGGCGGAGCTTCGAGCAGGATTGCTGGCCGGAGCTGCCTTCCCCAATTCTGCTTAACACTATCGCTGGTGAGCCTCACGCCGGGGAAGCTGCAGTTTCCGGCGAGCCTCGCTGCATGCTTCGTTGGTAGTGCGAGGCTTCGAGCGGTGGCGCCGCTAAGCACGCGAGACTCCATTCCTACTCCGGCAGGAGATTCCGGCGGGAGAGTGACAATGCGAAAGAGAGAGAGAGAGAGAGAGAGAGAGGGAGAGGAAATGAGCGGTTAGAAATTCGTATAATCGGATTTTTTTGGTTTTGAATTTAATCCAAATAAAATTTTAATGTGCTCGGATATGGTGCGTCGCGGAGCACGGATTAAGCGTGTTACTTTCATTGAGCTTTTTTGATTCGTTAAACTAATAATAATAAATTAATCAAAGATTTATTTATTTGTTATCACTTTTTAAGTAATATTTTTATCATATAAATTTATGAGAATTATAATGTAATGACATTAAAAATATTATGTTTATATAAAAAAAATATTTGAGTAAATTTCATACAAGATCGTTACATGAAATATCAACTAACAATTCATGATTCAGGAATTATAGACTTTGTGAAAATAAATCCGGATTGTGACAATTTGGACTCATGCAATTGCTTATAATATATTTTCATACAATTGTTTAAATAATTATTTATAATTTAATGATTAGGAAATATTAGAAAATAGAAGTAATATTGAAAGTGGGGTAATCTTATCTTATCCAGCATGAGGTCTGTGAGAAAAATCTAGTCTTGTCCAATCACACTTCTCAATATGTATAACAATATCTTCATCATTTTTATATCACAAATACTCACTATGCAACCGTCTCACATGCGACGGCACTCGCGCACGATCGACCGTGCCCCAGGACATAACCGTGCGCGACTGCAGTGTATAAGTATGTCTTTTTCAATAATAAGTATGTGATTTTTCACTATAAGTATGTGATTTTTTTTTCTCGCCCACGACCGTGCCCTGGGACAGACCGTGCCTCGCGTGAAAACTAAGAGCAATCTGTGGCGCACGGTCGTGTTCTGGGATACAGTCGAGATAAGTATGTGATTTTTGTCTATAAGTATGTCTTTTTGTGCTATAAGTATGTATTCCCGCGCACAGTCGACCGTGTCCCAGCGCACGACTGTGCGCGAGTGCCGTCGCACATGAGACGGTCTCACAGGAGTCCAGCTCTTTTTATATATATTTTTTCTATCAAATTTTCCTAAGTTTCTTACCTTTAATAAATTATTATTTAAAATTGGTGTGTGATTTTATTTTTTTTGCATCATGCATTTTCATCATGAATGTGGAATAAATTATTGAGTGCAAAATTAGAGTATGAATTGCATTTTCCTTTTTCCATTTTTTATAGTTAATCTTCATGTACTGAAATTGGGCCTAAAAAGAGGACATCTAATACAAAATGGGAGGTATAGAAATGGGCTATAGGCCCAACTATTTTGGGCTTATATTGGGTTGTAGTAGGGCTGTTTTAATTTTCTCAACAACATCAATATAATTTTGCAACCTTATTTATTGCAAAAAAATTTAGTGGGTTATAAATTCAAAAAGTTTTTCTTTAGGAATTCGAAAATTCAATTCATCTTCAAACATCAGTAAAATGTACGATTCATATGTTAAAGTGAATCTTATTCAAAACCAAACAAGATGATTTTATAATTCTCATTCAATGTAATAATAAATCAAACAAAAGTCATTATATGGTTTTGAATGATTTTTGTTTGATTCAAATTTAAGTTTGAAACGAAAATCATTCAATTGACTTATGATTATAATTCTATTTTGAAAATGAGTCATTTTAGCCTGTGATTCATGCATTGTGACTAATGTTTGAAGATAAATTGCATTTTCGAGTTTTCGATTGCTGTTTTCGACCGAAAATGACTAGTTATCGGGATAAAATCACATTTGGTCCCATAACTATTGTCTTTTTTACAATTAGTCCCACAACTATTTGTTTTTTTTAATTTGGTCCCATAATTTAAATAATTGCTCTATTTTGATCTCAATATCGTCAAAAATTTCAAATTTGGCCAGAAAATAGTCATATGACATCCAATTTTGGGATTTTCAATGAAAAATAATGACACGACATGAGATGTGATGATTATTGTATTGGTCCAAACATTAAAAAAAATTCTAAAAAAATGTCATCTTTATTAAATGCGTAATTATTTTTCACCGGAAACCTCCAAAATGGATGTCACGTGACAATTTTCCGGTCAAATTTGAAATTTTCAGGGACATTGGGACCAAAATCGAGCAATTATTCAAGTTACGGACCTAGTTAGTTTCGATTAGCTGTTTCGACCGAAAATGACTAGTTATCAATAAAAATCTTGAGTTGAAGCACTCATTGAGAAAAAATGCCTATTAATATTAACCCTTAATTCTATATGTAAAAACACTTATAGTGATTTAATTAATATAACTTTCAATTTATCCCCATAAAAACTTCATTGGATTTCCTCAAATATGAGAATTTAGCAAATGGATTTCGAATTAATCGAACATTTTTCACATTTTAAGGCTAATATTTCACCGATTAAAGACTTTAATTCCAATTTAAGATCATCAATTACGAATTAATTCATTAATTTTTTTTGTTACTTCTCGATGTGACATTTGTATCTGGTCAACAAATATTAATTTGAGTTTAGGTCGATTAGTCAATTAATAAAACTTATAATAGTAACATCAATATGGACTTTATGTGCCATCAAAATAGAATATTAAATAAAAATGAGGCCATTGATGTAACTGGAACTATATATATATATATATATATGCATTAATTTATTTAATTTTTTTTTTGGAGGGATTTTTCTATGCTTTAATTAATGGTTATTAAATAACATAATTCTTTGCAATTAAAATAAATTGATCAATCTCTTTCAGTCGGTGTAGTATATGCAATTCATGAATATTCAATCAAAAATAAATTATGCATTATTGTTTACTTTACACATTTATGTGAAATTAAATATATGAATTAATTAATAATATACAATTACTGGATAATAAATAGTAGGCTCCATATATGTTGAGAATTGAGACACTAAATTAAAGAAATTAAAAGTTGGTGAAACTGATATATTTATTTTAGATAGCTTCAGTTAACTACTTCATTAATGGTGACATATAATCAATATTTTAATTATTTTTAATCGGGCTGATTAATCTTTTCAAGCAAATGAATTAAAATTTGTGATGTTGTTTTGACTGAAAATTATTATCGTGATTGGACAGATTTTATTTTCTATTTTGTAGTTTTTAATTTCTCCTATACTATGAGATGAAATTTTAATTATGGAATATAAACCATTAATTAATTTCAATTTTAATTGGAGCTTAATGCTCACATTATTATATTCAATATTATCTGATATCTCATATTATAAGTTTGATGATCTAATAACACATAATTTAGACATGATTAAACCAACCCCGATTAAGTTGGCTATATATATTGTGGATTTTCTTGCATGATTATATATGAATTGAATAACATGACACAATAATTAACCCCATGATTATTGCCTTAATTAATACAAGATGCTTTAATTTAATATTAAGTGATGTGTTAGGTAAAGAATAAGAGCCCCCATCTCCACAGCTATTTCACGTGACCATCCAAATTTATATATGCCACCAAATAATTATATATACACACATATTATAGAATAATATTTATTTTAACGAATTAAATAAAACTTATATGGTTAATTTTGAGGGCTTTTAATTCCTTTATTACATTTTTTAAAAAAAAATCTCAGTTTGATGGAGAATAAAGAACAGATATGTGCCACGAGATTTAAATTGATTTTATTGTTATTAATATTTTTATATTTGATTTCATTTCATCTTTCAGGATTCTATAATATTAGTATAAATAGGTGTTTTATGTTTATTATTTTAGGAACTTGATTATCAAATAGAACTTATTGAAGTACTATTTCCTGTCGGTGTTTTATCAGTGTTTTCCAGTATTCTTTATATTAATAAATTATCATTTTTACGTATCTTTCAATATTTTTCATTGTTGATAATTTTCAAGATTCATACATTGGACTATATAATAACACATATTTAAGTCATTTTAGCACAAAAGACATATGCAATTAATAAAAAAACACTATGATTAAAAAATAAGATCAATAACTACCTAATTAAAATAATTAAAAAGCTGAATTTATAGAGGACGAAGTGGTTGTCCAAATTATCATAATTAATGCACACTTGTTAACAGCCTGTTAATTGCGTGTTAAGGGAAAGCTAATTAATTAAGGACCTTAATTCATCACATAAGCAGACAATGATTCTATCAAAATAAATTAAGTGTTTTTTTTTTTTTCTGATTTGCTCTCCAACTCCCAAATCTACACATATGAAAGAGTGAGTTTAATACTTTAATTTATTTATTTATTGCAGCAGTTGCAACAATTCTGTTTGAATCTTGAAAATTATCAACAATGAAAAATATTTTCAAAAAAAATAAAATTAATAAAAATGTGAAATATATCATTGGACAAAGAACAAAATAATAATCTTCCTTTCTAACTATATCAATAACAAATTAAATTAATCGTGGCAGCATAATATAATTATGAAGTCAAAAATGATAGTTGATTTACCCTATATAACACACTAGGTCTGTTAGAATTGTTTGATCAAATATAATTCTTTTGATGCTTATATATGTGTAAATTATTGTGAAAAAATAAACCCGAAAAATAAAAACTATATATGTTGAAACTAAAATCTAAGGATTACAGTAATTATATATAGTCAAGTTCGATCGGAAAACTACTAGAAAAACCTAGATATTTATTCAAAATAATCTCTAATTTGCAAATGATTCATCTAGAGTAATCAAAGAAAGTTTAAACCATACGTGACGTAGATTTTCACTGAAATATTGGGGAAACTTTCATCATATTAATGCATGTTTTTCTAGACATATCCGGCACTCGTACATTTCTCGATTTACATTTCTTCCTATTGTGGAATTTTATGATTAGATGTAAGAATTCTTCAACTCTTCCTAATAAAAAGTTGATTTGATGAAGTTGACAAAATCCTACAATTATGATTTGATTTGGAAAGTGTAATAAATTGTGAAAAGTGAAGAAGATATATACATGGTGGGATGTGGAGGATGTAGGGTTGAAGCATGAGAGCACAATCATGAAAGTAGCTTTTTTGATCAACTAATTTTCTAATTTCCATGTTATGTCTAACTATTTTTTATTAGTATATTTAATTGCCTCAAAATGCACAAAAGCCTTCATAATTGGGTCCCAACAAAGATCTTATCAATCCAAAGATAAAATTAACTTTAATATAACACAAAGATTTATATAATTAAGTTGTCTCATGTTTATCATCTCATGACAAGGGATCCAATTACTCACTACAAAACTCAAATTTACAAACCATTTCTTCAATTCTGAGTTATGAATATGTGGATTAATCATGATCAGTTGATCTAAAATAACCAATTTTAAAACATGTGAAATATATTAAATTGATTTTTCAGATTGATCACTAGTGATTTGAACCCAATTATATATATATATATATATATATATATATATCATAGTATTAAGTTTGAACCTTAATAAAAGTGATGAGATTTAACTTTCAATTCAATGTCCAATAGGTGTTTGGCTAAACTTATTTTTCGATGTTTAATTTAAGATTGAGGTTGTTGAAGTGTTTGGATAAATAAGATGATGGAGCTTCTAAGTTGTTAGTAACGACATTTGTGTAATTTTAATGATCAAATTTGAAGGTGCTTTGAAAAATAAACTCTACTTTAGAAATAAATTTAGGATTTTCCAACTTAAAAAAAAAATAGCTTATAAACTTCTTACATCTTATAAGCTCATAAAATAAGATCTTACTTTTAAAATTTAGCCAAATACTCTCAATGAGCTTATGATCTCTTAATATCTTATAAGCTGTTTTAAGGAACTCATAAACTTACAGCCAAATACCCTCTAAATTTAATGAATAAAAACATAAAAATATAAATATTATTCAAACTCAATCTTGTCCTATTTAATCAAAGTGTTCATTTTAGTTAATAATTGAACAAATAGCTAGAAAATATTCATCCCTAGTTCAATCCAACAAAGACCCATGTCAATTATTGGAAGGATAATTTTTTTTTTTTAAATTTAGCCATTAATTGATATGGAGAGTGTAGAGTTGGCCATTAATAAATATATATATATATATATATATATATTCATTCATAGAGATGAGTATATATGGAAGTGCTAAAATTATGAGAAATATAAAGTTGAAATATTCAATTTTTGTGGGCAAATGATAAAAAATGATTATGAGATATATACAATAATGAATGAGTAAAAGGAAAGCAAAGCAAGCTAGTTTTACTAGCATGCAAAAACACATAATTACCACATCACATTAACTATATATATATATAATGTGCCCAAATTAAAACCCAATGTTTGTTTCTACGACCAATTATTATATGTGTTTCTTAATTTTGACCAAAAGCACTAATTTCTCACACGATCTTCATGCTTGGTGTATTGATCATTCATAAGTATTCATTTCAAACAACTTTATAAATACCTATATACACATTATTATTAAACAAGGTGCATGATGAAGCATGTTATGAAACTTCATCTTCGTTTGAAACCAAATTGAAGAAAGAAAAAAAAAATGCAATTCTTCGTTATGGCAAAAAATTTCATGTTTTTTTAGATATATTAGATTTTAGTGGTTTGATTCTGATCGAATTTTTCAAACCAATAGCTCAAATTGTTCTACCATTTGAAATTCACGACTCATATTCTAAAGAAAAACTGGCCGTTGGGTGGAACTGGTGGTTAGAATTGGAATCTCGGCTTTTAAGCATTATCTTACAACTTTTTTCTTATTAAAAAAAAAAAAAAGAACAGAACCACTAGTTCCCTACCTACAAAACCGGTAACAATAATTTCATAACTGAACCAGGCTGTGTCTAGGTCTAGCCATATCTCTCTCTCTTTTTTTTTTTTGAATAAATATTATGCGTGACCGTCTCACAAATTTTGTTATGTAAGATATGTACATTCATAACACATATTTAAGAACTCATATAGGAATTTATAGAAATAATTTCAATCCATAAATAATCATAATCCGTTTTACGAAAACTATTTGTAAGACTATCTCAATTTATATCTTTAAAAAAAAAAAAAACACTAGAATTTTAAGAATATCCTGAAGCACAAAAAAGGTAAAAAAAATATTGACTCAGTTAATTTTGACATTTTATGACAGATCTATCAGAATAGAATAAAACAACCAGATTGGGTAAAATTCTTTTAATCTTTTTCACCTTTTTAATAACACGTGGGCTTTATTTTTACTGCATTGAGCAATGGTAAATAGAAGCTTACTCCATCCGTCCCGATCTAATTTGCCTACTTGCCATTTTTATTTGTCTCATTCTAATTTGTCAATCCATAAACGACAAAAGATAAATTCTCTCCTTACCCCTACATTTCTGTCATTTTACAAAATTGTCACCTCAATTTCCCTTTTAAATTCTAATTAAAGTGCAAAAAACATAAAGTTAACACATCCAATCAAAGTCAACTGCATTTTCTTAGGCTCCGTACCCTGTCAAAGTAGGCAAATTAGATCGGGACGGAGGGAGTACAAAATAGAATCAATTATTCAACGTTTTTTGTATCAAGTCTTTCAATGCAATATGGGGATATTAGTAGTTTAACCCTTTCACAAGCATACAAAATATGGAGACTTATTTGTCAATTTAATATAATTAAAGATTGATCTTGGCATTAGAATAAAATACAACTAGACAAAGTGAAGAAAATTATGAGTTTAAATAAATGAAAAACAATATTAGAAAATTTGATAGTTTAATAAAGATTGAACACAAAAACTCATGCATGTGAGACGGTCTCACGGATAGTTTCCGTGAGACGGATCCTTTTTACCCATGAATTGAACCCATATCCACAAATTTTCATATGAATTGCTAAGTGTGGGTTATGGGTTGACCCGTCTCACGCAAAAAAATCCGTGAGACGGTCTCACACAAGACTTACTCAGATTGAATTGCAAAAATAGAAAGAAATTAATCGCATTTGAGTGTGTTTTGTTGCCTTAGAAATAACATATGTGTTTCCAAATTGATATATCAACTTGCACATATCTTCATACTTTAAAAAGAAAAAGATCGAGAGAAATGCATTTTCGTTATCAAATATTTATGATGAAAATGAAGTTATAATGTCATTTAAAAATAATAATTAAATAGTGTGTGTGTGTGTGTGTGTGAAATTTATTGTTAATGTCATTATCATTCATTAAATCCCAAAGATCAAAGTTTACTTTTACCCATAAGACATAACTCCTTTCAACATTGTTGTCGGCTACATTTTTTAGCAATGAATGATATCATTATATTTTCTTGCTTTGAGATTTTCAACTATACTACTATTTTCCTTCTAAAAATATATGTTTAATTTAACATTTGTTACAACTTGGGACATGTTTGAATTCTCTTTTGGCTCTAATGGCTGACGTGTAACCCGATTGCCAACATGTAAATTTAGGTATAGTTGTCATTCACACTTAACTTTATACGTGAATTACTAACTTATACAATTTGGACTTCATGTCAGAAATTGGAGCCTGGAAAACCCTACACGTCTTGGATTGAGACGAATGTTTATTGATTGGTTTTTGTATTACAATCAAATATTCACTTTACAATTGATACTAAACTCTAAATTCGGACGCAATTAACCCTCATAGTATGCTTTCCTCCCCTTCAAATACATAAATCATGACCTTTCTTTAAGCTATTCGAAAGAGAATTTGAGTTAAATCAGATTTAAAAATACTTGAGTAACGTTCTATCACAAAATAAATTCATTTTGTGAGTAAAAAATGTATATTCTATCAATATTTAAGTACATGTTAGTTTTTAAAAATTTAACTTGGATGTTTAATGACTATTAGAGTTTATATAGGTTATAAATCTTTGTTATAGAAATAAAATTAAGGAATTTGAGAAGTAAATCAGTCAAAATCAGACAATTTTAATGAAACACCAACATGCTATAACATGTAGTGTTCATGTTGAGAAAACTTTAGACAACTAAACATGTCATCTTCATCTTTATTCATATGTGTTAATTACATACATTTATAATTAACCCTTTTCTTAATGAAATATGTATTTGATGACAATACTATTTATTTGATTTGATTACAATATAAAAATCCAAATACTTTTGTCCACTTCTTTAAAGTTCATCTCTCTAGTCAATAGTAAGTGTAAGTGTAATAATCTAGGCTACACAAATTCAAGCACGATAGACACTTTGTACCCTCACTTTCCTTTTTTTGTATTATTTCTTTTCCACTTTTTAGATTATTTCTCTTCTTCTTTTACAAATTAATAATGTTTAATTAACACACTCAAACTAACTCTAGAGTCTACTCTTTACTCAACTTTTGATTAGGGAGAGATGGAGTAATCCCTCGTTCAGACCGTAAACTCCTCTGTCGGACAAGATGTAAATTGAGGGAAGTGTTCAAGTTACAGACAACAGTGGAAGAGAGTTAAAATATATAATACAAACACGGGATAAAACTCTCATGTCTTGAGGACAGACTCGGTGGTACTCGATGGTCAACTTGCATTGCTTGATCATCACAACCTACATATTTACGTGGGGTAATATTTGAATTTCAGGGCTCGTGTTACTCGATACTCAACTTAATTATTCACATAGCAATAAAATTATCACTAGGCTTGTGCCTTAAATCACATGTAACTCACGATGGCTTAAATACAAATATTAAGATTAAGAAAATACTACCTCCGTCCCAAAATAAATGACGTTTTAGCAACTAAAATTTGTCCCAAAATAATTGTCGTTTTCGTATTTCAAAGCATATTTACATACAATATACCAAATATACCCCTATTTACTCACCTCAAATTAAATGTGTTAAAAAGAGATAAAAGTACCTCATTAATTAAACTTAAATAGGGGTAAATTGGACTTTTTATCACATTTCTTAATATATGTGCAAAAGGCTAAAACGTCATTTATTTTGGGACGGAGGTAGTATATTATTGATTAGTTAATAAACATAATTAATATATTGGATGGAGTAAAATTAGAGTAAATAGTTGGATTTCCATATAATTTACACAAAAACTCATATGAGACTGTCTCACAGATAGTTTCCGTGAGACGGATCCTAATTACCCATGAATTGAATCTATATCCATAAATTTTCATATGAATTAGTAAATGTGGGTTATGGGTTGATCCGTCTCACGAAAAAAGATCCGTGAGACGGTCTTACACAAGACTTGCTTTATAATTTTGGCATGCAACTTGAAAGACACATAATGAATGGAATGAATATTATATTTCCATGAATATAAATAATCCAAGAAATAGAGATGTATGTCACACAATCAGAAACATGTATTAGTCTACTCAATTTCCATTTTCCAACACTCCAACTTCCTTGCAACCACCACCGCCATAATGCTCAGCCACCGCCACCACCACCACCGCCGTCGCCGCAGCATGTTCATCCTTCTCCTCCTCATTTGCCTATCCCCCTCCCTCATTCACTGCCTTAACGAAGAAGGACTGTACCTCCAAACTGCCAGGCTCAGCTTCGACGACCCTAGCGCCGCCCTCGCCGACTGGAATCCTCGCGACGAAACGCCATGCAAATGGAACGGCGTCGTATGCGACTCCGGCAGCGGCGAGGTCGTCTCCGTCGACCTCTCCGGCTCCAACCTCTCCGGCCCCTTCCCCTCCATTCTCTGCCGCCTCAAAAGCCTGTCGTTCATTTCGTTCTACAACAACTTCGTCAACTCCACCATCTCCGACGACGATCTCGCCGCGTGTCGGGCGTTGGAGCACCTTGATTTGGCGCAGAACTACCTCACCGGTGCACTTCCCCGCAGAGTAGCGGAGCTTCCCAGGCTGAAGTACCTCGATTTGGCCGGGAATAACTTCTCCGGTGAAATTCCTGACAGTTTCGGAACGTTCCAGAAGCTCGAGGTTCTTTCATTGGTCGAGAATTTGCTGGAAGGGGCAATACCGTCATTTCTCGGCAACATTTCGTCGCTGAAGCAATTGAATCTCTCTTACAACCCGTTTTCTCCGGGTCGGATTCCGCCGGAGATTGGGAACCTCACCAATCTGGAGGTGCTGTGGCTGACTCAGACCAATCTAGTTGGTTTCATCCCGGACTCGTTGGGTCGGCTCGGCAGACTCATCGATCTGGACCTGGCTTACAACTCGTTGATCGGTCCAATCCCGAGTTCGCTGACTCAGTTGTCGGCATTGGTTCAGTTGGAGCTGTATAACAACTCCTTGACCGGCGAGATTCCGAGAGGAGGCTGGTCAAACATGACGTCATTGCGGCGGTTCGACGCGTCCACCAACGAGTTGACTGGGAAAATTCCTATTGAATTGTGTGAGTTGCCGCTCGAGTCGCTCAATCTCTACGAGAATAATTTGCAGGGTGAATTGCCTGCCGCCATTGCCGATTCTCCGAATTTGTACGAAATAAAGCTTTTCCGAAATCAGTTATCGGGAAGTTTACCTTTCAATCTCGGTAGAAATTCGCCGTTGCAGTGGGTTGATGTTTCAAGCAACACATTTTCCGGTCAATTGCCTGAGAATTTGTGCTTCAATGGAGCTCTTGAAGAGCTGCTAATGATAGAAAATTCCTTCTCCGGAGAAATTCCGGCTACTCTAGGCCAATGCCGGAGCTTGCTGCGTGTGAGGTTAGGGCACAACAATTTCTCCGGCGAGGTGCCGGCGCCGTTTTGGGGGCTCCCTCACGTGTCATTACTTGAACTAATCGGCAATTCATTCTCCGGCGGCATCGCAAGATCAATATCCGGAGCTTCGAATTTGTCTCAGTTGATCCTGTCGGAGAATAATTTCTCCGGCGTTCTGCCGGAGGAGATAGGATTTCTGGATAGTTTACTGGAGTTTTCCGGCAATGACAACCAGTTCTCTGGTTCTTTACCTGGCAGTATAGTGAATCTAGGGCAATTGGTGAAGCTTGATCTTCATAACAATGGATTTTCCGGTGGATTTCCTGATCGGATTCATTCGTGGAAGAAGCTAAACGAGCTGAATTTAGCAAACAACGCATTTTCAGGGGAAATTCCAGGTGAAATCGGTGAATTATCTATCTTGAACTATCTTGATCTCTCGAGAAATCAGTTTTCCGGTAGAATTCCGATGGGATTACAGAATTTGAAGCTCAATCGTCTGAATTTTTCGTATAATCGTCTCACAGGCGACATTCCCCCTGTTTATGAGAAACCAATGTACAAAGATAGCTTTCTTGGAAATGCAGGGCTATGTGGAGATATTGATGGTTTATGTGATAAGAAAGAAGAAATCAAGAACAAAGGATACATATGGTTCTTGAGATCACTTTTTGTGTTTGTTGGATTGCTTCTTATATTTGGTGTTGTTTGGTTCTACTTCAAGTACAGGAAGTTCAAGAACGTCGAACGGACTATTGATCGATCCAAATGGACGTTGATGTCGTTCCATAAATTGGGATTCACCGAGGGCGAGATCTTGGATGCCCTCGATGAGGACAACGTGATTGGGACCGGCTCGTCCGGTAAGGTTTACAAGGTGGTTTTGAGCAATGGTGATGCCGTGGCCGTGAAGAAGCTTTGGGGGAGATCGAAGCTGTCTGATCCGAGTTGTGATGTCGAGAAATGCAGTCGTGAAAATGATGGTTTCGATGCGGAGGTCGAGACGTTGGGGAAGATTAGGCATAAGAATATAGTCAAGTTATGGTGTTGTTGCACCACAAGGGATAGTAAACTCTTGGTTTATGAGTACATGCCTAATGGTAGTCTTGGTGATTTGCTTCATAGCACCAAGAGCGGGTTGTTAGATTGGCCGATTAGGTTTAATATAGCGGTCGATGCGGCCGAGGGGCTCTCGTATTTGCACCATGATTGCGCTCCTCCGATCGTCCATAGAGACGTGAAGTCGAACAACATATTGTTGGATGCCGACTATGGAGCTCGAGTTGCCGATTTCGGGTTGGCTAAGGAGGTTGATTCGAATGAGAAGGGTACCAAATCAATGTCGGTTATCGCAGGGTCATGCGGCTATATCGCGCCAGGTTAGTGGAAAAAGAGCTTATAAGATCTTACGTTTAATTTCCACTTACATGAGACATTGGTTATGGGGAATTATTAGGTCCACTATTTGTGAGTTTTAGTGCAATTTTAGGTGTCATAGAAGTCACACTTGAATTATTTCCAATCATAACAATCAACACATCCCTTTATGAAAACCACCAAGAAATGGATGAGATATCTTTAAGCATAACATTTGTTGTTGGATTCTTTCTCAACAACCACTACTAGTTGCTACTTAGTTTTTACTTTGTTGTGAATTATGATTGTCACCACTAACAGTCTTTTCCATTGCAGAATACGCTTACACGCTTCGTGTGAACGAAAAGAGCGACATATACAGCTTCGGTGTAGTGATCCTTGAGTTGGTCACTGGCAAGCTTCCTGTAGATCCTGAGTTTGGTGAGAAGGATTTGGTGAAATGGGTTTGCTTGGCTTTGGATCAGAAGGGAATCGACTATGTGATCGATCCAAAGCTCGATTCTTGTTATAAGGATGAAATACGGAGGGTCTTGAACATCGGCCTCGTTTGCACTAGTCCACTACCCATTAATCGACCCTCAATGAGACGCGTGGTCAAGATGTTGGAGGAGATAGGGTGCCGAAACCTGCCCAAAAACGTCGTGAAAGATGGCAAATTGACGCCTTACTACTATGAAGACGCTTCTGATCAAGGAAGCGTCGTAGCCTGATCGATTACGTTCATGAACTTGTTCACTTAACAACAACAACCTGCATTCGTTTCGAATGGCAGCTTTTATTCTATATATTTGTAAATGAAAAATTTTGCAAAAGTGTTGCTATGATTTTGTCACCTAAATTTCACTGTTAACAAGCATTTATCAGTTGTTGCTTGTGAATGATGAATTGGTGCCTTTAATAACAATTAAATAATAATTCTTTACAATATATCATTACCATGTTTGTTTTCTTATAATTTTTCCCCGGAAATAAAACCAAACACAGAGTTAGGGCCCTGTTAATGGGCCCAATTTTTGGGCCTAAGAAAAGTTTAATGGGCCTGATGAGAGTCCAAGATTGGTAGGGCCATGCTTTTGGGCTGGGCTTGCAACCTCCTTTCTGTTTTACATATATTTATTTCCACAGAAAACAATTAGAATTTAGTTTATTTAATTGAATAATTCCAAGCAAATAAACTCGTTGGAAAATTTTCATATCATTGTTTTGTTTTTGTTTTATTTTCACAATGAAAAAAATGAGCTTAAATTTCTGTAATGAAAAAAAAAAAAAGAAAGGAGGTTAGATATATAGGTCTATTTAATCAATTTTCGTAAGAAAAATAAATTCAACTATTTAATATTATCTGATTGAATAATTTAATATGTATATGAAATTGACTAATTTAATATTTAAACTAAAACACTAACTATGGTTTATTAATACCCATCTATTTTACATGGCTATAATTCTTATGAGGCTGTAAAACATAATTAGATTTGGTGAGCTATAAAATCAATATTGATTTGCAAATAATTAAGATCAATATAACTTAATTAAGATCTATAAAATAAAAATTGATTTGCAAAATTTATATTATTGACGTTACCAATCCATCTCATATAAGTTTTTATTATTCTCTCAATTAATTAATTTTTCTCACAATTATAAATGCAGAATAAAAATCAATATCTCTTTATTTGTGAAGGGTCAAACTTAATGCATTAATTCAACAAATTTTGAGAAAAGTAGTTTTCTTTCTTCATATCAAAGAAATTAAAATGCATTAAAATGAAATCTAAAAATGTATTTAAATGGTCTCAAGATTAATACATGAGAAAATGAAAGATATAGATACTTTGCTTGTAAGAAGAAGTCTACGCCAAGAAATTAACAAGAAACACATATATAATTCTTATAATTTAATTCAATTTCTTGTATGTTATTTTCATATTAGTTGGTATGTACGTATAATTTTTATTTTTATTTTTCTGAAAAAATGAATGAAGCTTTAGATACATAAGATCTATAGTTTTCTTTCTCTTAGGTAAAGAGGTGAAACGTCCCCTAAGAATTAGTGTTGCTCCATATCCACTCTTACCCTTCATTTCGATATCAGATAATGCTTCATCTCGTGTTTCATTTTATAAAGATATATATGATCATGATGTCATATATGAAGTATACCACATGACATTAATTAGATTGAGGAATCACAACTAGTAATCACTCTAATTCCAACGGAAAAATCCGATCGACATGATCATATAACTCAAAATCAGCATCAACAACTAGATATGCAGATGATAGTGAAATTCTAGTCCGACATGCACGTACCGGTTTTGGTTTTGGTTTGTTTTTCAGCTACAAATTTCAGACACAACGATTTCAATTTTGCAGCATTATAAGTATCTACTACGTCCAACAAGTATCCAACTGTGTCTTTCGATAAATAATGAGAAATTTGTGATTCACATATAGTTTTCAAGCTTTTCATGAACCCTAATTGCTCAGTTGCTTCAAGAATTTTCACCAAAAAACTAGTAAGATATATTTGAGCAGTCACTAGCCTCGTCTCCACGAATATCTTTACGAAGAGTTGTTGTGTATTTAAAAGTCGCGCTTCTACTTATAAAAACGCATAGTCTAGAGCGCATTTCTGAGTTAGTTTCGGTTGTTAGGCTAGGGTGTTTTATAGCCGTTGATTAGATCCAATGGATACATATATTTTTCAAAAAATATTTATTAATATTATTTTGATAGAAATATCGATATCTTAGTTTTATAGTAATGTTGTGAAAATATGGATATCAATGGAAATGTAACAGATGATTTAATATATTTGAAATATGGACTTTTAAGATGGGTTCAAATTCAAGTTGAGTTTTACATATAATATCTTTCAAATAAAGACTTTGAGAACCTACCCACCTTGTTTGTGGTGTTGTATTCTCACCACCTTGTTTGTGTGTGTTGTTTTTAGCTACTTATCACCACACACAAATTTATTCTCACACACATATTTATTCTCACTTTTTGCTTGTTTTTAGCTACACGCAAATTTATTCTTACACACCGATTTATTCTCACATTTTTGCTTGTTTTTAGCTACTTATCACGACACATATATTTATTCTCACACACAGATCTATTCTCACCTTTTTGCTACATTCTCACCATCTTTTTGCTACTTATCACGGCAACTCATGCTACTAATCACATCACAGATCTATTCTCACATTTTTCCTACTTATCACGGTATTAGGCGTACCTTTTTGCTATTTATCACATATCTATTCTCACCTTCACGGCATTCTACTTATCACAGTCTATTCTCACATTTTTGCTACTTATCACAGCATTCTCACCTTTTTACTACTTATCACCTTTTTGCTACTTATCACGGCATTCTCACTTTTTTACTACTTATCACGTCACATACGGGTGAATTTACAAACACATATACAAAAATACTATTCATAAAATAATTTTGCTACTCATCATGGATCGGATCTGGGGTGAATTTACAAACGCATATACAAAAATACCACATTTATAAAATAAATTTAAATAAATGGTAATTGAAGTTCGGGTTCAAACCTAGCTAATTTTATAAGTATATATAAATAGGAAAGATAAGTTGGATTTAAATGAAGTGATTGGAGGTCATAACTTCGAGGTCCATGAAATTTGGATAAACATAGATTTAGAGGTCATAACTTCTGTTTTAAACTAGCTACTTTCTTAAACAATATTGATAGACTTCAAATCTAGAATTTCATTAATCATTTCAATTGAATAGCAGATGCTTTGGGCTTACAATATTTAGTGATCATATTTATGGTTGTTTGATTTCTAGAAATATTAGGAGGACAAGTGATCATAATATTCATTATATTGCAAAAACAATGTAAACAATTAATCAAGATAATAGAATGTCCTACGTACCAAGATCTCTAGCAAGTTCAAAACATGCATATATAATTTAGAATAATATATACTTATAAGCTGCACAACGGACTTGATCTTAACAATGGATAAAACTTTCTTGTACATTTTATATTAATGACGGAAAATTCCGTCTCTAATGTGTGACGGAAGCATTCCGTCACTAACATGTGTATACCTTGCTAAGGATCGAGCTAGATTTGTATTTTATTTTCAGCTGTCATAATCTGAATTTTGTGGGCTGCTAGAGATTGCATTTTCTTGAATTATAAGCAAAGGCGATTCGTTTGTGTTAGAGAATTATACCTATTAAACGGTCTCATATAATTTTTTATGAATATTCAATATGGCTCTCAATCAAATTGGCATGACATCACATTCAAGTTTTCTTTTCTTAGAAAATTCATACCACATTCTCCAACCAAAATTTAAACATCATGAAAAATAGCATTGGAAAAATTAAAGTGGATTATATTTTAATGTTAAGTGTATGGGTTATGGATACAATGCTCAACTTTAATTTGCCAAACAATTCATCAAAAAATAAAAAAATATAGAAACCTAAATTAGGACTGACAAAATTATCTAGAAAGGTTGAGAAACAAAAATAATAGAATCAAAGTGGTAGTGCCTTGTTTGTTAGGGCAAAGAACATAGTACACACATTGAATGGTCAGTTAAATTTCCATACCTATTTTTAATTGCAATAATTGACTTCCAAACACCCCCACACCCATCCCATCACCACCTCCCTTCTAATTATACCCACCAATAATACCTCACTTAATTGCTATTATTAAAATGAGAAGATTTAAAAGTATCTTTGTACAAACAAAAACTCTGGTGAGACGATCTTTAAGATTTTGTGTGATTAATTACTTTAAGATAATTTTTGTGTGATCTTTAAATCTTTTCCATAAATTTATATGTAAATTATGGAGTGCAGGTTGTATGTTGACCTGTCTTACATAAAATGTCCGTTAGACCGTCTCACGCAATTATATATTTATTTAGTGATAACTGATAAGGTTGAATTGCATAAAGTGGTAAAGTTCATGCCTTTTTTTTCTTTTTTTTTTTTTTGTTGCTGCTTTTGATTATCCCTGTAATTTTTGTAAACTCTTCAAATTTTTATTTGATATCTAAATCTACAATCAATTCATTTATTTATTTATTTTGATTAGAACATGCCACAAAATAAATGTATCTTTTTATGTTAATTAAATTTATAGAAATGTAACTAATCCAGCGATTGATGTTTCAACTTTGGCAGGAAATTGGACTCTCAAAATTCAAGTATGAAAATGTATGGGTCTTTATTATTTGAACAAGTCCCATATTAAATTAATTAATCCCATATAATCATTCTTCAATCATCAAAGAATTAATTAACTATCAAAATCAATTAATTGACCGCACGAAGTTTAAGAAAAAACTGTTAACTTTGATGTGATGTGTTATTTTAATATTTTTGAGTGACAATTTTGTAATTAATGTGTGTTTTTTTAGTGCAAAAGTTGTAAAATGAAAGAAATGGAAGGGTAAGGGAGTAAATTTTTCTTTACCATTTTTGGGCTGACAAAGTTAGCTGGGACGTCCAAAAACGGAAAGTAGGCAAAGATAGCAGGGACGGAGGTAGTAATTAACAATCTCTTAATAAATTTTATCCTTTTGGATATAGAATTATCATTATCAACATTTTGATATATATTAGTTGTATCATAAATATAAAATGAAATATACTATTTCGAATAAATTATGGAAAATATGAAAGAGAAACTAAATTAAGCAAATGGGATTAGAGTAAAATACAAAAAAAAAAAATTCATTACAAATTATATTCTAAAATTAATGAGAATTGACCGAGTCAAAGCCATAAGGCTTTAGCTTCTCTTAACCTAGGAACCAATTCACCGGAAATGTGAGCTGCCATAATTTCTTCGAGCCCGCCGAACAGTTCTCCGCCGACAAACACCGCCGGAAACATGCGGCTCGGCGCCGCCGATCTTCGACAACTCCTTGGCTACATCGCCTTCGTTCTGCTCATCGACGTTGAAGATCGAAGGATTCACGCCGTGGCCGTGGAGCAGGAGCTTGACGACGTGGCACATGCAGCAGCCCCGCCGCGCGAACACCACCACCGCGTTCTCCTCCGCCAGTTGCCGCACGCTTTTGGCCGGAGTTCCGTCGGCGGCGGAGGTGGGGAGCCATTCTCTGTATGGAATCGCCTGTTGCATGATGATATGATGAGTAGTACTGTGTTTTAGATAGAGAGAGAGAGAGAGTGGTGGGTAGTTATAGAAATTTGTTAGGGTGGGGGGTGACGCTAGAGTCAACGCCTGTGATGTAATGGTGAGCGTCACGGTCGCTGTTGATGACGTGGCAGCATGTCATCCTTTTTGGGACTAGACGCAGATTCCGAAGCAACGACGTCGCTTTGACGACATCCTTCTATGGAAATTCATTTAAATAAATTGAATGAAAGAATAGATAAGTGCAACATAATAGTCAAATGTTACATAAAACAGGTGAATTGCTCTTAATGTGTTCATTGCTGGTGTGTAATCTTTTCGTCTATTGATTATATGAAAATCGGATTTCTGACATGTAAACATGTGGACAAATAATAATGTACCTCGATTGATAGGATAATCAAAATTACATAAAACGATTTTGAAAGTGTTTATTGAATTCACTAATAGTCAATGATTTATGTAATTAACATGCAAGTGACATAAATAACGGTACATTTGATAAATTAAATTCCAATTACACTAGGTATGTTTCTTAGTGTGTGTGGAAAAAGTCATTAAATCTTTTAAAACGTGTGAACAAAAGAAATGTGATTATTTTTCAAGAATTGAAGATTGATAAATTATTTTGTCTCTTTTCACATGGTTATGAGAAAGTGAAAAAACTCATTTTCCATGATATCAATGATAATATCATTTAAAATTAAATCAAACTATTCAACCCGTTAAAAGCTACTTCCTTCGTCCCGCTCTATTTTGCCTACTTTCCATTTTTGTTTGTCCATCTTATTTTGCCAGCCTAAAAATGGCAAAGAAAAATTTACTTCCTTACCCCTCCATTTCTTTCATTTTACAACTTTTGCACTCAAAAAGAACACATTAATTACAAAATTGCCACTCAAAAATATTAAAATAACACATCACATCAAAGTCAAACAGTTTTTTCTTAGATTTCGTGCCGATCAAAGTAGGCAAAATAACCTGGGACGAATGTAGTAGTTTTGAAAGATTTATTAAATAAATTTGATCATATTTTCGTATTAACTTTAATTTAAAACACTAAAATAAGTATAAAATTAATCATGAAAGCTCGATAAAATTTCAAACAAATTTGAATAATTAATATTCGACTCGACTCGATTCGATTATTTATACGATTGTCACCACATTACTCTTCAACTTATGTCTCCCAACGTCGCGTTTCTTCTTCAACAAAACGGTGTCGCTATCCAAATAATGGAGGAGCGCCACCATGGTCACGGCGGAGGCGAACATTGGAATCGGACCAAAGAACCAGAGTAGCAGCACCGTCGCGAAATACAAGGCTCTGAGGCCGACGGACCAGAAATCGCCGCCGCGGATCACTGCCAACTCGACGTACTCGGTGGCGACGCCGTCGCCGGGGGTGGTGATGAGATAGGTGGCGTGGATGAAGCATCTGGAGGACTGGACGAAGCAGGAGAAGGCGAAGAGGAAGCAGATGAGGAGAGTGACGTACTTGATTGACATCGTCGCCGGACGCGTGTCGCCGTAGATCAGCTCGCTCTGGAATATGGTGGAGTTGTTGGCGATCCACGCGCCGATCAACGCGCTTAGCGTTAGCGACACCGATGCTAAGAACGTCGCCGCCGTTGTGTTCGCCGATAACACGTCCAGCGCCGTTTTCACGTCCCGATTTTCCGGCTGTGGATAATTACAAATAAATTTCTTATTTTTAGTTAAAATATTAAAATAGAAAATATTACATGCTATTTAATTTATGTATATTGTTTTTTTCGATTTTGCATAAGGTTTGGAATTGAAATCGATGGTTAACTAAATTAGTAGACAAAATGAAACGTGGATAGTTTGGAATAATAATTAGAGGAATTAGTTATTTTTTAATCATTAAACACTTTCATCAACTTTATCTTTTTGCTAACCGTTCTTATCTTATATCTTCTGAAAATTCCGTAATTTAATTCAAATTTATCATAAACTGTCGGATAGACTAAATTCGTATGTGATTAGCACGTGCACCGGTCACGTACTAATCACATGCGAGTTAAGTTCAATTCGACCATTTTGGCTGAATTAGGGTTCATATTTTCGATTTCTCAAAAGATGAACGTCAACCCACCCAAAAAGGTAATGGATAAAATAGAGAGGGAGAGGAATCAAAATTGAATGTAGTAATATGAAAAATAAGAAATGCTCAAACCTGCATAATTTTTTCGACCCAATTTTTCTTGTCAATGTTCTCAAAGCCAATGACAGTAGTATGAGGAAGCTTGAGACATCTATATAGGAGAATGAGATGGTAAGAGAACATGATGAGCAAGCCAGATGGGACCAACACAAGATCTAGGGATTCTTTTCTAAACACCATCATTTTTAGACAAGATTAATTGGTCAAGAAAATCAGTGGCTTTTAATCTTGAATTTAGGAGAGATTGAGAATTGCTTTGAAGGAATTAATTAAGTTGTATTATTGATCATCCATTGACTTTGGTTGAGTGAATTGCAAGAACAAGCAATGTTGTGGATATAATTTAGCTCTACAACAACTTTTGGAGTGGTTCAAGGCTTAAGTTAGGATCAACAAGAGAACAATAATTAGTCGAATACGAATCGAACAGGAACGGGTCGTGAAATTTATCATTTAAATATATGTTTCTTTTATTTATTTGAGTTTTAGATGGGGTGAATATATGGGATTGTGAAGTGTAGTTTAGTTTCTTTTGGCTTTTATTTTTCAATAGTAAATTAATCAAACCTAAAGTATGATCTAATATTGAGAACTTGCCATATGAAGTTTTTGGCTTAATATACCAAATATATCTATTACCTATATAAAAGTATGGATATTTCTTACAAAATATGGATTGTCTAATATATCCTTATTAAAGATTTTATTTAAGGTTATAATAGTAATTTATGATTTTTATATTTAAATTATTTTACAAAAGAATTCTAAACTAAAATCATATAGAGTTATATCATGAGTAGGACTCTAATATACTATACATTTTTTTAAATTTAATTTAATTTAATATAGATTGTAGAACCTTATAAAAAAATTATTATTTAAGGTTAATAGTATTATAATATTTTTTATTTAAATAATTCATTCTTCACATGTGCTGATACTCGTACATTTTTGGCTATGCATGTGCTGATACTCGTATATGGATAATTATCTTTGAACTTTATTTTTTGTTTTTAATTAATTTGTATGAAGTGTATATGATGTCAAATTAGCTGTCCCATAGCTTGTTAAACTTTTCCTTAATTGTTTATTCATATGCATATGGCTATGAAGAAACACTTGTTCACACCCCAATATGAATAAATTACATGAAAATCATAGTACTAGATGTGCTTCATAAGTTTAACTCATAAATTAAACTATAAATGTTGTATTAGTTCTATAACCTCGATTCTTATTTGTTTTACCTTAGGAATGGATATGGCTTATAGCTTTATGATTATTGCAACTTAACATGAACTTATAATTGATTTTTCAACTTTAACAAAATGTGTGTTTGTGTTTTTGTTTTCACTTAAAACAAGCTATAAGACTTCTTCAACAGTCAAGAATTCAAGCTACATTCTGTTAGAAGCGCTCATGAAAATCTTTTTATGTACAAAAGTGTTTCAATAGCTACAACTCTAATCTAGAAGGCCCAGATGAAACAAAACCCTCTATTGGCTATATGTCGAAAGCTATTGGCAGTTGAAGCGTACATTGCACCCTTTCGAATTGGCTCGTTTCAACGCACTTTTTGGCGTCGTTGGAGCTACTTCTTCCGTTGGAGACGAATTGTAACGTGTCGATGGACATTTCAATATTCCCTTCAAGGGCATTTTGGTCTTGTCCCAGCCGCAATCATCGTCTAAATCAGCCTCCCATCATCTTCGTCATCATTCTCTTGGCTAACACTGAATGGACTCTCATGAGTTAAAAAGTCCTCATCACTAAGCAGATCCCCGAGTTCACCTATATGAACATGAGTGCTTCCGGTCTCCTCATCAGCTTGATCCGTCTCGTGTTTCTTCTTGCTTTTGAACCATCCTTCAGCCAGACTATGCAGAGTATTCATGTTCTTCAGAAAGGACCTTTTCTTGGGAGAAACATCTGCTTTCTTTTTATCATCTTCGCGTAGTAATGCCATGGCAATGACACTGGTTATGAAGAGCTGGCAGATAGCACACTTTATCTGCTCGTGCCTCTGAGAAGACGAAGCGTCTGTTAACCCCACCATTTTCTTGATTCCAAGAATCTTACGCGCCAACTCAGCCAACTCCCATTTCTTGCATTTGGGCTGTTTTAAAATCCTGGCAGCCAAGTAACCAATGTCCACCTCATTTTTGGCCAACCCCAGTTCTTCAAATGGGAACAACCCTTTCTTCTCTGGAATACCGAACCCAACAAAGTGAATCCTCTTGTCCGAGAGGAATTTGAGGATCGGAGGGGGCAGTGGTTTCCCATCAGCAAACCTGAGAATCACACAACCAACACCAAAACACAATAGGACAAGGATTATGGAAGGGATCACGAGGGTGACGCATAACATCAAGGCCAACAACAGGTGGATGATCCCAAACTTTCCCATTTGGGAAGAGAAAATCCATCTTGCATAGATATTCAAAATCCTTTGTCTTGAATTTGATCCCTTCAAGCTTAACCTCAAACCGGTTCGTTCTCAAGTACACCTTCCCTCCCATTTCTTCACACAAAAAATACAATCAACTAAAAGGAAACAAAATATTGTTAAAGGATGATCAATGTCGATAAAGGAAACAATACAAAATGAAAGTCGCTATACAAAGCTATTCTTGCAAAAGAGAACAAGATGAATCAATGTTATGAAGGGTTTAGGGGACAAGGATAGGTCAAAATGTAATGCTATTCAATGGTTCAGAGGAAAAGGAGGGCAATTAATGGCTATACGAAAATCAAGCCTTACAAATAGGAAAACAAATTTAAGAACGAACAAGCTTGCATTCAAAATCTAACATCCACAAAATAGAGCAGACCAACAGTAATTCATTTATATTCATCAATCAAATTAGTGGTCGAAACAGAGCAACAAAAGGGAAAAGATTTCATCGGACAAATATAATCCCAACGCATAAAAAATAAAATTTTCAAAAGTAGCTTACAATAAACATGAATTTTCATGATACATATGTATAAGTTCACCTGATAATACTATCTTTATCAACAAGAATCTTCACATATCTTTAAGCTGTATAAACAATTATTCATCAAAGAAATTCATTGAATTAGCATCTTTAACTAATTCACATTCAGAACTTAAATAATCATCACAACTGGAAAACTCCAAAGTCGATAGTGAGCAAGATTAAAACTTTAATTTGCATTTTGCACAAACAAGAAATGAGAAGAGCAATTGAACAAAACTAAGTAAACTTCTATTAACGGATTAAAACCACAGTACAATTTCTCTCAAACACAAAAGAAGCTAGTTCCATCACTACCACTACAGCAATCCCAACAAACTGAACTATGTAACAAGCTAATAGCGATTAAGCCCTCTCACCCCTAATTCTCCTAGCCAGCTGAATGTCCTTCGGCATAATGGTGACTCTCTTCGCATGAATGGCGCAGAGGTTGGTATCCTCGAACAACCCAACGAGGTAAGCCTCCGCAGCCTCCTGCAGCGCCGCGACGGCAGAGCTCTGGAACCTCAGATCAGTCTTGAAGTCCTGCGCGATCTCACGAACAAGTCTCTGGAACGGCAGCTTCCGGATAAGTAGTTCAGTGGATTTCTGGTATTTCCGGATCTCACGAAGGGCGACGGTCCCTGGGCGGAAACGATGGGGCTTTTTCACGCCGCCGGTGGCGGGGGCGGATTTCCTGGCGGCTTTGGTGGCCAACTGCTTGCGTGGCGCCTTCCCTCCGGTGGATTTGCGTGCAGTTTGCTTGGTTCGAGCCATTTGGAAAGATGCTGGGGTTTTGCAAAGTGGAAATTGAGCTCAAGATTGTAAATCTGCGAAAATGAAAGCTTGAGTTGTAGAAGAAATTGGGGGTAAATTTATAATTAGGGTTTTTGAAATTGTGGCGGGATAATGATATCTGTGAGCCGTTGATTCTGCAGCACATCGGACAGCTATGATTCGGATCGATGAAGTGGAGGTAAGAGAAAGGAGAGATCTGAGCCGTTGGTTGATTGCAGTATCTACGGTGGATAAGAATATGCCCGAGATTGTTGACGTGGCTTTGTTCCACTTTGATTCAAAGGTTTTTGGGGCATTTGCTTTCTTATAAATAAACAACTATTTCAGATTCAGAATCCAAAACCTATAAATAAATAATAAATGTAACTTGAATATTTGAAATTACTGTAGAATAATGAATTTTTTATCATATTAAATCTTATATTTTAAAAATATAATGTAACTGTGTGTTTAATAAATAAAAAAAATACTTCTAATATAACCTTAAACAAATGTGTCAAAACGAAAATTCTCTTGATTCACATTATCCTACAATTGTTCATATAATTAATGATGTGATATTATTGATATAATTAATGTAGTACTACCTCCGTCCCCTTATCTTTGCCACCCTTGACCGGCACGAATTCTAAGAAAAAACTGTTGACTTTAATGTGATGTGTTATTTTAATGTTTTTGAGTGGCAATTTTGTAATTAATGTGTGCTTTTTTAGTGTAAAGTAAGTAAAATGAAAGGAATGGAGAGGTAATGTCGTAATTTTTTTGTTGCCATTTTTGGGCTGACAAAGTTAGCTGGGAGTCTGGGACAACCAAAAACGGAAAGTAGGCAAAGATAGCAGGGACGGAGGGAATATATGTTATCAATAAAGCACATAAAATCCATTATGTTATATTATTGATATTGACAAAACAATTTATCATAATATTTGAATATAAGATAAAAGCTATAATAAAAGTAGAATAATCCAATCAAACTAAAATGACTTAGATCGAAAATATTGTTTTTTGGTAAAAAAACAAAAAAGAAAATTAATCGCATATTCCATTTTATGAATATTCACTATATATTATTATAGTTTTATTATCATACACGTGACTTACACTATATATCTGGAGAATATAAAAAATGGTTTTAAAATAATAATATAGTGGAAAATGCTTTGAAGATCTAATTAATTAGGATTTATTATAAATTCTCAAACTTTAAATTATTTTCTAATTGATATCTTATTTAACAAAGTTTTCTATAAATGCTCCTACCAAACTTTATAGCACAACTATATACTTGTGATTATAAATCAACATCGAATTTATATCATTTAATCAAGTATTAATTGTCGAAAATATCACAAACTTTCACTTGAATTATTTGTTCAACTAAAATTTTGTAATATTGGTCACAATATTATGATCATACATATATAGCATGCTTTTTAATCTCGATCCCTCTAAATATTTTTTCGATCATACTTCTCATAACGATTCTCCTCCAATTCATATTCTAAACCTTTGGTTGCCAATCGCATATCAATTGTGGAGTATAAAAAGGGCATCTTTACTTCTTCTTTTTTTTTGTAAAGGTTTATGTTGTTTAGTCTTTAAAATAGGCAAAAAAAAAAAAAAGGTGTATCCTAGAGATATATATTGAAGAAGCTACGGGATTTTTGAGAGTGAGAACGTGATGTTTAAGAACGTGGGTTGAGAGAACAAAATTCAAAGAAGAACAAGTCAAGATAGAGATCAAGAAGATTGAGTTGAAGAAGTCAAGTGAGATGAAGAAGTCAAGAACAAGTCCACTCCACCTTCCCCCATCATGCACGTGAGTTATGGAGTTCATGGAGCACTGGAGTTCACCAAGTGTACTTCAAGGTCTATAAATAGGTGAAGCTGCTGAAGATCAAGTGACACAGAATCGAGAGCTTAAGTAGTCTCATATACAGCAGTACACTGGTGTCATAGGTTGTGTTGTTCACACCGATAGGCAATGTCGTTTTCTTGTGTGTCATAGAGTTTGCATACTCTTGACTTTTAGTATAGGTGTTCTTCGGAGTGTTCAACTGAGAGTATTTGTATATGTCCATAGGTTTCATATTCATTTCATAGGACGTATTGAGTCGTTTGTTCGAAAGAATCTCTTTTAGAGTTCTTTCTTTCTCATTTGTACACATATATAAATCAATAAAGGAGTTTTCGCCCTGAAGGCATTCCACGAGTATTTGTATACTCGTGGATAAATCGTTTGTGTTCTGCAACTTTAATTTCGATCCATTTTCCGCTGTGTGTTACGCTGGTGTTGTCGACACCGCTGACAACACCGTGTACTTTGAGTGAGATATTGTTGTTTTTGTTTTTGCAGATCCACGTAGAACTTTCACGTGGTATCAATATGCTTCTTATCTTCAAAGATTAACTTGGATTGGCATAATTTATTCTTTAAACAAATTGGGCATGAGGAATAATCTTTATAAATAAATGGATGATGTTGAATCTTTAAACCTTTCTTGCAATAATAGGATTTTTGTAAGGAGTTTATAAAATGTTACAACGTTATAAAATATTGTAAAAGTAAATAAAATATTTATGTTCTACGTTGGCTCATTTGGTTCACCAATTAAATTAAATCAATTGCTTCTAATAAGATATGAAAAGTATGTTACAACAGTAGCTATAAATTATGAAAATATTTAACTTAATTTTCTTATCAACTGAATTTAAATAAAGTATAAAAAGCCCCCAGATTTAGGAAAATTTTATCCACAGAAAAAGAAATAAATAAATTTAGAGTAACACTTGTGTGTCCCAGGGACACGGTGCCCCCAATTTAATTATCATATGGTGTTAAATATATACTCTATAGGTATCATGTATATACACTTCAGATATCACATATATACTTTTTTATGCATATGATACATAGAGTATATTTATAACACCAAAAAATATAACACCTATAGAGTGTATATATATATATAACACCCGAAAAACATGTATATAACATCTGAATTTGTATCTCTATATGTCCCAAAAATATATAAGTTTTTGCCGTATTGTCACGGAATTTAATTTGCATGGTAATATATATCAACAACATTTAACAACCAACGACTAGTCTTTTTCCACCGCCACCACCTTCTTTTGTCTCATATAATTACAAAGTTATTTACTTTTTCTCCCACCAATTAAATATATGTCACGCATATATATACACCTAATATTAATTTACTATAATATATTATTTTTGTAATGAAATAAAGATTTTTTTTTGAGATTTTTTATGAATTACGAATCTAATTCTATGGAATGAGTTCTTACAATTCTTAATCCTCAAAGTAAAGACTAATTCAGAAATGAATTTGGCTATGATAATAGAATTTCGTCTCACAGAATCATATTCTCAACAGGGTCCTATTTTTTTTTGGTGTTTGAGATTTATTTTATTACTCAAGTTCTCGTCGACATTTCGAATATGACTATTTTTTCCCAAAAATTCATTTATATAGGAGTATAATATGCTAGTAAATTAACATAAAAATTTATATTTGTAATATAAAGAAAACATACTTTAAATATATATAAAAGACCATAATTATAAAATACATACTTATACCTTAAAAAATATATGTATATCTCATCGCACGTGTCATAGTTGAAAGGGCAGAATGGTAATTAAGATTAAGATTCTTACATGTAAGGGCAAAATTGTAAATTCAAAGGGTGTCGACCTCTCGCAATTTGGCGCAAAAATAAGAAAGAAAGGAAGAATAAAAAATGACTCTTTTATTCACACAAAAAAGCACCGATTCTTTCTCACTCCAACCTATGCTCTCTTCTCTGCGATTCTCTCAACTCTTTCCTTGTTTTTTTTGAGAGCCCATTTGATTTTCATCCAGTTTTGGGTGTGGCGCTAGCTGAATTTTCGATTGCGGTTAATGGGTATCTGCCCTTTTTATTTGTGATTTAATTGGAGTTTGTCGTGGTGTTCTTGCTTGAATTTTCGTGATCTTGTTAATCTCGGCTCTGCCATGTTCTTCCTGATCTCCTGTAGTGATAAGGTATTTTTTTTGCAGGATTAAGTGAATTGTTTTTGTGATGTTGTGTTGGCAATTCTTTACCCTTTGATATGCGAATTGCGATTCCTGCTTCAGTTGCTTGATCTTCGTTTCCTTCTTCGTTTTTTGGTAATTGATTTCAGTCTTCGTTGTTATGGCAGCTCATTGTTGTTTGAGATATTAGTTGGATGGTGACGGGTGTGAAGAGCGGTGCGTGCAAATCAGCATCGCACCAGCTCTTCAAGGACAGAGCGAGTAATCGGGTTGATGATCTGCAATGTGTATTCAGCGATCTTCAATCGGCTAGGAAGGAGAGCCGAAGCATCGATGTGGCCGTGCTCGAAGAGCAAGTTCACCAGATGCTTCGCGAATGGAAGGCTGAGCTCAATCCTCCCTCCCCACCTTCTTCTTTGCACCAGGTTATCATTTCGTCTCATCGACCAATAACATGGAACTTAGTGTATATGGTTTTGTGCTAATGTGATAGTTCTTGAACTCTGTGAGTTTCGAGGGTGTTTGGGTAAGCTTATTTGAAAGCTCTTATTAGACGTTGTCCAAGTGTTTGTATAAATAAGATTATGGAGCTTATTAAATGTTGTGTAATTTGATGATCAATTTAAGGTTGAGTCTTCTTCTTAAAATTTAGCTTATATAAGTTCGTGAACATCTTATAAGACGTTTTAAGGAGCTTATAAGCTTAGCCATTCGCTCTCTTAGTGGGTCCTAGAGCTTAAGATTGTCTGATTTTGCTTGTCATGACCACGGGTGCTGGCGTTTGTGTATTAGTTTGCTGTTTTTGTATATGCTCTACCTTAGGTCTCGGTTTGTGGCCCCATTTAGTATAGTAAAGTTTGATCATGGTGATGTGTAAATTTAGGGAACACGAGTGTTATTCTTGAAAACGTCGGAACCTTGAGTTTTTCTCTGTAAATAATTGTTTTAGGGAGGGAGCCTGGGTTCGTTTTCATCAGATATTTGCCGGCTGCTGCAGCTTTGTGAGGAGGAAGATGATGCAACCAGTGCATTAGCTGCCCCCAAGCCAGATCCTGATGCCCCAAAGGTTGTGAATGGATTCATTTCCCAACAGGTCAGTCTTTTGCTTCGACGTGTTTGTATATGTGTATTGTTCTTTAACTTTTGAAGTAGCGGGAGCATGTAGAAGTTTCATGACATGCTAGTTCCGATAAATATTTTCTATTTTTGATCTTATTAGGTGCAATCTAAAGTTTGAGATTCTTTCTAACTTAAGAATTACTTGTTTAAAGTTGGAAGTTATTTTCCCATCATTCTCAACCACATTTGCAGTCTTATCATTGAAGGTTCAGATTGTTTTTTTGTTTCATTTTTGCTGCCATAATTGGTTCTTACATGCGAATTCCGTGATTTTCAATTTGACAGGGGTTCAATATGTCTCAAGAACAAGCCTTCCCACTAGTTGATCAATGCAAAAGCACTGTCATCGGAGTTGGCAGTGTGGGAATTAAGGACATGGATGTGGCAAGACAATTGGAATACCAGTCATTTGATTTCCATAATGAATTCGAGCAGCAATATTTCCTGGGGTTCGGTAGTGCTAGTTACATTGGAGCAGATCACATTTCGAACTATCAACAGAATATCTGTCCTCCACCTTCAGCATTTTTAGGGCCAAAATGTGCCCTTTGGGATTGTCCGAGACCAGCACTTGGCATAGACTGGTCTCGAGAGCCTGACGACTATTGCAGTGCTTATCATGCTGGACTTGCACCTGGTGAAGGCTTCCCTGGTAGACCCCCCGTAGTGCGGCCAGGTGGCATTGGCTTAAAAGATAACTTACTTTTTTCTGCCCTCGGTGCAAAGGCACAGGGGAAAAACGTCGGTATTCCTGAATGTGAGGGTGCTGCTACTGCAAAATCCCCTTGGAATGCACCCGGTAAGTTGGTGTGTCTGTGTGTTTTTAGGGGTATAAGTGAGTCAAGTCAAGCTCAAACTCGACTATTAAACTCGAGGCTTGAGCTTGACTCGATATCTTTGAGTTGAAGTCGATTTTTTCTTGAGTCAATCTCGAGTAGTTCACGAGCTGTGTTATATATCTCTTTTACAAGCATAGAGTGTGTCCGAACATCTCTTTCTTGTCGTTTTGCTAATACGATTCTCTTACATTTGACAGAGTTCTTTGATCTAGCAATTTTGGAAGGCGAAACGATCAGGGAGTGGCTCTTTTTCGACAAGCCACGGAGAGCATTCGAGAGCGGAAATAGAAAGCAACGGTCACTCCCGGATTACAACGGGAGGGGTTGGCATGAATCGAGAAAACAAGCGATGAATGATGTTGGAGGTTTGAAAAGATCCTACTACATGGACCCACAACCAATGGAGAATTTCGAGTGGCACCTCTACGAATACGAGATCAACAAATACGACGCGTGTGCATTGTACAGGTTGGAAGTGAAACGAGTCGATGCGAAGAAGAATCCGAAAGGGAAGTTAGGTAATGATTCCGTTGCTGATCTGCAAAAACGATTGAGTGAGCTAACTGCTGAGTTCCCAAACGATAAGCAACAACGTATTGTCAAAGGAAGGGGGAAAGCCAATCTAAATGCCACTACACTGGCAAGTCCAGGAGAAGGGCTCGATTATGCTTCCGGTGAACCCTACGGTTACCTCGTCGCCAATATCGACAAGTACTTTTGACATGATCCGAAATGTGATTTTCACGCTCTAGACACGGACCCCAAGCGTCCCTGTCTCGTCCACACTCTTGACCGCACATGTAGTCTTTGTATTATGTTCGTGTAATTTTTACGTTATGGTAATGTAAGATTTGTGTTAATACTAATTTAATCTTTATATTATATTACAGACATAATACCTTTTAATTTTTATGTTACAATAATATAGCATTTATGTTTTTCTTCAAGTTAAACTACTACATTAAAGTTATGATATTTGATCATAAAAGTTAACAATATAATTTAAATGTTAAGTTGTTATTCGTATAAGATAAAAGTATATACATGAATTTTATAAAGGGTTAATTTTCAAACTATCCAAATTTATAAGTTAAGGAACTTTTTTATCCATTTTTTAATAAATAATTTTTTTACCCAATTTACGTAGTAATATGTCTAATTTGCCCTCAACTTAACTACATATTTACATAATGTAAAAATTAAATATAAATATATGTGGAAATACCTCCTTTACCCAAATTCATGGGTCAATGAACTTTTATACCCATTTTTTTAAGAAATAACTTTTTTACCCAATTTGGGTAGTGAAATGTTCTTAATACCCTCAACTTAAATTTGTATTGTTGTTCATTGCAATACATTGTAATTTAATTCAAATACACAATTTAATACAATTTGGTATTTCGTATAAGAAAATTTTAGTTATGTATTTAGATTCAGTTTTAATTGTTTTTAATGATTTTTTGGATTAAATATATTGTTCTGTTTGTTTCAAATAATGTTTTTAAGGAAAAACCCAATATTGTAGAATTTATTTTTTTAGTTTTTGATATTTAAAATGATGTTATTATTCTTAAATTAAAAGATCCAAATTTTATTAGCAGTGAAGTCAAAGAAAAAAACTATTACTTCAATAATTAAATGTCAATTTACATGCTATAACTTATTTTCAACAATTGTTTCAAAATGAAAGGACATTATCGTAAAAGTCATAGTTATTAATATATTAATCAAATTTCACTAAAAACAACTAATTTATTAGTTTGTGCGCTTTTACAAGGAAATGGAGAGAACTGTTGGAATAGCACTGTACCGTAAAATCAGTCTTCTTTTTGAACGATCATATTCAACAGAGATTCTCTCGCAATATTAAATCCCCAATATTTACCCATTTTAGGGTTTTGCGGAATCTGATTCCACAATCTGCTATTTTCTCTTTCTTCCCTGTGCAGAGGAGAGAGAAAGCCACACAGTGCGATGGGGAGAGGGAAGTTCAAGGGCAAGCCCACTGGGCGCCGCCAGTTCTCCACTACTGAGGAGATGAGTATGTTCTGCTTCCAAATATTTGTTATGTGTTTGATATCATGTTGGAATTTGGCGTTTGATGTTTGTGTGTTATTGTTGATTTGTTCTTTATTTTCCCTGTTATATTAATCGTTTCTGATTGAACTATATGGATTATCTTTCTAGCTTTGATTATATCTGCTGGGTTTGCTAAGTTTATGAATTTTCAGTTGGGGATGTAGATTGCGGATTTATTTTTCAATTTTTTGATTTTCGATTGCTTGCTTGCTACTGAACACTGCAAATTCTTAGAAGTGGAGCTGAATTTTCCGATGCTCAAATGGGGGGTGTTCCATTATTTAGGCTTATTAGTTGCTTGATGTGCGAATTGAATTTGACTTTTGGTTAGATATGATGGTATATTCATTTTATGGATAAAGAATATTTTACGGGATTTTGGTTGTTGCATGAATTCTACGGATTTGTATAAGCTGCAGCGTTTATATGTGTGGTCAGAAAACATAGTTCTGTGTTTAGGAGTTGGATGAGGTTATCTGTTTAAATTGTTTTTTTCTGTTTCTCTTCCTGAAAATTCAGTGGCTGGTACATCTGCTTCTCGTCCTCGCACTTTCAGGAAGGTAACTCACTCTTACTTAATTCTTCTCGACTATAATTGTGCATTATTGTGATGTCATTTGATCCATTTGGTTCTTTGTTTTATATTATTCATTTGTATTGTCAGGAAGAAGAAGTAGTAGAAGAGATATCTGAAGAAGAATCTGAAGAGGAATCTGAAGACGAATCTGAGGTCAGTCATAATGTCGTATTGCTTCTCTGAGAATGTATTTCTTATTGGATTAGGTGTTTTTTAGTGAGATGGATTGAACATTTGCTATTTATCTGTGAATGCTGTTGGCAGAAAAAGAAAGGCCCTCAGGGTGTTATTCAGATCGAAAATCCCAACATGGAAAAGCCGAAAAATTTGAAAGCACGTGATGTCGATGTAAGCTATTCAAATTTATTATTTGTTTGCTTAATAGAGTTTGTACTATAATCTAATGAATGCTGCTTGGTTTTGCAGATAGAGAAGACAACTGAGCTTTCAAGACGTGAAAGGTTTGACTGCTGATTATTTCTTGGAATTAGGTTTTTGAGAAAGTTACCTGATAACATTTTTCTTTGACTCTCTTTGTCTTAATAGCTACACCTGATATACTCTGGTCGTTGTAGCCTTGTATATCAGTGAGATTTTTGTCACATTCGGAATTTAATTATGTGAAACACATTCATAGTATTCCCCAGAGCGATATCGTTATTAATCTGGCTATTCTCTCTGCTTTTTTTCTTTACTTCTGTATGAGTTTCTGTTATTAATCAATCTTTGGGTGTTCATCTGTGAGAATGAACTGATAGAGTGCTAGTAGACTTGCTGTTTTCTGTGTGTATATATATAAAATATAAATTGCGAAGAAGGTTGGAGCTGTGGAGCGTGGTAGGACCTGCTAGAGAATTTACAGAGAAAATGAAATCATTAAAGTTGCAAGTGCTGTATAATTATTGTATGATTATTGTGATGTGTGATTTTCTCAGCTGTTTGTGCATCATGCTGGTTTCTTAGTCAGCTGATTATGCTTTATGCTAAATTTTGGTATCAATTTATCGGAACACGTGTTCTCTTTCTCTTTCTCTTAAGAGAGGAGATTGAAAAGCAGAGAGCTCATGAAAGGTATATGAGGTTGCAAGAGCAGGGCAAGACCGAACAAGCTAGAAAAGATTTGGGTACACATCTCTCCTCCTATACCTAATAGCTAATAACCCAATCCTATCATCCGTATCATTGTTTACTTGTTTTTTTTTCTCTTTAGGATGTTGCAAATCTTTTTGACTAATTGAGAGACGCAACTCTGATGTGCATTGAATTAAGTGTTTTTTTATTTTTTTCCTAAACTGGTAGATCGTTTGGCCCTTATACGTCAGCAAAGAGCAGAAGCAGCTAAGAAACGAGAAGAAGAGAAAGCTGGTATATTATCTAAAACCTTGAAGCTGGCTTTTACTTTTCTACTCGCACCTTACATTATTTGATCGGATGCAACTCTTTCTTTATTGCAGCGAAAGAACAGAAGAAGTCAGAAGCTCGCAAATGATTCTAATATGCTTATAGATACAGGGTTACATTATGTTCTTCGATTCATGACATGATCTCCGATCTCTAGTTAGTACGGTTCAACAATATCTATGTTCACGTGTTGCAATTGTTGGTATCTACCCTGTTTTATTCTGTCTTATTTTGCGCCATGTTGGTGTATGGAGAACAAGACATATATATATCAGCTTTGCTTGTAGCATTTCGTTTTGTATACAAAGTACAAAATGGTATATATTAATTAACTGAAGTTTTATTTTGAGAATATAGGATATAATTAACAATCTAATTCCTTAGAATTTTATGTAAAGATTAGAAGGTTAGTAGTTCGAGTTCTATAGTGATTTGTTGGAATGAATGGTATATATTTTTTATAAACAAATCTCCACCGATTTTTAAGGTTCATAAATTATATAAAAATGATACAAAAGGTTAGGTGGAATTGTGTAAGGTTGAGATTTTTGTAATTTGATCAAAGGATTGTGGTTAAAAGTAGATACATTAAATTCATGGAATAGTCTCATAAAAATCATGTTTCATTGGTGCAAAGTTATGAGACAATCTCATAAAAGTTGTACTCAAATATTTTGGTAAAGAGTAACACTTGTGTGCCCCGGGGGTACAATGCCCCAAATTAATCATCATATGGTGTTAAATATACTCTACAGATATCATGTATATGCTCTTCAGGTATCACATGTATACTCTTATATGCATATGATACCTGTAGAGTATATTTATAACACCAAAAAACATAACACCTATAGAATATATTTATAACATCTGAAGAACATATATGTAACACCTAAATCCGTACCCCTATGTGCCCCAGGGGTATATAAGCTTTTGCCTTTGGTAAAATATTAACTTTATTCCAAATAAGTAGTCGTTTCAACTTTTAAATTAAGAATTCTAATAAAAGGTCCGACCTACCTTTATTTAAATTTAACTTAATGGGAGTCATTTCTCTTTTCTTTCTTAATAACATTTTATTTGGCAGAAGTAATTAGACGTATTTTTTACACACCGTCGATAAATATGTTCTCAAATCCTTAAACGACACTTATTTGAAACAAATTTTGCTTACTAAAATACATATATTTTTGGTACAGAGGTAGTAATTTAAGTAATATTTATGAAAATCATAGTAGAATTGATTTAAGTATAAAAGTAAAAATAAGGAAAAAGGAGAGAAGAAAATCTGATCCTCTTATCCAAAGGCATCCATCCCCACAAATTAAAAACACAAACTTTTGCCTCATTATCACGAGCTGCAAAAATGGCGGGTGTTTTGGGAACTGCTTCAACTGCAGCAATCTCCGCTTCTAGGCTCTTCCCTTCTCGCTCTTCCACTCTCTCTCTTCCTCCATCATCATCATCAGGTAAGCACACATTCATTCCTCTCTCTCTCTCTCTCTCTCTCTCTCTCTCTGCGTCTGTGATTTCTGTTGCAATTTGTCGCTTAAATTTTCTTGATTTTAATGCTGCAGGGGTTAGTTTGGGGAGGCAGTTCTATGGAGGAATTGGGGTTTCGTTCAATAAAGCCCCTTCTAAATTTCGCTTCTCAATTTCCAATGTTGCAACTGAGATCAGTCCTGCTCAAGAAAAGGTGCACATTTCTTCTCTAAATTTGGAAATTTGGTAGTTGATTGTCGTTGTTATGCTCTGAATTTACTTGGGTTTATTAAATTGAGTTTAATCCATTTTTCTAAAGCATTTGTTTAAGCTGAAAAATGTTTGCGTTTTTTTGTGTTTGAAATGAGTTCAGCATTTTGCATTTGAACTGAGAATCTTGAATTTAGGAAGGAATTTAGTGGAAGGATTTCAACTCAAAGAAGAGTTCGAAATGAGAGTGATAGATTAGAACGAACTCATCGATAACTGCAAGTTTGCTCATATTGTACGTTTCATTAGAACCTTTTTGTGATTGAAATGAGTTCAGCCTTTTGCATTTGAATTGAGAATCATGAGTTTAGGAAGGAATATGATGGAAGGATCTCAAATGATTCTGAAAATTACTTAACGAAGAGTTCAAAACGAAAGTGATGGATTAGAACGAACTCATCGATAACTGCAAGTTTGCTCATATTGTACGTTTCATTAGAACCTTTTTGTGATTGCAATGAGTTCAGCCTTTTGCATTTGAATTGAGAATCATGAGTTTAGGAAGGAATATAATGGAAGGATCTCAAATGATTCTGAAAATTACTTAACGAAGAGTTCAAAACGAAAGTGATGGATTAGAACGAACTCATCGATAACTGCAAGTTTGCTCATATTGTACGTTTCATTAGAACCTTTTTGTGATTGCAATGAGTTCAGCCTTTTGCATTTGAATTGAGAATCATGAGTTTAGGAAGGAATATAATGGAAGGATCTCAAATGATTCTGAAAATTACTTAACGAAGAGTTCAAAACGAAAGTGATGGATTAGAACGAACTCATCGATAACTGCAAGTTTGCTCATATTGTACGTTTCATTAGAACCTTTTTGTGATTGCAATGAGTTCAGCCTTTTGCATTTGAATTGAGAATCATGAGTTTAGGAAGGAATATAATGGAAGGATCTCAATGATTCTGAAAATTACTTAACGAAGAGTTCAAACGAAAGTGATGGATTAGAACGAACTCATCGATAACTGCAAGTTTGCTCATATTGTACGTTTCATTAGAAACTTTTTGTGATTGAAATGAGTTCAGCCTTTTGCATTTGAATTGAGAATCATGAGTTTAGGAAGGAATATAATGGAAGGATCTCAAATGATTCTGAAAATTACTTAACGAAGAGTTCAAAACAAAAGTGATAGATTAGAACGAACTCATCGATAACTGCAAGTTTGCTCATATTGTACGTTTCATTAGAACCTTTTTGTGATTGCAATGAGTTCAGCCTTTTGCATTTGAATTGAGAATCATGAGTTTAGGAAGGAATATGATGGAAGGATCTCAAATGATTCTGAAAATTACTTAACGAAGAGTTCAAAACGAAAGTGATAGATTAGAACGAACTCATTCATAATTGCAAGTTTGCTCATACTGTACGTTTCATTAGAACCTATGTGGATAGAATGTGGTACTTAGTGTGAAAGAGCTCAAGGCTTGTATGGATAATGTGCTTAAGATGAGTGAATTTGTCATGCAGAAACTCACTCCTTCAAAGGAGAGTCAGAGGCCAGTTTATCCATTTGCAGCTATAGTTGGCCAAGATGAGATGAAACTATGTCTTCTCTTGAATGTGATTGATCCGAAGATTGGTGGTGTGATGATAATGGGTGATAGGGGAACCGGGAAGTCCACAACCGTTAGATCTTTAGTGGATTTACTTCCTGAAATCAACGTAGTAGCTGGTGATCCCTTCAATTCAGATCCAGAAGATCCAGAAGTGCAAGGCCCTGAGGTAAGGCAGAAGCTTATGAGAGGCGAAGAACTCCCTGTTGTCCCGACGAAGATAACCATGGTTGATTTGCCTTTAGGTGCAACCGAAGATAGGGTTTGTGGCACAATCGACATTGAAAAGGCTCTCACTGAAGGTGTCAAGGCCTTTGAGCCAGGCCTATTAGCAAAGGCCAACAGAGGAATTCTTTATGTTGATGAGGTCAATCTTTTGGATGATCATTTAGTCGACGTTCTTTTGGACTCGGCTGCATCGGGCTGGAACACTGTCGAGAGGGAAGGAATATCGATTTCTCATCCAGCCCGGTTCATACTAATTGGGTCGGGTAATCCTGAAGAGGGAGAGCTTAGGCCACAACTTCTTGATCGTTTTGGAATGCACGCCCAAGTTGGGACCGTGAGAGATGCAGAGCTCCGTGTAAAGATCGTTGAGGAGAGGGCCCGGTTTGATAAAAACCCTAAAGAGTTTCGGGAGACTTACAAAGCTGAGCAAGAGAAACTCGAGCAACAGATTTTGTCAGCTAGGCATTCTTTGTCTTCTGTCAGCATTGATCATGAGCTTAGAGTGAAAATATCGAAGGTTTGTGCTGAGTTGAATGTCGATGGATTGAGAGGCGATATTGTGATAAACAGAGCAGCAAGAGCTTTGGCTGCTCTTAAGGAAAGAGATAAAGTGACAGTTGAGGATATTGCAACTGTCATACCTAACTGCTTGAGACATCGTCTTCGTAAGGATCCTTTGGAGTCTATCGACTCTGGTGTGGTCGTGATCGAGAAATTCTATGAGGTTTTCGGATGAGCAGAGATCGATTGTTTTGCGTTTTGACTGTAATACACGACTGATATAATTGTGAAGCTTTTTGTTGTCAAATATGAGCACTTGGAGTGATCAATTCTTGAGGTGTAATAGACTGAATGATAAAGATGTGTTTGTAGTAAGATATGTTCAATCCAATCAATTAGTTCAAAACACACACATTGTTCATAACTATAGCTTGTGAGTTATTGAGATTTACAAAAGAATTCCAAACCAAAATCATACAGAGTTCTATTATAAGTAGGGCTTTTTTTTTAAATTTAATATAGATTGTATATCCTTATAAAAAATTATTATTTAAGGTTAATAATATTATAATATTTTTAATTTAAATAATTTATCTTCCACATGCGACGCATGTGCTGATACTCGTATATATACATATTTCGGACAAAAGCTACCACCTACAATTTAAATCTATTTTTACAAGCCAACTAACATTGTTTTGAGAGTTATAAATTTTTTTTTTTGAGAGTTATAAATTGATATATTTTACAAAATTAATTATTTGAGACACTCTGACAAGATTAGAAAAACTCAGCTCAACTATTTAAAAAAAAAAAGTGAATATCATATGATTTTTGTTAATGTTTATGATTACTTTTAATTATAATATCAAATATACCTTTCATATCATGACAATCTTGTAAAATATGGATGCATTTGAATTCTAATTTTTCTTTTTGGCTAAATATAAATCTCATCACTTCTTATGCAGTAAAAAAAACTTCATTTTTTCACTCTCACACACACACACACACACACACACACACATATATATATACTTTTTTATTCAAAGGAATAGGATTTTCATTTGTTTATTGTTATTTTTTTCAAATTAAAATAATCTTTAAATAAATATTTTTATATTTACAACGCTTGGTCCCGTAGCTCAGTTGGTTAGAGCGTTGGTCTTATGAGCCGAAGGTCGCGGGTTCGAGCCCCGCCGGGACCAAATTTTTTTTTTTTTTTTTACCACAATTGTTTTTGTAAAGTTTTTATTGAAGAAATGTGGATCAAACATACATTTCAATTTCATAGTGTTTTTTTCTTTTTGGAATATATGAATTTTGATAGTGAGATTGATTGCAAAATGTATGTGGTATATATGATTTATAAGATTCTCATCAACTGTTTTAAATTCTAATTTGTTAGAAATGTAAAGTGTTTAATTTAAGAACATTCTAATTATGAAATTTGGACAAATGAATTTTGAAAACAATTAAAAACAAAGTATTATTTAGGTGTTTAATTAATTTGTTGGAAAACAGAAAATTAATTAATGATACATATATATTAATGGGAAATTAATTAACATCCTTTTCTATTATACATGTCTTCTTGTCCATTTTATTTCTTTGCTAATTAGAACATAAACCTCAAAACAATAAGTGCATGCAATTAAATATCTTGTTTTCTACCATATATATACCTCAAATCTTATATAATTTATACTTGAAAAAGAGTAAAAAAAAAAAAAAAAGAAAAGTCCATATCTAACTCATTTACTCTTCAGTAGTTATAGTACAATTCTGTGAAGTTTGACAATAAAAGCAGTGAGTTTTTGCAGTCTGTTCCATCTGTCTGTTGTTGCACAATCAAGGCTTTCTGTTTTGCAGGCACTATATACAGTTTCTATATTTTCTATCTCATCACTTATGCTTTTCCAATCAATGTGCCTTGTTTCTCTTTCTATTGCAATTTCTTTCATTTTTCACACCCCATACTTTACATTGCATGTTCTTCTACTTAAGAACTTTGCTTCCTTATTAAATGCGCGCCTTCCTCTATTTCAATAATCTCGAGTTTTATTTCATCGATCATTATATGCAATGTCAGTGATTTCACCGTTTCATCACTGGCACTCTATTATATATATGGATGGTGTTGCGTTGTTTTGTGTTACTAGTAGTGCAATATAATAGCACTGGTAACATTTGTTTTAGTTTTTACCGTGTTTCAATCTTGAATTTCGTTGCGTAATTTTGTCGCACTAAGTGGATAGATATTTTATGTTACTAGCATTGTAACATCAATAAGATCCATTTGTTATTGTGTTTCAATCTTGAACTCTATTTTGCCAATGTGAAATTTGAATATTTGGGGTAAGAAAATGATATATATATATGAAAAAGAAAAGCAAAGAAAAATAGGCTGAGTTGGATCTAAAATTAAATGCAATAAATGGGGCCAATAATTGCAACACTTGTTCATCCATTAATGAGCACACACTAGTTTCTATTCTTCATATCATCACATGGGAACCAATAATAGTTTCCAATTCTTCATACACCCAAAAATGGATTTATTCCACTGAAAAGATCAGAACATTAATTTATAAAGAAAATAGTGACAACTCATCAAGCACAAAAGCCTTACATCTAATCCAAGAAGAAAACCCTACTTCTTGTTGATGATGCATGCATGTTTAAATATCTAAGTCCTAAATATATAAGACATCATGAATCATTTGCAAAAGCCAAGGTTGTTTCCCACACTTTTTGGCCTTTCATATTTTATTTTTCTTTCAAAAGTATCACATGCATGGAAAGCTTACTTTATACTATTTAATCATTGATGAAGGTTCAAAAAGATGAAGAATAATAAACTATTCCTTTATATCAAACCTCATCTTTTTGACTCACTTTAAGAAGATTAGTTAGCAAGGATGTAGGAGATCATGTCACACTTGATAGATGTACATCATGTATTGAAGTGTCTATTTCACTACATGTATATTTTGATAAGACTTGCAAAACAATTGTTAATTAATTAAGCTTATTTGAATAACAAGTCAAATTAGGGTTGTAAACAAAATAATAAAAAAAACCCGGAAATTACTGTTTTTATTTAGTTATATATAAGTACCGTTAGATACAAGAAGACTTTGTCAAATAAGCTCAGATAACATACAACGTAATAAAGATCAATATTGATGACATCAGTTTATACATCGAATTACCTGAACAACAACACTACAAGAAAAATGCAGAAAGATCAAAAAAAGGTAAAACATTGATATTTTGGCTATTAGCACTCAACACTCATACATGTTCTTATTAACATTTACATCTCATTGCAAATGATCATATATTCTATCAAGTGTAACTTTTAAATTTGAGTGTAGGAAAAAATCTGTTGTAAAATGGGAAAAAGTTGAAATGAGTTGTCATTTTCTTGAAGAAAAACAGTTGGTTTTGCCTCTTGCTTGCCATGCATTTTACTGGAAGTATTGATGGAATGTAGCTGAACACAAGCAAGTTTGCTATCATTTTTTAGTCTTTTTTTCTTCCCACAATTAGAAATATTTCTTCCACCCCATTAATTCTAGAGTATGTGAGACCGTCTCTCGGGTTATTTTATGTCAGATGAGTCAACGCACGATACACAACCTACATATAAATTTGTGAAAACGGATACGAGTAGTAGGTGAAAAGGATTCGTCTCACGAAAACTATTCGTGAAACTGTCTCACACAAGACTTGGGTAATACCCTAATATTTGTTTTGGAAGAATAACGCGACACATCTTAATAAAAGTTAAAAACAAACATATATCATTAAACTTCTTCAAATGTAGTGCACATCATATATATGTCATGCAGACGAACATATACTGATGAGTTAGTTGGACTTAATTTTCCGGGTTAAATTAGAAAAAAAAAAAACTAAACTATTGACATTTTTCAGTTCCCAACTCTAGTTTTTTTTCCTTATAAAATTGCGACCCCGAATTATTAAAATTTATCAAATTGAAATTTGAACCCAATTTTCGGCAAAAAAGTGAGCATGTGATTGTACGTTGAAAACAAAAGGATATTATTGTAATCTTGTAATCCTCATATAACGTCAAATTGGGTGTCATGGTTCATGTTTGTGTAGAAAAATAGTTCAAAAGTTGCAATTAGGTTGCAATATGATAAATTTTAATAGTTTAGATGTGACGATTTAATAAGAAGAAAAATTTAGGTTGGAAATTGAAAAAAAAAAACCAATAACTTAGGTTGTTTTTTTATGTATTTAACCCTAATTTTCCAGATCGAACTATATACTACTATCAAGTATTTCTCCACAAAGTAACTATATATATATGTGTGTGTGTTACACAATTCCAAATTAAACATTACAAGACAATGTGACCCAAGAAAATAAAACCATGAACATAAATTAAATACATAAAAATGTCCTTAAATTAGAGAACTAGATTATAATTATAACAAAACTCTGAATTACATGAAATAATGCAGAATTAGTGCTAATGATCATGATGGTGCAGAAAAGGAGGTGTTGAAGATTTTAGATTTTGATCATCTTCTTTCATAGTAGCAAAAGCTGTCACATTTGACAATTCATTGCAAAAATTAAATCCTCCAAGATCAGTATAATTCATCGGAGAATAGTTAAGAAAGCTGGACTGAAGGGGTTCCCTTTGATAAAACACGCGGCCGTTGCCGGAAACCGCCGGAGAGTCGCCGGAGAAGCTCCCGTTTCCGCAATCCCAAGCCCACGTTTTCTGCAATTCCAAGCCCTGTTGATAAAACCTCGCCGTGTCAGGATCTTGATCAAGCAACTCCGCCGGCAGCGGCGGCGCCCCACCGAAACCCGGAGCGGGGTTTCCGGCATCGGAATGCTGGTGGATCAGAGGATTAGGGAAGATGAGATTCGGAGGTGCATTGGTGGGAAGGTCAGGGCTGAGTGCATCAATGGCGGACTGAGCTTCTCTGATGAGCCAATCAATGGCTTTACTGGGGCGATCGTAGCCGAGCCGATCCTGGACGTCGTAGAACTGAATGGCGGTCCTCGGCGAGAGGCGGAGGCGGCGGTCCCTGGGGCCGCGGGCGGTGCGGACTTTGCTGTGCCTGTCCTTTTTTCCGGCGGGCTGGACTACCCTAGCGCCGCCGTCGGGCTTGCGTTTCTTGGCGGAGGCGAGGTGGAAGCCCTCTTGCAGGTAGGTGATGTTGATGGGGTTTGAAGGTGGGGTTGAGAGAGCTTGAGGTGGTCGGAAATGGTGGGCGTAATAAGTGAGGTGGCGGCGGCGATCTTGATCTTCTCCGTCGTCGTGGTGATGCATGGTGATCGGAGAAGATGAAGATGGTGGTGGTGAAGATGTTATGAAATAGGAAGGGTTTGGATTTGGGAAAAAGCAGATGAAATGGCAATGAAGCTTCGTCATCCTAATACGTACCATTTCGGACATGTCATTTGATGCATGTCGCCTCCCACTTTTTCATCTTTTTTCTAGGGTTAATTAAGTAAAAAGAAAAGAGAGCGTTTAGGGTTTAGTTCCGATTACGGCATCAACTTTTGACTATAATATAACAAACGTTCAGTTTAACACGTAGAGTTCAACTTATATAAGTTAATTATTAACGTATAAATTTACATGTGACTGTTATTAATTAACATTACATTGCATATTGACAATTAACTTATACAATTTGGGCTCCACGTCAGCAATTGGAGTTCGAAAGATCTAAATATATCTCAAATTGAAACAAGCATGTTGAATTGAGCATTTCATGTTGCAATTAAAACAAAACCTTAAGGCTCCATTTGGTTAGAGTGATTTGAAATCCACATCAAAATGATTTCAAAATGAAAACTATGAATTTCACATTCATCCAAACACTGTTAGTGGATTAAAACGAGCTAGTATGTTCAAATACCACGATATTATTTTTCCACCATAAATGATTAGTTTTGTTGTTGTTCCTAAAAAAAAAATTGCAATTTAAGAAATTTGATGAAATTGTCCTAATAAAATAAGGACAAAAAATCAGTTTTGTGATGAAATATACACATGTGTTTTCTTAATAGAGTAACATGATTGATCATATATATCATATAACCCTATTAAAAAACACATCAAGTATGGTTGTGAAAATTGCATGGGTTAAATGATACGAAAAATACATTCCCTAATCCTATGGATATTATGCGATCACGTTTTATAATATTCTTATGATTTTTTCGTAGACTTACACAATATGATTATATCGTGTACCCTAAACGAGATCTACAAGCTCATATTTGAATGCACTCAAAGTTTATTCACACACTTGCATATTAATTGTGATTAAAATCAAAATATATACAATTTTGTTTCCTTTTTATTTATAAGGCAATGCACTACTAGAAAACAATCAAATTCCAACAGAAATTCAAACGGAAATAATAACCGTTGGAATTTCCAACAGAATTTCCAACGGAATTCAATGCTGTTGGAAATTCCGTTGGAATTTTTATAATTTCCAATAGAATTTCCAACGGAATTTCCAACGGAATTCAATGCCGTTGGAAATTCTGTTGGAATAATGTTGAAATTTTTTTTGTGATTGTATATTCTAACGGAAAAGTACCGTTGGAATATTCCGTTGGAATCGTTTTTCCGTTGGAATTTCCGTCGGAATTTAAATTCCAACGCCCATTTTTCCGACGGTCCACTTCCGTTGGAATGAAAAATTCCAACAAAATTTTACAAAATTCCAATGGTATTTCACAAAATTCCAACGTCCGTTGAAATTTGAGTGATTTCTAGTAGTGATGTATATATATACATAAAATTGCATATTGCATATAAAAAGCATATGGGTGAGAAATGAAGCGTGGTCTGTATAAAGAGAGAAAACATGTGAGGGGACCCACTGATATGATTAGTCCCTCTATTTTTAATGTTTTTTGCATGTCTTTTTGGACTTTTTTTTTTTTGTCCAAATATTTTTTTATTTAAAATATTGAAGAAATTAAAATTCATTTCAAAAAGCAAAATTGATTATGCCCATCTCACGTGCGTTTTCCATGCACTCTTTTACCTTTTACTCATTAACTAAATCACTTCTTTTTTATTTATGAAAATACTTTAAATTTGTAGTTTTTAATTTGCACTCTTTCAATCATTGTTGACACAAATAAAAAGAGTTCAATCTCTTCAAACTACAAATTTTCTTCAAATCTTTTGGTGAGATATATTACCTTATAATCTTCTATATAAACTATCACTATCCAAGAAAAATGCACACAGACAAGGGTTAAAAACCCTTGTCATAGACTAACTCAACCATTGTCGTAGGTGGTGTTGTCGTAGGATTCAAAAAAAAAAAAAAATCGTACATAGACAACGGTTATTAGCCGTTTTCTAAGACAACTACGACAACTGTTTTCACACATATACAACCGTTTTTGACAATTATATCATTTCTCATTTATGCATCTCCAATTATAATTAAGCACTTCATGATTTTTAACATTGTTATTATTAAAAAATGATATAGTGATAATTATAGAAAATGGGGCACTTGTTGCAAGAATCACGAATCTTCTCGAAATTACAGTTCTTTCTTTAATGATATATATTCGAAATCTGATCGTTAGTTATGAATCCACAGGCCATAGTATAATAAATACTCTCACCGTCCCAGTCGAATTTGTCTACTTGCCATTTTCGTTTATCCTAATCTAATTTGTCAGCTCATAAATGATAAAGAAATTATAAAGCAAAAAGTATAAAAAAACATTTTTTAATTAAAAAGTAAGCAAAAAGTAACCTAAAACAATAAGTGAACTGCATTTTCTTAGGTTTCGTGCCCGATTTAAGTAGGCGAATTGGATCGGGACGAAATAGTATATAATATTAAATTGATCGTTAGTTCTAATAGTCAAAAGTCAATTGTAATTTTAGAAAAGTTGTGATTTTTATGGTAATTAATACATAAGGTATTGAATTAGGAGGGAAAATTTATCAGTTGCAGGTAGTTGTAGCTCACCGGAAATCCGATTGCCATGAATTCCAACAATTTGGGAAGATCAGAAACCCTCCTCAAATTAGCTCAACATCTCCGGATTTGCAATCCGGATTACAGTTTTGATAGCAGCAGCACCATTGAAGATCCTCGAGTTCATGATTCTGCTGCAGAAGCGGGAACCAAATCGAGCAGAGCCGCCGTTTTGATCTGTTTGTTCGAAGATGAAAGCGGCGATCTTCGCGTAATTCTCACCAAAAGATCTGCAACAATGTCCTCCCATTCTGGTATTGTGAATTGCAGTTGAATTTCTTCGTCGAGATGAGGAATTTGGTAATTAGGGTTAGTTTGGGATTGTGTTTTCAGGTGAAGTTGCTTTGCCCGGAGGGAGAAGGGACGAAGGCGATGCGGATGATGCTGCGACGGCGTTGAGAGAGGCTCAGGAGGAAATTGGATTGAATCCTTCGATTGTGGAGGTTGTAACTGTTCTTCAATCCTTCCACACTAAGGTAATCGAACAGCGATGAATTTCAATTGAGAATGCAATGAATTGCATTTGCATGTTGAGGGTTAGAGTTCAGACTGTTACCTGTTTGGCTGCAGCGGAATATTATTGTAGTTCCAGTGGTAGGCATAATTTGGGAGATTAAGGATTTCAATCCAATCCCAAATTTAGCTGAAGTTGAATCGATATTTGATGCACCATTAGAAATGTTTCTCAAGGTTTGTTCTTTAATTTTGTTGATCATGCTTTTAAATCATTACTCGTCATTGAGCTGCAATTTAGAGGATCATTTATGGGCATGTTATAGGATGAAAATCGAAGGGAAGAAGAGAGAGAATGGATGGAATCTAAATATTTGCTTCATTTCTTTGATCACCGAGTCGGGAATGAGTTGTATGTGATTTGGGCTCTGACTGCTGGAATCTTGATCAAGGCTGCATCACTTGTATACCAACGATCACCTGCTTTTGAAGAACGGATGCCCCCTTTCTGGGTTAGAAATAGCCGATGAAGGTATTGCTATTGCTGAGACTATTCGAATCCTCTGTATTGAAGACAAGTATTACCATTTGGAGATTATTGTGTTACCTTTTATACTATTATGCTTGATATATGCTTCTCATGAATTTGTTGGATTTACTATAGTTTATACAGAAAATGCACGTAGAGTTGTACACATAAGTTAACGTCATAAACCATGAATTGCTTAAAAGAAATAACTGAATAAAGCATCTGCTTATTTTGTTGAAATTACAAAGTACATGAATTGCTGTAGAGTGGTTCTATCATGGTGGCCTTTTAAGACCATCAGAAAACAGATGTTAGCACATAGACTGTTGCTAGAGAAATCGGGTATAGAAGTAGCATGAGATAACCTGTCCAGCGAGGAAATGTGGTGTTGAAGCTTGTAAATATAACCATAATGATGCAGATCAATAGAACTACCATAACTTCTGCAGAGACATCTGATGATAAATTCCGGGCATATACTGGAGCGAGGAATACTATCAAACCCATAATATTGTTCATGTAGACACCACCATATAGCTGTTCAACGGAAAATAGAGATCTCAATCATCTAAGACATCTAAGACGTTCAAGTGTTTGGATTAAGTAAGGTAGATTCAATCAAAGATGTGAATAAGAAAGACTTTTGATGTATGTTATCCACAACGTATATATAAACTAGAGAGGAACGTACCCCAGAGAGTGTCAAAGAAATAGATTTCTGTGTTCTCTGTCTGGCTGAAGTAACTGACTGAATTGCAATCCCATAGTTCATAGCTAAGGGTATAGCCAAGTATGAGACCCAAAAGGAAGAGATATTTGCTGCTTGAGCGAAATCTATGACGCTTCTGATCAAAGGTTCTCCAAGTACTAGTAATATCGCAGTCCCAACGATCAAGAAAAAAGCAGCTCTGAAGAAAATCAACCAAGTATTGCTTGCTGTTTGGCTTGTGCTTGCACTTGTGCTACTAGCTAAGAGCCCCTGCTGGTCTTGGCTGGTATTCTACATTTCGGTCTAATATGTTACAATGCTATATTATACGTTTAATTAGATTTATGTATGTTGTTTCATTATATAATCACCTGAGAATTGCTAGCTCTGCTCTTTGCAGTTTTTGCTGGACTCTGATCTGATAGATCGGAAGCCAATTTGGTCATGCCTTTGATGAACTCATCCTGATTGATACGACCATCACCAGAGGTATCAAAAAATGTCATTATGTTTTCAATGTCTCGTTCGCTGCTTTTATCGTCATCTTGAATCTTCACACCTAGGAGCAACACTCTGAGCTCTGTTGCCAATACAGATGCATCATTTTTCGTATTGATTTTCTTATACAGCCTGTTTATCAATATGTGTAGAAGATTACAAATATGTAAACTGAAGATTTTCTTTAAAAAACTGCAAAATTACATAATAAATAAAAGAAAATGAAAGACGAACTAATTACTCTTGTATTTTTCGAGTATCTGGCTTGCCATTTCTTGTTATAAGCTGCAATACCTTGTCTTTGACATGTTTATTTACCACATACTCAAAACATCTGTCCTGTATCCATGGCTGAAATGACTGCATAATTACAAACTAACTGTAATGAACTATTGGCGATGAGTTGTATTTAAGAAAAACTTAGTACTCAAAGCCCTTGAGACCTTATTCTTACCTGATACAGAATGTAAGCAATAAGCAAAGCAACAGTGACGATGAGAGCAATAAGAATAACAACTCTTTTCCCTGAATGTGAACTGACTAGATTTTGAAGTAGAAGTATGAGAAACGGAATTAGGGACATCAAGATTATCCTTGCTGTGTAGCTAGTTTCAACATCTGTAACAACGCCCGGACCTGATGCATGAGAACAACGGCCTGTTAGATCGAAACTTTGATGTTTTTAAGGTTTTGGGTTTGATGGGAAAACGGGTTTTTAGCACCTTTTAGAGCACTTGTTGTCTGGGTTTCTGACTGATCATAGCTTCCAAAAACAACAGAGAGTCCCCATATCAATGTTAAAAGCATAACTGTGGTCCCTACGACGAGCCCCATCCCCATCGTTGCTCGTTGTTGGGCCGTAGCTGTGTCTCCCGATAGTGCAGAGACTTGATTGAAATCACATGCCAGATTTTACCACACTGTCAATTTCTTCTATTGCAATTAAGTTTTGGTTTCTTACGTGTCAGGTTCATATTGATCGAAACATGAGATGAAACACGTATAGATTGTTCCCGTTATAATATTTTAATTTTATTCATTTCAATTTCCTTTTCTTCGTGTCAAATTACGTCACTGGACTTAGAAAATTCTAAGGTAAGGTTTTGAGAGTTGTCAACGAGTGATTGTTTTATTTCTAAATTACAATATATTGAATGATTGTGGTGTTATTTAGTTTGTTATTGCTAAAGTAAAACCAAGCATAATTTTATTAAATTCGATTATCACGTTACATGAACGACGACTTTTGATTTTGCTTATTTGTACGTGACGTAAAAATGATTTTATGGAGGAAATTATCATCACTTGTATTAAATATTCAAATTACCAGAGTTTAATACCTAAATAATTTGTTACTAAACGATATTATTGAGAAAATATTATTGAGAAAAGAAAAAGCAAACTCAATCGAACACGACTAAGTCGATTCTAGCTATATTTATAAGCATATCTTAAAAGCAATTTTAAAAAATAAAACATGAAAGCGACTTGATGTTTCTAATTATCTGAATAAATTAATTTTCACCTCAGAAATTAATAGCTAAATGCAAAAATTAACTTAAAACACGATTGTTTTTGAATTTGAACATAGACGTTTTCACTTGTTCGATTACAATCCCAAGTTTAGAGGTTTTTAAAAGTGCAATCTAAATTTTGTTTCCATCAACTTGGATGCACTAAACTTGAGTTTCATAAGGATAAATTTATGATTAAAAAAGAAAAAAAAAGTTTCAAATTGATAAATAAAAAGACATACTTCAGGTTGTATTATCCTTCTAAAAGTCACATGCAAATCACGTGATATGCATTTAGCCGAAAAGGTTTGAAAAGAAAGTTAAGGTTGCACTTTAAGAAACTCTTGAATTGGCTGGATTGTAAATTGAAAAACAAAGTTGATTTTAGCATTCGACCCGTGATTAATTGAGCCTTCAAGTAACGATCATCAAATTAAAGAAGCAATTCTTCGGAACCAAGATGAAAACCAAACATGAAAATTAGATTGAACTCACCAAGAATCAAAACAATTTGTGGGATAGTACCAAGAACTTGAAACAAGCTGCCTCCAACAACACCTGGTCCAATAATCTGGAAAAAAAGATTGGATCCATTTGCAACATATTGTCCTCCTATAGACAGCAATATCTCGTACACAACAATCACAAATAACAATCCCCAAACGTTGGTGGAGCATGGCAAGAACCCATACACCGGCTCACACGTGATCGTGTCCGATACTGGGCTCCGATGCTCGTTGATCGAACGGCCATAAACTAGATCACTTGCTAGAAGAAGAATTAGCAAAGAAATTATGCAAAATGATGGATCAATGATCTTGGCCATCATGCTTAATTAACTATCACATACAATGGCATATTGGGGGGTTATTATTGTAGATATATAGATTGGTTGACTATTAGGTTTGGCTTTGCTTACATTTGGCCAGTTGATATAAAATTAAATTAAACACAAAAACTTGTGTGAGACGTTTAAAGGACAATTTTTTGTGAGGTGGATTATTTTTACCTACTAATCAAATACATTTCCACTAATCTATATATGAATTGTGAAGTGTAGTTGTAGGTTGATCCGTCTTACATAAAATTTTCTGTGAAACAATCACATAAAATGATTCGTACGTGAAAAAGTTTTACATAAGAATCTCTCTTAATTAAATCAAGTCTCATAAACTTATATAATATGAGATAAAATATTATTTTTGAGTAAAGAATATAAGATGCCTGATTCATTAATTTGAGATCTTCTTTTCAAAATTTCATATTACATAAATAGTAGCATATATTTATACATATAGCATATTTACAAACACATGAGAATTATATATATATATATATATATATATAAACTTTTTTAAGAAATTGTTTGTCATGCTTGCAACTCCAACTAATTCTCGTAAGCAATTTTCACCTAATCCCACTCAAACTTATTCTAAACCTCCCCAATTATTGATATTAATTCAAGTTGCTAATATTTTAATTAGTATTCAAGAAAAATGTCCAATTAATTCGTTCACTCAGATTTTGCTAAAAAAACTAATACAAAATTTTTATTTGTTGAATTTTAAAAAATTGCGCATGTAAGAGGAAATAGACACCTCAATTTTAAATTTACACAAAAACTTGCATAAGACGTCTCACGGATAATTTCTGTGAGACATATCATTTTTACCCACTAACCCAACCTACTCCCAAAAATTTACATATGAATTATGAAATTTGGACTGTAGGTTGACCCGTCTCAAATAAAATGATGAGTGAGACGGTCTCATGTGAGACTTAGTCATAAATTTAATCAGTCATGTACCAAGTTGCCCTTCATAATGATTGCCAAATGTATCGATATTCTCATAAATCCATATATAACTACAAAAATCTAGCATCACCATTTTTATTTTTCCAATTTATTGGATTTAAAACAAACCAAAAAAAAGAAAAAAAAACATGAACCCAAACACTTAATTCATAGATCAACTCGTATACTGAGTTGACTCAGTCCATGGGTTCTACACTTCTAATCATATATAAATGTCTGCTCTGTTACTGTTAGAGAATGATCGTAAAAATGTTAGTCACATGTAACACTATATATATATATATATATATTTGTAACTCAAAAAATATTTAGAAGCTTATTTGTTTGGGAAAATAGACAATATTGAGTGTATTTGACCCTTTTCCCTAAAATAAGAATTGGTTCAGAAATTAAAATTAATTTAGAGACGACTATCAATCCGTTGTAGATTACTCTGGAAAATTCTCGATGATGTTATCGAGGATGGGACGAATAGCATGGAAGACATGCTTGTGAGTTGCATCTGTTGCATGTACGGAATCAAAAAACATATATTTGGAAGGATCATCACAAATTGAAGATAGTGAATTACAAAAAATAGTTAATTCTAGTAATCCACTTCCACAGCAACCAATATTCACCTTCTCAAAACCTGCAAAAAAAAATTCCAAATTAGAAAAAAAATAAGAACATAAAGTATATAATGTTATAACATATTTAAAATGTTAGCATAAAGTGATCAAGACTAAACATATCCACATTATTGTAAAAATCATAAATAGGGCACAATGAGTTTGGTTCCATCTTCAAATTGTTACAATCATTATTTATTTTCAGAAAATAGGGGAATTACAATCTTCCATTCTTGAAGTTTAGTTCATTAAATTATCAAATAAACCTTCAAATCAGTGGAAATTACAACCAGACCCCCGAAATTGAAAAAAAAAAAAAAAAAACTCTGGCGACTTTGCTAGTGATTCAATTTCAATTCATATATTTATTTATTTTGTTCTAGTATAATCTTCTTTTGAGTTCTAAATGAGTCGTAGATAAAAAGGTTGCTTGTTGAATTCATCTAAAAATATTGTGTTAGATGTGATCTAATTCTAAAAATTTGACATAATTGCATATATGTAGCATTTGTGACATATAATATTTGAAATGAAGAATCTCAATAATGAATGAATCAATTGAACTTACCATATGAGGATGGATTCTTGATCATATCGACCATGGAGTCGTATATATCTATGTAAATAAGTCTGGCATTGGGATCATCCATCCTAGTCACTACTTTCTGAAGCTCCTGATTGTAGTCGAAAGCAACCTTCGTTAGAGTCTCGTTACAAGGCCGTTTTCCGTAGGCGTCGCCAGTGGTTACGGTGATGACTATTGGCACGCAACCAATCGGCGGATGTCCGACGATTGCAATCATCTGTGCTCCTTCCTTCCTTAGGAACTACATAAGGAAACCTCAATCCTAGACATCATATATAGGTTGGTGGATGTAATAACAAGTTTCAAAATCGTATGCTCTAATTTAATCTTATATATCTCAAAGAGAAGATTTCAGTTTTGGTGCACCAAGTTAACGATCTGTGAAAATAGTACAATCTTATAACTTTCAACTTCTCAATTTCGCCCTTTTATACCTGAAATTGCTGATTAGACAACGAAAACTGTTGCTTTCGCCTTACTTGATGATCGATTTGATCTTTTGGTTCGATGCTACATCAGCAATTTCAGATAAAAATGATGAACTACGTACGAACAAAGTTGAAAGTTATGTACTAAAGTTAATGTTCTATAATCAATTGTGACCTTAGTGCATAAAAAAACTAATTTATAATACCAAAATTTCCCATGAATTTCAAGAACTTTTATCGTACCTCAATGGCTTCTTGCAAGATCTGCAACAAGAAATCGAGGTACGAAGAAATGTCGTATGTATTTCGTTGAAATGGAGTGAGATAATAACTAATGGCAATGTCATTCACTCCTGCACTTATTATGAATATTGCTTTCTTTATCAATCTTTCTGCACTTTTCTTTCCCATTCCATTTTCAAGTTTCTTTTTGTACTCTTTGAAGTTTTCTAGTTGCTTTTGCATTGGAATTACTCCCTGAAAATACCCATAATAATTCATTAGAAAAACATTCATAAAAAGAAATAATTTTCACACTTTGTGTTTAGTTAAGCGATCTAAAATGATTAATTGATGTGTGTCATAATAACATGATCATATCTATATATTTTATAAGCAAATTAATTAATTCATACACAAAAAAGATAATATAAGAATTAGAGTGACACTTGTGTGCCCCAAATCAATCATCATATGGTGTTAAATATATACTCTACAAGTATCATGTATATACTCTTCAGGTATCATATGAATACTCTTATATACATATGAACACTCTTATATACATATGATACCTGTAGAGTATATTTATAACATCAAGAAACATAACACCTATAGAGTATATATATATAACACCTGAAGAACATTTATATAACACCTAGATCTGTGCTGCCCCAGGGGCATATAAGTTTTTGCCTAAGAATTATGAATGATTACGAGTATTTTAGTTGTCATGGGGTCGAATCCGGAGCCAGATGAAGCAAAAGAAACTCCGGTCATTAAGTCCTCGATACTAAGTTCCTGGGTCCAGATATGCAGGCAAGTTGTCTTTTACCCCGACGTACGAAGCTGTTTTTTTTTTTTTCAAAAAATAAAAATCATACTTAGTTCGACATTAATTGCAAAATTAAACAAGAATTTCGAAGAGAGAATTAAAGACACATAGAACATTAATTTGCCTATGAAATCGGTGACGAGCCGGCCGTTGGTGAACCTTCCGGTGGCAATGTGGCCGGGGAATTCCGAACCGTAGGGTGGAAAGTTGCTTCTAAAAGCGGTGCTGATGAAATTATTATTCCCGGATCGACCGTAGAGTCTCCAAACACTATAAGTGCCGAGACCGAATTATTGAACGGCCTCGGCATTTTTCTTGCCTCCACATTTATCGAAATTAGAGTTTGCAGAACGAATACGAATACGAATAACGACCTGAAGAGGGGTGGCATTGTTGCCAGTGAAAATTAACTAGAAGAGTATTTATAGAGAGAGAGAGTGAGGAGAGAGAGATAGATGGAAAATGTAGCTAAGTTGATTAATGATTGATTTGGTCGAATATATTTCTATCATGTCCAGAAAATTAGATCTTCAAAGGTGATCCATCAATGGCGCCAAATATTGCTGCCCCATTTTCTTTTTTGAGAAAGAGTACTGCTCTATTTTTTTATGTATTTGGAATTATTATTTTATTTTACCCTTATTTTCGTAAATATTTATTTTATTATATTGGTTAATTATTTCCTATTTATTTGGTTTAATATAAGGGGCAATGTCATTTGATAGAATATAATTAATTTTAAAAATAATAAATTAATGATGAGGAATTAATGCGCTCTTGAATTTATTCATTAATTTTGTGTGATATTTCAAGTTGAATAGATGGAGATAGAATTTACTTTGAATTGGTTTAAATCATATTGTATATGTGGTCTAAATAATGAATTAATATATTTCATATATTGTTTGAATCTTATATATTTGTTTAATTTAAAGTATCATTATACGCATAACACGCATTAAAATAGCACAAATTAACCATTGAATATGAGATCGATCGGAAACTAAAAGCAAAATTATATTTAAAGTAAAAGAAATTAAAAGATATCATTTTCACGATCATCGATCGTTCATATTCAAGCCCAATTAGTTCATAATTAGCTATGGAGCATAGATGAGAAAGAGATCAATGGTAGGCCTCAATGCTTGGAAGAGATTGTTATAAGCAGCTTGAGATGGGTGAACTGAATCGAAGAACACATATTTGGAGGGATCTTTGCACAAATGTGATATCGAATCACACAAAAGTGCTGTTTCTATCTTTCCACTTCCGCAACAACCTTCGTTCGCGTTTTCGAACCCTGCAATTTTAACTGATTTGTGAAACGAGCTCAAAATTGGTCACGCAGAATGTTCAGGTGACGAAGAAGTGGAACACGGAATTTACTAATTAAAGAAAAAAATGGTAATAAAAATAGCCAAAATTCTACTAGTTGACTAATGCCCAATTAAAAAAGTTGAAATGTTGTTTGTAAAAAATATATTCTTCTATAAAGAACTGAAACATTTAGATAATTAAGTGTAATATGATATATAACGAAGAAAGTTATAAATAGAACTCACCAAATTTGGAGGGATTTTGAATCATATCGTTCAAGGGTTTGTAAATATCAAAATAAGCAGCTATGTGGCTGGAATTTGTCAAACTTGACAACAAATTGACAAGTTTCACGTTGTAGTCCATGGCAACGGATGACTTGGCGTCCTCGCAAGGCCGGTCATCGCCTAAGTTTCCGTTTAAGGTGATGACAAGTGGCAGACAACCGATCGGTGGTAGCCCCGCCACAGCTATCACACGTGCTCCTTCCTCCCTTAAACCCTACACGGAAACACTTGTGTTACGTTCCATGAATCTAACAATGAAAACTTACATATTATAGTGAAATAGGGCTAATTTGGTGTCTTCCGATTTTTTCCATAAGAATCACAATTTGTCTAGATTTTATGGGAAAAATTGAATTTTCACCTAAAATTGGTTTTCCGGTAACCTAATACCAATGTAATTGCGACACTTTAAACGGACTAAAATCAAGTAAATTCTTTGATAATTGTGATAAATGTGATAATTGTGAGACCGAAATCGAAAAAACACCACATATAGTTATGGATCGAAAATAATTTTAATTAACCTAAGTGAAATATTAATAAAGAGTTGGTCCCAAGTTAATCAGTTCGACAATGGATTATGATAATAATCGTTACTAACTTAATATATGAATCATATTATAACTTAATTTATGGGTGTTTATATTTCAAAAGGTGACAAATATATACCTGAATAAATTGTTGCACATTTTGCAACAAAAATTGTTGGTAACCAGTGACATTGAAGCTATCTGTCGAAATCTTGCACCATAATAATTGACGATAAAATCATTAGTTGCAGCACTTATCAGAAACGTAGCCTTGCTTATCAGATCTGTTGTCTTTCTTTTCCCAATCGCCTTTTCAACTCTCATTTTGTACTCTTTGAAATATTCGAGTTGTCTTTGTAAAGAAATCACACCCTGAAAAATCAAATTATTTTTTTCAAATATTACTCTAATAATTAAAACCAAGAAACACTAAATTTATTCTAATAAATGTGCATATGATTGTAATTTGAGTTTTGAAAAGAAAAATAGTTACAGTTATTTGAGCTGTAAACGGGTCGAATCCGGATCCGGCAGAAGCAAAACAAACTCCAGTCATCAGGTCCTCGATCTTCAGGGTCGGGTCCAAATATGGTGGCAAGAATTCTTTAATTCCAACATATGAAGCTGGTTTTTTTTTATTCAAAAAAAAAAAAAAGCAATCGTGAATCATAAAATAATTAATTTAAAATGAACAAAAAACATTGGTTTATTAACTTTTTTGGAAAATTAAAAAAGATGGAGCAGTGGGTGTTGTTTTTTTTTATCATACAATAATTATCAGATTTTCTCTTTTCATCCCACAATAAATCTCATTTAAGAAATAATCATAACTAATATTCTCAAATTATCCTCATTTATTCCTATTTAATTAGTCTTTGAAATGGGAAAAAAAAGCATTAAATATTTTTAAAACGACACTCATTTTAGAACAAACAAGTATACTGCAACTTCTCAAATTCTACAAAATCAAGAGATGTTCGACGTTAATTAATTAACATATATAATATCGTGTATATATATCGTACATGAAATTAAAATGTCACGTTTCATAACGAAAATGTAGGAACTTGCCTATGATATCGGGGACGAGGCGGCCATCGGAAAACCTTCCGGTGGCAATCCGACGGGGGAAGTCGATGCCGTAAGGTGGAAAATTGCTTTTGACAGGTGTAAGTGCCACGTAATTATTATTACCAGAATCAACAGTGGAATCACCAAACACAAAAATTGCTGAAATAGAATTGTTGAATGGCCTTGCAAGGTTTCTAGGTTCAACAATAATGGAAGCCACCATTGATATTTCAAGAACTAAGAACACCTCAAAACGACGTAGTAAAGACATATTTATACACTTGCAGATGATAATTTAAACTTTTTAAATGAAAATTTCTAAGGTTTTGATGAGTTTGTTTGTTGAAAAGATGGATGACTTTTTTTCTGGTTTTTTTGAACTAGGGATGTGTATTTATATAGTGTAATAGAATCTTAATTAGTCTTAATTTGTTTGAAGATTTTTAGAATAATCTGGAGATTAATTCAAGTTAATTAATGTCTGAAAATTGAATTATCAAATAAGTAATTACATTTCTGAAGTAGAATTAATCTTGTCATTTCTTGTTAAAATGCACGATCGATCTGATTTAATTGTCATTTTAGTTTAATTTATATAGCTTAACTAATAAGAAAACTTAGGATATAAAATGTAAAACAAAATCAAATTAATTCATAAAGGGTGTCCTATTAATTAATATCTTAAACTTTACCTAAAAATTCACTTTTTTAGAATTAACAGATTGTATTTTTTTGAAATTATTAACAGATTTTTTTTTAGGATTGTGAGATGGTTAATTTGGGATAAAATTGTATGAAAATCTAAGAAAACAGAAAAAACACAGAAATAATTGAAAACTTAATTAGCTGCATAAAAATCTTTAAAAAAAACACAATAATATTTTTGCTTCTTTTTTCAACATGAAAAATGGTAGATTATTATGAATTTTGATGAATTAAAAACCAAAATCAACTTTAAACCAGAAATTAAAGTTAGATTAATCACAGGGTGATACGTACAAATCCCAAAGATTCAGGGTGATCTTTTTGAAATAATTAAATAATAAGAAATAAAGTATGCCAAATTTTTTCCCTTTTCAGCATAAAATCAATTTGTTATGATCAGATCGATACAAGTTTGAAATGTAATGTTCCTGCTTTATTTGAAAGTCAAAGATATTAATATTTATTATTTATTATATTTAATACTTATAATGGAAAATTTATAATTTATATAAGGTATCTATATATATATATATATAAACAGAATATTCTGTCAAAAATAACTATAATAAATGTCTCATTTATTAAATATTTCCATTTTAAGAAATCATTAATAATTTTTATTTTAAATTTATTAATAAAAAATACATAAATATTAATATTAAATACATTTAATTTTATATTTATTATATAGAAACTCAAAAGACAAAGTAAATAGATAAATTTATCTATATATTTCTATACTATAATAATAGAGGAAAAGTTTGAGATATTTACAGAAATACTATTTTCTCAACAAAAAAGTGTCACATCAGCAATAATTTTATTTTACATTTTTTATTATTTAATTCATTCAATTCATAATATATATTGTATTAGTTTATTCTTACACTAATTAAATTATTTTTTATTGAATATTTTCTTATACACCAACGATAGATAATGTTCAAACAATAATTTTAATATAAATATTGATCTGTTTGGGGGTAATTGTATCATATTTAATATAAATATAATTTATAAATAAGTGTAAGAGATGTGTATATAAACATATATGTATATATAATGTATTTAGTGTGAAATTATATGTCATTTTAAATATTTTTTAAATTAATATTTGTAAGTGTTTCATCAACAAAAAAAATTATTTTGCATTTTTTACTATTTAATCTATTTGATCTAATAATATAAATATTGTATTAATTTATTCTCATTTTATTGATCTCAATTAAATTAATTTTTATTGAAGAATTTATTAAAAATCAACAAAGATATACAAACAATAATTTTAATAATAAATATTAATTTGCATGGGGATAATTTATACCATAATAATATAAATTAATAAATAAATATAACACTATTAAAGATGTGTGTATATACATATATGTATATATTATGTATTTAGTCTGAATTATATGTCATCTTAAATATTTTTTTAAATTATAAATATCTCATAATCAAATAAAATTTTAGTCTTTTACTTTACACTTAGGACTTCGTATATTTTTATATGAGAGTGCACATTTTGAATTTATATGGCTCACCTAATTATTTAAATTATATGTTTAGTTTCTAATTATATTGTCATCATCATGATCGTAGACTACTACTACATTTTTATTATGTGTTGAGCTTAAACTGTAATGATCAATGTTGTGTTATATCAATTTATTTACGTGATACTTATAAAAGAATAATTATTTGCAGTCATCTTCGATGTTAAGCGATATTAATAAAAAAATTCTAATTCAATTTATTTTGAAATAAAGGTTAAAATACATAATTGACAGTACTTATATCAAGTTCCTACATAAAATTTCTAATTTCACTGTGTAATGTTTCTATATATACATATTCACACGCACATGTATTTAATTTAAATAATTGAATATGATTTTTAATTCATATTATTTTAGTTTTTTTAGTATATTTAATTTAAGTGACTGAAAATATTAGTTTGTAACACAGATGATTAAAAAAAATGTTTCGACTATAATTGCTGCGTATAAAGATGTTTTAAAAAATTTACAAACTTTATAGGTAGAATTTCCAATTTTGATTTGAAGATCATAATATTGATACTTTTATTTTTAGTATTAGTCATAGATTACATTTTTCATATAACAAAGAAAAAAAATCGTTACACGTAAACAATAGACATATTAGGAATTGACCGTGAAGGTATTTTAGCATTATGTGAAATTATATATTTAAACATGATTGTATATGTGATTCTGTGAAGAGCAATTGGTTGGTAAAAGGCCTATGGGCTTACAATTTGGGCCCGTTGGAATATATGTTCGGCCCGATTATAACATGTCCATGGCTATCTACAATTTTAAAGTTAAATTCTTTTTATGATTATTGCAGAATTATCTAGCTAGACTTATAACATTTTGTTTGCGTAAATATTTAAAAAAAATTGGCCTTTTGTTACAAAACATATTTAATTACATTATATTAGTGTATGTGCCTGCATAATGATTTTGTTATTGTATTAGAGATGACACTAATATCATGAAAGTAACATGAGATTATATAATTATTTTGCAGTACTGCAGAATCCAAAGCTTATATTCATCATTACCCCCAATAAATCAAGAAAAAACTTTTACATAATTTATTTTATTTTGAAAATTTAATTTCAATGTCCTTTAAACCAAATAAATGAATAGTACCAAATATGGAAAAAAAACATGTATTTAATTTTGTGAGATGAGTCTCGGTGGTCACTATTCAAATTGACCCGACTCGTGGAACTGAATCTTTGAGGCGATCTCGCGCTTATATATAGGATACATCCTTCAGATAATAGTAGTAGATTAGCTAAAAATGAAGCAATCCACATCTTTTGATCATATTTTTCATTACTTAAGCAACAAACTGCAAGCACTACACCTAATTATATTATGATCAGCTTGGTCTTAATTAATTCTCCTTAAATTTAAAGATAAGAAAAGTGTTGTAGAAGAAATCATTATTCTCAATTACCATGTTTTTTTTTCCACTAGATTACAATTTAATTCCCTACATATATTGTATGCATTATTTCTTACCAATAATAAGGATTTGAGAAAGAGTACTATATGATGTGTACTCTATAAAACTAGCTAGGTAGTAGTAAAAGCTAGAAACTCAGATTCCAATTCTTTTCTTCAAATAAATTTCTTGAAACATATTTTGATCTGAAAATAAATGAGTACTGCTAGGTTTATCAAGTGCGTGACTGTTGGAGATGGCGCGGTAGGAAAAACGTGCATGCTCATATCGTATACGAGCAATATCTTTCCTACGGTATTATATATATAACACGATTATCATTCAAAAATTATGTTCAAATATATATTTGTTCGTGTAATTTGTAATTTTTGTGATCGATCGATCTTATATAGGATTATGTTCCTACCGTATTCGACAATTTTAGTGCTAACGTGATCGTTGATGGAAGGACGGTCCACCTCGGCCTTTGGGACACTGCTGGTAATTAACTCGAGTTATATTGAAATATTAAAATCTCGTATATATTTTATATATAGATTTATGTATTACGTAACTTGGTGTTATATTTGTGACATATGATCATGCAATTAATATTAATTCAGGACAAGAAGATTACAACAGATTAAGGCCTCTAAGTTATAGAGGTGCTGATGTTTTTCTACTTGCTTTTTCTGTAACCAGCAAAGCTAGCTATGAGAATATATACAAGAAGGTTTATACATAATTTAATATTTTGATACATATATATTCAAAAGTTATAATATTTAATTTGATTTTATATTAACTGATCAATTTTTTATTTCGTGTGTTCTTAATTTTAATAAACAGTGGATTCTTGAGTTAAGACAGCTACTCTAGAAATGCACCTATTGTGCTTGTGGGAACCAAAGTGGGTAAGATTAGGGTTGATTATTTGTTGATATAATTAGATGAATTTCATCCAATATTATTTATGGAAATAACTTTAGGTCATTTTAATTCAACCAAGAATTGAATTATTTAATTTTAATGTAGATTTAAGAGAAGATGAGCAGTATTTAATTGACCATCCTGATCAAGCAGTCATAACAACTAAGCAGGTATTAATAATTTAATTTATTTTATGTACATATTTAATTATACTAAACCATATAATTAATTTCTGAAATATATATATTTTTAACATATGGCCCAATACATTTTAATTAATTAAGCAGGGTGAAGAACTGAAGAAGATGATTGGAGCAGTAGCTTATATTGAGTGTAGTGCAAAAACTCAACAGGTATTTAATTGATAATTAATTTGTCTTAATTTCAGTGAAGTTTTAATTTACAAATTTGTTAATTATATGTATTTAATTTTGTAAGATTATTTATTATGTGTGATTTGATTACAGAATGTGAAAGCTGTATTTGATACTGCGATAAAAGTTGCTATTCGGCCACAAAAAATGAAGAAAAAGCTGCCCACAAATTCCACATCAATATGCACATTTCTTTGAATTTATTCTGATTATTTAAACATCACTTTTTATTTTAAGAATATTATATATATATATATGTATACGATTATTTTTCACCTTTTATTCACTTCTCTTGATTTTTTTGGTAATTATTTACCAACAAAAATTACTTTTCAGTTAATGGTGAAAAATGAATTGATAGATATATAATAAAAATGTATCATCTTCACCTTTTTGTATTGTAATTACATGAATACATTCATCTTATTTTTTCCACCATTAATTCTTGCATGTAGATTGGGAAATTAAACTCCCATTTTCCATGCATGTCTCTACGAATTTTATGACATCGTTTCACGAATTTAATTTCATAAAATGAATCCAGTGATCATAAGTACTCACAAAACTTTTATATATATCTCCAACATGTATTGTATTTTGAGCATTAATTATATGCAACTAAAACCTAGCTAATTATTATATGAATATACTTGCATTATTGTCTGATATAACAACAGAAGATTAAAAAAAAAAAAAAAGGATCTCAATTTCCTAGGATTAATTAATATTAAGTGGTTGTAATAAAAATGCATCCTTCTTTTGCGGATGATGACAGTGTCTTTAATTCAATGTAAATTAGGGGTGTAACAATTTTATAATTATCAAACAATTTTAATTTATTGACTATATTTATGTTCACAAGCTTATCAAAAATTAATTATGTTCGAACAAGATTAATATATACATGTTATATTTTACGACTTCTCTTACGAATTTCTAATGAGCTCATGAGTATTAATGTTGATTAATTTGAATGTCTATTTTAACGAATCACATTAAACTATCTCTAACGAGCTTTTAATTTCATTGAATCGAACTCCGAAGAATTCATGAACTGTATTTTGATTTGTTTACATCTGTATCTTTGATTTTGATATAACAAACTCAAATATTGTGTTTCTACTCTAATTTCAATCGTTAAACTACTGTTATGTCTATTTATAACAAATAATGCTAGGGTTTAGTCATGATCAGTTAATTCTCAAATATATAATTCCATCATATAATATATGATTTGTCCTCTCTTCAATCTTCTTTTTCTCCGATGCCGATTGGAATTCTCCGATTGAAAACACCTGCAAAAATAAAAAACACCGAGGGTTTTTCCCGGTGAAGAGACTCCGACGCTCAAGTCAGTAATCTAGGAAAAACTTGCTAACGCTCTTTTCTTAATAATTTCGGTGTATAATTTCGTGTGAGTGTGAATAGAAAGATAAGGGTTATAAATACTCCCTGAAAAACGTGGCAGTTAGATTTTCTCCTAAAAAAGTGAGAAGTGGGCGAGATACTCGCGATCGTGGCAGTTGCTTCAAATTTGAATTAGTTCGCTCCGGATTTAGTTCGACATTTCAGCTTGCAAGTCTAATTAGTTCAATCATATCTCTTTACAGAGCGCGAACTTTCTTGTTCGCTCACATGTTCTACCTACTTCTCTGTTCTGTTCGCATCGATTAGCCTTCAAGTCGGTTGGTTTTTCAGAGCAGTTCGAATGTGGTCAGTTCAACCACATCAATATATATATGGATAAATTAATATGAGTATTAATTTATGATGGAGTTGTAAGAAATGAAGTTGAATGATCCAATTAATCCTACATTTTTGTAGTAGACATATTTGTAAAAAAGGAAGAAGGGGAAGCTGTGAAAGTGGAAAAGCAGACACAAATATGGAAACTAATTAATTTCATCTAAGAAAATTAGAAATATTATCAAAAAAGTGACATTTTTCTTTTGGCCTTTCCTCTGGAAGATCCCAGACACAATTAAATTGCAGTATTTGCAGTTTTTCCACCTTATCCCAATTATCATATATCAATATATCTTCTTTTAATTTATATCCGTATTTCATAATTCACATATATATATTTTAATTATATTTTGAGTTAATTATAAATATATAATCAATAATGTATAAACATATTAAGTATGGTATCATTATTGCATATATATATATATATATACACAAACACACAAAGAATAAATATATCTAATGATTAGAAAATATATGAATGATATTTTTGCTAAGTGTGAAATTTTTGTAATAATTTTTTGAAATTAGGAAAAAAAAAAAGAAATATTGATGTATCCATGTCTAGCAATGAATCATGGGTGTAATCAAAAGTGATAGGGATTGTGTGGTTTGCTACTTTTTTGTGACACTTCATTGTCAACCTGCACTGGCCTTTTTACCATCCATAGTTAAATGTTTTTTTTTTAGGTCAAGTTGGAAATGATTGCATATTAATTGTTGTTATGTTCCAATTCTATCTACAAGATTTAATTTGTTTTAAATTTTTATAAAGAATAAAAATAAAAATAAAATTATGATCTTATAAATTAATGGGGTAAAAGAAAAAATCTTGACCCTTAAATATATGTGTCCATTATGTATGAATTGTAATTTACTACCTCCGTCCCAAAATAAATGACGTTTTAGTAACTAAAATTTGTCCCAAAATAATTATCGTTTTCGTATTCCAAAGCATATTTACATACAATATACCAAATATGCCCCTATTTACTCACCTCAAATTAAATGTGTTAAAGAGATAAAAGCTCTTCATTAATTAAACTTAAATAGGGGTAGATTGAACTTTTTATCACATTTCTTAATATATGTGCATAAGACTAAAACGTCATTTATTTTGGGACGGAGGTAGTATTTATTAACTAGTGGGGAAATCAAAGATCACTGTCCTTTTGTCAATAAGTATATGACAAATTCACTAATTTTTTCAAAAACAATGTAATTTAAAATAAATTTTTCTAAAGAAAATCTTTAAGTTTAAGCTTAATTTACTCGTATGATTCGTTGGGATCACAAGTCACTAACACGTAAAACAAACAACTGGTACTAAACTCTAACCTTAATTAACTTTCAGTTGTATGAGAGAGAGGGGAGAGAGTAATGAATGTTGAGTAAGTATTTTCGTCTCACGAATTTTTATTGTATTGTATGAGAAGATCGAGTTAACCACAATCCATTTACCCATCCAAATTCTACAATTCAGATGTTATTTTTGGGTGATGGAGTGTCGTTTCACGGTAACTAACTGTGAAACGGTCTCACATGAATTTTTATGGTGAATGTTGTTGGTTTAGTTTGTCGAATAAATTTTGCATTTTCTTTTTTTCATACTTCCATTAAATTTGACATCAACTTTCTTCTATTGCATTTTCCACCTAATATATAATCTTTATTGCGATTTGTTTGTTAAAAGATTAATATTTATTTAGAAAAAATCACATAAATACATGCTTGACGTAGCACTCCAGAAAAAAAGGGGTCCTACATTATTTTTATTCAAATAAATTCAACATTAAATTTATTTAAAAATATCGATGATTATAATATTATAGTAAACAAAGATCTTATTCAAAAATATTTAACTACCTATAGTCAAACCAAAGATTTTATATTTTCTTCTAAAAAAAACAAAGATTTTATGAAAAAATACCACTTTATATGATCCCCCGAACAAATTAAAGTCGCAGGACTACATACGATTTTGTTATAAGATTATTGGATAATTAATTTACAGCATATGAGGTAAATCTATCCGAATTTCCCTATTTATGCATGGGTTAATTTCATTTTTTTAACCTGTCTTAGAGGCGTCCGATTTTGATCATGTTATTTTCCGATTATCAATTTTAGTCCTGCAATTGAGAAATGTGTCCAATTACGTATACAATCTTTTTTTTCCCCTCTAAATCCCAATTTTTCCTACCACTTTTCGGCGAGTGTCATTCAATCGCTGTCCAATTCCATATAGATATGAAAAATTGTGATTATAACGAAAAAGGAATAACATTGACATTCTCATTTGCAGGACTAAAATCGATAAGTGGAAAATAACTGGACCACAATCGAACTAACACCTCCAAGATAGAAAACAAAAAAGAAATTACCCATTTGTATAGGAATTAACAAACTCATTTTCATCCTTCTCCAAAGCTACTGTCCGTTTTTAGTCCTGTAGAAATGCACCTCTTCAATTTGGTCATGTAATTAGAAAATTTGTCTAATTTTGGTCCTTCTTTTTCAAGTTTGGTCATGTAATTGAAAAATTCATCCGATTTTGTTCCATTTTCCATTGGTTTTTTATTTTCCAGCTACAGATTGGGGACAAGTGTAGTGCACTCGTCGAAATATTACCAAAAAGTAAAAAATATGGTGTGTATATATATATAAAGAAATAAAATTGAATGCAGTTGTTAATTACAGGACTAAGGGCCCGTTTGGTACGGAGGATGGGTATGGATTGGATTGTAATAATTTCGGGCTTTTTTACTGTTCATGTAATTTAATTTGGGTGTTTGGTGTGGAGGTTTTTGATATGGGTTTAGTTGATATGTGTGTTTGGTATAAATGTTTATAAAGTGTATTGTTTTAAAATTTGTGTTTGGTATATAGGTTGGGTTTGATAAATAAAGTGAAATGACCAAAATAACCCTACACTAATATTACAAAATTAGAAGGAAATGTTTCATCCTTCTTCCTCATCGGTGTTCCTCTGCAATTCGAATTTTTTGCTAACATTACTTCAAAATTCCTCACAAATGGTAGAGTGATAATTGTTAATCTTGGCGAAATTCGTCCGACAGATGTGAGTACCTTTCCCTTCTTCTTCGATCTCCCGAACTCTCGGCTTGTGGAAGAACTCGCGGTTTTTAATAGTTCCGAACAAGATTTCACGTTTCGAAGCCGGCATCTCTTCAACGGGTAAATTTAATTTCCAAGACAATATCTATGATCTACACCTCCCTCTCTCTCCCCACTCTCTCTCTCAGTAAAAAAAAGTTTGGATCTTGCGAAGATAACCAAAGAGAAGGCGCGTACTGTGAGCCAGGAAATATGAAAATATACATAGGCTTTCTAAACTTGCACTCAACAGAAATCCATGGCCTCTTGGTAAAAAGAGAACTAAAATTTCTAAAAAAATCGAACTGGGATTTCAACATTACACTTCTTACCTACTCCTCAGATGGATTCTGCGACTCTACTCCGGAAGGTTGGCTTAACTTCGCTTCATGGCACTGCTTACGCACATAGTCGGGGAGTATCGCATTGTGGTCGGAGACGATATCGGAGCTTGGTGGAGCATGCACAAAATGCGATTTGGGGAAGAAAGGGTTTTTGCCTTTTCACTTTCATGGCAGATTATGTAATTTTGTTGATCTGAAAGGGCAAAATGGTGAACAAATTATCTACAGTGGGGGCGAAATCGGTATTTCGTCTCATTTCACTGTTTGGACAAATTAAACTTGGCATGAGGGCTGGGTTTAGAAGCCCGGCCCAAACAGTGTTTTTAGCCTTGTCAATATCTCGGGCCTTCGTGAAACCCGGGCCGTAAACCACTGCACCAAACGATGGATTGGGCTGGTTACTAATCCTAAACCAGCCCAAACCTAGCTACCAAACGGGGCCTAAAATTCAAAAGTGCATTTTTAAGCACTACAAAATGAAATGTAGCTACATGAAGGACTAAAAATGAGTTTTTCCTACTTATATATATGTGTGATCTCATCCTTTCTTTTATTTATCACAAAGGAAAAATGAAAGGTAAAACCCTCCATTGGAAATTGAACAAGATAGATAGATATACACATATAAATCTGAAATAATATCAAGACAATTAAAGTGATGAGAAAGCACCCATCATGCATCTCTCTCTCCACGTGCATTGAGGGCTCTATATCTCTAATGCTTCTCTCTTTCTCATTTCAGGGAACTGAGCTTCTTCATCATACACAATAAGTACATATATATTTCTAGGGTTTCATCTGCAAATTATGGTATGGGCCTTCATGTACTCTTCTCATTTTCTTTAATCTCATTTCCCTTTTTCTGTTCAATCTTTGCAGGCGATTCTTGTTGTGGGTTTTGTCCTTTTCCATCCCTTCTTTCTCATTTTCTCTTGCTTATAAACCCCTCCAAGATTTGAGCTTGATACCAACCTCTCCCATGGCTTCTTCGAACCGACACTGGCCGAGCATGTTCAAGTCCAAGCCTCATCTCAATCCATGGCACCTCAATTGCCACACCAACTCATTGCCACAAGCTGGTATTTACTCACTCACACACACACACACACACACACACATATATAAACATATATACATGTACAAGTAGTTTTAATTTCTAGTATTGTAGTGTTTAATTGTATATAATTGCAGGAATGAATGAAGAGAGAACTCCGGAGCCTAAACCTAGATGGAATCCGAGGCCGGAGCAAATCCGGATTCTTGAATCCATCTTCAACTCGGGAATGGTGAATCCTCCACGAGACGAGATAAGGAAGATTAGGGTTCAACTGCAAGAGTTTGGTCAAGTTGGAGACGCCAATGTTTTCTACTGGTTTCAGAACAGAAAGTCGAGGAGCAAGAACAAACATCGTCAGCAACAAAACCCTAAACCTAGACCTAGACCTAGACCTCCTTCTTCTTCCTCGTCTTCTGACAAGTCGGGTTCTCCTAGTATTAGTTCCAATGAGAAACCCACCATTTCTGTTACTGCATCCACTTTGATGGACTTGCTGAATTCTCCGACTGCTTCGGTGAACCAGCCCTTCTTCCAAGCTGCTGCTTCCACTTCAACCCAGTTCTTGAACCAACCCTTGTTTGATTCTTCGGGTTTGACTCAAGGGTTTGGATTCGGTGATCATCAAGAAAGTGTCATGAATTGCTCGAATCATGTCTTGCTTGGTGATGATCATGGCCCTTTGAGAAAGGATGGAGATGAACATGTTGCTCCTCACTCTCTCTCTCTAACATCCACTACTAATCACATTCTTCAAGGTATTTCATAAAGTAATTTTTTCATCTTTAGATTGTTTCTTGTTCTATTTTTAAAGAATATATAGGGTTTTCATACATTTTTTTGGGTGTGATTTAGTATATAATTGGGTCTTGTAGTTGCTACATTACTAAGATAAATTCACGGTAAAATGTTGCATTCATCGCATCGTTTTTGAAAAATTCACTGAATGCAACATTTATTATGAGATCTTATAATATATACATGTGCATACACTTTATTCCGCAACTTTTTTTTGGTTGAGTCAAAGTAGGATGTCATCTGGTCTTATATTCGACACATTAGCTATGACACGTATCGGTTATTCTCACATTACTATATACACACATGTAAGTGCGCACAAACTGACGATAAAATATGTTGCATTCATCCAATGTTACGTGTAATTCATTGAGTGTAGCATCTATACGACCTTATATATCCATCTCTCTCCTCCATAATTCATGTTCATTGTCCCTCATGAATAACACATGGCATGACATCATTTCAAGAAATTGTGAACATTAATCATGAATAATGTGACGTTATTTTTTCAACTACAGATCCAGATTTAGGGCAAACGGTGCCTGAAAAAATGACAGTTTTCATCAATGATGTCTGCTTTGAGGTAGCAACATCACCATTCAATGTTAGAGAAGCATTTGGACATGACACAATGCTGATCCAGTCATCGGGTCAACCCGTTCTGACGGACGGGTGGGGTGTGACTCAGCAGCCTCTTCAACACGGTGCTTTTTACTACGTGGTTCCGACTAATTTTACGCCCTCACATGAGGATCGGAAGGTGATCACTTCTTCTCATTTGATATTTCATCTTGTGTTCTATTACGTAGTTTTAGTTCTCGTCTCATTTAACATGGTGCTAATTATGATGTGTATAATATAAGATGTAGCAAGAATAGTACTGATTGATTGTTTATGATTTGCATGTGTGATTTTTTTAACAGATTTAGAAGGATTAATGAAGTTGAAGACCAGAAGATTAGTTAGTGTTGTTTATTTTTTGTTTTGTAGCTGTTGGTTAACTTGATGTTTTAAATATTAATTATGTTTGACATAATTAATATAATATTATGTTTTAATCATGTTATAAACTGAGTTTATTCTTAATTTCTCTTTTCTGTAATTAAATTACGATAAGTATCCCTTAGTCTAATCCTTTTATTTTACCATATATATATCCATGCCATTAATTTTTATTCAGTTTATAGCTTTTTTTTTTTTTCTGGAAGAATATATGAAATAAATGCCTCGAATTTTCAAGATACATCTTCTTTTCGTATTATTTTTTTGGTTAAGGTCATATGATTATTTCAAAATTCACATATAAATTAGTGAAAATTAATTCGATTTATGTATAAAAGGGATATTGCAACTGACCCATAACAAATAACATCAGAATGAATATCAATGATATTTTTCTTACGGTAATATACAATATAAAAATATCATCGTTATGTAACAACAATATAAGAATATCGAGAGTATATTTCATCCTATAACAAACTGCAATAAATATTAAATATAATGATGATTACTAGTAAATATATAATAAGTAAAAAATCGAAATAATAATAGTAATAAGATATAATATGTCTGTTGAAAAAAAAAAAACAGTATAGACAGAGTGACGATTTACTATATTAAAATAGTGTAAAAATTGAATATGGTCTTAATTATTAGTGTGATAGACCCAAACTCAAATCATTAAGCTAAGCCCAAATTGAACAAACCCAAAGCCCAAATAAATAGGCCCAACCCATTTTGAGGAGCTGGTCAGCTGGATCATCAACAGTCCTCCTAAATTTATGGAAGGAAAAATCACCAAACAACCAAACAATTATTACTTTCAAACAAAAAACAAAAACACATACACAATTATTCCTTTTGCAGAAAAACAAACTAATGAATAAACTAATGAACAACAATAACAGTACATAATTATAGTGATTCAATTTTACAAAAAACCGTTGTAATAAGACAAATGGGAGCCTATAGAGCGGATGAAGATTACGATTACCTGTTCAAGGTGGTGTTGATCGGCGATTCCGGTGTCGGAAAATCAAATCTCTTGTCTCGTTTTACGAAGAATGAGTTTAGTCAACAATCAAAATCAACGATCGGTGTCGAGTTCGCCACACGTTCTATTCATGTTGATGATAAGGTTGTTAAGGCCCAAATTTGGGATACCGCTGGCCAAGAAAGGTAATTATAATTGTTGTTCATTTGTACACATACATGTGAATAAATGTGTGATTTTCTTCGAATTGATGATTGATACTGAAAATTGATATCTAGTGTGATGGAAACGGTAAGGTTGAATACAATGATCGAGTTTTGTTTTGAAAATGGCGATTCATATGTTTTATTAAATGGGAATTTTGTTTGCTATTGAGATCATATTGGTTTTGAGTTGTGGTGATCTTGATCATATAAAGGAAATTGATTCATAATTGGATCTTTTGTCTAGCGTTTTTTTAGTGATCCTATTCAATGATCAAATTAATTGAGTTGATTCGTCTTTCATATGATTCTTGGATCACATAAAACCTACTCGCAGAGTAAATGCTCTATATCCACCATCATTTTTAGGCAAACATGTGATTATTTATTTACTTTATGACTATAGGTACCGCGCAATTACAAGTGCATACTACAGAGGAGCGGTTGGGGCTCTTCTGGTCTACGATGTGACACGTAACGTGACATTCGAAAACGTGGAAAGATGGCTAAAGGAGCTTCGGGGGCACACAGACTCGAACATCGTGGTGATGCTCGTAGGAAACAAAGCAGATCTTCGTCACTTGAGAGCTGTTTCATTGGAGAAAGCCAAAGCATTTGCTGAAAGAGAACACACATTTTTCATGGAGACTTCAGCTTTGGAAGCTTTGAATGTTGAGGCTGCATTCACAGAAGTGTTGACACAAATCTATCATGTTGTTAGCCGAAAGGCTCTCGACATCGGAGACGACCCTTCGGCTCTGCCCAAAGGGCAAACGATCAACATCGGAAATCGAGACGATGTATCGGCTGTCAAGAGTGGTGGATGTTGCTCCGGCTAACACAACCACAAGTTGGTTGTTGGTACTTGTTTATATGGACTATATGAATGAATTAGGTTTTTGGATTCTTGATAGGATCATGTATGAAGGAAAGACAAATCATATATAGCTTATTTTGGTTTAATTCTTCTAATATATCATTTTGAAAATCTTTTTTTTTCCCTACATTTATCATTGATTCTATGTTATATACCTCATTCTAACCTTTCTTAATTATTTCGATAGATTAATCAGTTTTGAAATTGGATCTTGTATGTTGCTTCTCAAATGAGTTATAAAAATCGAAGCCTGATGAAACCCCAATAATTCATTGGATTCCATTATTGCAAAAGTATTTTATATTTTATTTCGACTATTTAACTATACAGACACATAATGTATTATTCAAGTTTAACGATTGGGAGATGATCATAAAGTATACAATGAATTACTTCAATTTCAATCTGTCCCATCTATTGCAAACTATTTCTTAACACTTTCTCCACAATAAACAATTATCTTCTTGCAATTTTTAGAAGAATAATGCCTAAAATCCCAAAAGATGACGCATACAATTCAATTAATTAACTTACATAGACATTAACGTACATAATTAAATCCTCGAAGAAAGAGACGTATTGAATTATTAAACTTGCGTGGGGTTATTAATTATTATCACAAATAATAATATATCATATGCTAAGAATATTCCAAAATAAATAAACAATTTTCTAACCCATTGCTGACGTGGAAAATTTAGCCGACGTGGAGTCCTACGTGGCACAAGACATTGCTGGGTGGCATCAGCTAGTCGCGTGGCGAGCTCAAACCGCCGCGCGCCCATGCGCGCCAAGCACACATTTCCGAGAACCAATCAGAGGCCGCCACGTCAACCCTTTTGAACCAAGCAACCACGATTATGTCCACGCTTTCTTCCTCATCAATACAAATGGCGGATTCTTCAATCCCAATCCCATCTATCAAAGAATTCTTCCCCCATTACAATTCTCTCTCCTCTCTCTCTCTCTCTAAAAAACTCCGACTTTTTTAAAGGGCCTTCGTCGCCGGGCTGCGAGGATTGTCTGGTCCACAATCTCCAGCCTCAACGGTGAAACACCTGGTTCGACTGCGTTTAAGAGAGAGAGAATCTTCACTTAGAGAGAGAAAGTATGGCTTTGAGGCATCCCCTTCCCTGCTCCTACACTCTTCCTTCTTCCTCCTGTTCCAGAGAATTGAGGCCTTCATTCGGACCGGTGCGCGTGGGCCCGGCCAGGCCCGAATTCGAGGTTCTGTCGGCTGGGTTCAGTGATCGGAGCCATGTGCAGTATTACGAGTCGGGCCCCGGGCCTCTGATGAGTGGGAAGCTTGATAAGAAGGTCAAAGATAAGGCATTGAAGAAGATGAAGAAGAAGAAACAGTTGAAATTGCTCAAGGGCTTGACTAGGGATTTATCGACTCTCTCGCAGATTGGATTTGGATTGGAGTCTGATGGGCTTGATTTGCTTGATCAGGTCAAGGGCGATTTGATCTCGGTATGAACACCTAATTTTTACTGAGTTTTTTGTTTCAGTTTTTTGTGATTTTGTGCTGATTAAGGATTTATTACACTCAATTGTCTTGGTAGTGGTATTAGATTTCTGATAGATTAACAATAATTCATTAATGGGCTTCAAGAGTCATCTTTGATCTTCAAGAACTTCATTGTTGGATGATATAATTCATCAAAAGGGCTTAAAGAGTCATCTTTGATCTTCAAGAACTTGTTATTTTCTTGAATCAATGCTTCAATTGAGTACTCACTCACTTTGATGTTCACCATTAGCAGGAAGCAACAGAGAATTTATTGGAGAGGCTGCAGAAGATAAGAGCAGAGGAGAAGGAACTAAAAAGGCAAGCAAAAGAAGAAAAAGCAAGGCTAAAAGCAGCAGCTCGAATTCAAACGTGTGAAATGTCATCATCAAGCTCCGATTCAAGCGACAGTGAATGTGGAGAAGTGATCGACATGAAACGTGCAAACGAGAAGAGGGTTGGATTACCACAAGTCCTCGAGGAAGCAACCAATTCAATTCAAGAAAAGGAGAGGATTGATTTGGAGCCTAATTCTTTGGGGGTTGATTCTTGGAGCAATTTAGGTGAAACGGGGTCGAGTAGCTTGGTTGTGCCAACGTGTACAAAGAAAATCGAGGTGTGTATGGGCGGAAAGTGCAAGAAAATGGGCGGCGGCGCGTTGATGGACGAGCTCCGACGGACGGTGGGGATCGAAGGGGTGGTTTCCGGGTGTAAATGTATGGGGAAATGCAGAGATGGGCCTAATGTGAAGGTTGTTGATGGAGGTGCAGGGGATGATGATACGGTGAGGGCGCAGGTGAAGTCTTTGTGCATTGGAGTTGGATTGGAGGATGTGAATACTATTGTGGCTAACTTCTTTGGTGAAATTCAGAATCAAAATCAACTTGGCTTTGCTGTTGCAAATTAGGACTTTTCTTTAATAATCAAATGTAAATAGTGATATGGTTAGTTTGGTTTGTTTTTAGTTGCTTGCTTTTATAGAAAGTACAACCATTTATATGCATATGTTCAAGAATGTTTGAATTGATATGTTGTACATAGATATTGTATTGCCTTGGAAATGTGCATTTTCTGACTAGAAACAAACATAATGTGATTGTTGTGAAGTGGAGTATTTGGTTGACCATTTTAGCACTGTTATAAGACCAGAACTGGAACATTGACTTGGAGTCAAGATATTAGGCACCACATCTTTGACTAATATATACTCTCTCTCCCAATTTGATTAACCAAGAAAGTGAAGAAAAAGAGATATATATATATATATATATGTAAAATACAATATACATTTCTAAGAGAGGCTATACATAACTAGTTGATCCATGGCAAAATACTTTCAAGAATTCATTAGTGGGGTTAAAGAGTCATCTTTGATCTTCAAAGGCTGCAGAAGACAATGCCAGAGGAGAGGGAACTTATATGCAACTCTAGATCCGTGCGCCTGATCCGACCCGGTGTGTGGGCCGCACCCACGTGCCCCACGCGCACCCCCACCTGATCTGGTGTGCGCCCACGCACACAGAGTTCACACTATGTGATTCAGTGATAGGTGTTATATATATACTCTGTAGGTGTTATAGTTATATTATATGATTCAATGATAGGTGTTATAGTTATATTCTATAGGTGTTATATATATACTCCTTAGGTGTTACATCTATGTTCTTGAGGTATCACATACATAGAAGATTTCATATTATGTGATTCAGTGATAGGTGTTATATGTATACTCTATATGAGTTATATATACACTATTTATGTATTATATGCATGTATGTTCTTGAGGTATCACATATAAAGAAGATTTCATATTATGTGATTGAATGATAGGTGTCATATATATACTTTATAAGTGTTATATGTATGTTCTTTAGGTGTATACTATTTTCATAACACCTGAAGGAACTGCATTTATTATATATCATAGATGCATGTAATTTATATCACCTATAGAGTATATTTGTAATACCTTTAGAATATTTTCATAACACCTGAAGTAACTGCATTCATAACATTCTCTTATTTTTGTTCATGACTCTGAATGAAAGCTCCTGTTCACTTGATACTATTAAGATATACGTATAACAGATATGATTATTATCATATATTTGATCACTCCATCACCTATAGTGATAGGTGTTATATATATATTTTTATAGGTGTTATAAATATACTCTTGCGGTGTTAAATGTATGTTATTGAGGTATGACATATATAAATTTCATATTATGTAATTTAGTGATAGGTGTAATATATATACTCTATAGGCGTTATAAATATACTCTTGAGGTGTTATATGTATGTTATTGAGGTATGACATATATATATATTTCATATTATGTGATTTAGTGATAGGTGTAATATATATACTCTTGCGGTGTTACATGTATGTTCTTGAGGTATGACATATATAGATTTCATATTATGTGATTTAGTGATATGTGTAATATATATACTCTATAGGTGTTATAAATATACTCTTGCGGTGTTACATGTATGTTCTTGAGGTATTATATATATATATATATAGATTTCATATTATATGTCTGATATGTTTGATATATACTCTATAGGTGTTATATATATACTTTTTAGGTGTTAAATGTCTGTTCTTACCAAGTCATATAGCATTAGACAAACTTAAAATCTATGAAATAATGCTCATATTACCATGCTCATAAACAAGTCCATCAAAACTAGAACACCCAGGACCACCATTAAGCCAGAGAACAACAGGATCAGTCGATGGATTCCTCTCAAACTCCACAAAATAATAGAATAGTTTCTTCCCATAAGTCTCATTTATAGTCACGTGCCTGCAATCTCACAAGAAGATAGTAATAATCTTTTCTTTAAAAACACACACACTATCAATAAAACATTCTTTCTTCTTTTACCCAGAATAGTGTTTGGAGGGGAATTTGCCATCAAAACCAGGAATCTTGGTAACAAGAGCCGCTTCAGGCGCGAATAAGCTTGATTAAAGATGAATGCAAGTTGAATCAAGAAGAGTGCTAAGAAGCAGAAAAAACGTGTGTAACCCATGTTGAATACGGAAAATCAGGAGAAGATGAAAATAAGGAGCGATCGCGTTGAGATGAAGAAGAAGGAGCAGAAGGGTTGAAAAAGAAGGAGAAGAAGAAGAAGGAAGCAGATCGGGTTGAAGGAGGAGGAGGAGAAGACCGTGTGAAAGTAAATGAAAAAAAATTAAAAAAAATATAAATAGCTAGTCGGGCGGGTCGGATTGGGAGCACGGATCTTGGATCCATCCCGCGGGTCACACAAGTCCTGCTCTTGAGATTTTGGGGGTGAAATTTGAAAATCAAATCCTGCGATTTCTGTTTTTATACCGAAATTTCTCGATGGGCTGGGCTGGATGGTGGGGCCCAAAAGTTAGTTTCTATTTATTTCAATTGGGCCGGCCCAACCACCTGAATTTTTCATAGCCGGACTTTCTCAATAATACTATTATTGTTGTCTATTATATTAAACTTTTGATTGTGATTTTTATTTGCTAGTCATTGTTTGAATTGTTAAACTTTAAACATCATGGGCACTATGATCGAATGAGTTTGAATAGATTTCTTATGAGCTTTCAATTTGTGAATCTATTTTATTTAAATTTGGGTTAGTTACAAACAACCACCTAAACTATACCCCTTTGCAATAAACTATCTAAACTTTTATTTGTTGCAATTAGTCACCTAACGTTTGTATGAGTTGTAAATGACCATAAAAAATCATCGGAAAATTATTTACCGATCAAATCAAATCATGCGCAAGACACACCTCTATTTACGATGGTACTTATATGATTAAAGATTTTAATTAGAAAAATAATTCAGATTAAATTCTAAAATAAAAATAAAAATTACTTGGATACAAACTAAAATGAGGCTTCTACGCCCAAATTTGACAATAAATAAATTAAAGACTTCATTTAGAAATCGTAGCATCAGCCGCAATAATTCTTTTTGACGAGAAAGATGGAATCTTTAATAGGTTTTTGCCACCTTTTTGTGGTAACTTTATCATCTCATTTGATTGTTATAAATATTTAAACTATGATTTTCAGTATTATTATTTATTCATTTGTCAATTTTTTAATTTGATAATAAATCAACGTAGCCATGTGAAATAGTATATAATCATCTTGCTTTGATTGAGTGCTATAATTAATGACTAATTAAATAAAAACAAATTAATGTAGTTGATGCTACAATTTTTGGATATACTTCTTTTATTTAGAGTTACTCTTTTATACATCATTAACTATCCATAATTTTATCTTTATCAATGTTGCAGAAATCGGATTAGTCGGCCGATCGGTAAATATATCTTTATCTTTTTGGACACCTTGGCAATACATGAAATCATAAGAGATTTCTTACACAAATTAAAACATCAAATTATCTACTTAAGCTTAATAGGTATCCTTTATACTCTATTCATTTCGATTTAACTATTGTAAGTTGATTATACATGACAAAATCATATTTCTCCCAACTTAGTGATGTGTTCAAGAATGAGTGATATCATAATATGCATGCAACACCAAGCATGATTTACAAATCAATTAGAAAAACTTTAAGAGTTGAAGCAGATTATATATATATATATTTATTTATTTATAATTATTATTAATAAAAAATGCAGAAAAATAAGAGTTTAATTAATACAGTACTAAAACCTTCATAAAAAATATACTCGATAAATTAATAATCTCGATAAAACTAATAATTTGTCTGGTCCCAACTTGAGACCAGTTCAAATTTGGACACCAATCAATTAAATAATAATTTTTTTAAATCCTAATGTATATTTAAGGTCCCGACGAAACTATAAATTAATAATTATTAAAAATACTATAATGTAAATGTGTTGATTCTTAAAATACCCAAACATATGTCAAGGAAATAACTCAATTTCTATTCAATATTCAACTACGTAAAATAATAAATATAACACTTATTTATACTAATATTACAAAATCTTAAAAGATGAAATAAAATCACATAAAAAATAGCACTAACAATAAAATTAATTTAAATCTCTATCAATTATATATCCTTTATTCTCCATCAATTGGTCAGAGATGTGATGCCTAGAGTCTTGACTCCAAGTCAACGTTCCAATTCTGGTCTAATAGCATGGTCAACCAAAAATTTGGTTCGTTTTTGGGTTAAAATCGAGAGAATGATATCGGCCCCTACCCGAAATGTATTAGTGAATTTTAATCATTATCATTTTAATTCTAAGTGGCCGCATGATGACTCAAAATCACTAATAAATTCCGGCTTCCACGTTAGTTATTGGAGTTCGAAAAGCTCAATCATGTTTCGAATTAAAACAAGTGCATGTTAAATTGAGTGTTTATGATGTTACAATCAAAATTTCATGTTGCAATTCAAAATGAACCTTAAGTTCATGTTTTTTAATGTAATTAACTCTAATTGAAATGTATATTAATTGCATGGCTAAGACACTACAAATATATGTCAAAATATGTTTAAGATTGATTGGTGGGGAGTAGCTTTAGTAAGTTATAGTAATTGATTCTGAATTGACACGAGTGTTGTAGCTCAAGTGGTATATATCCTACTTCTAATAAAAATGCATATCGTTGTCATAGCCACAATGATCACATTGTGAATTTTAGAATTGTGTCATTTTGTAGCTCTTTCTATCCGGGATCACACATTAATTTCTTTATAGGACATTTTGTAAGTATGATGCAATAAGACAGAGTTCACATGAATTAATAAAACGGGTCAACTTATTTTATATATGATTGATATCGATATCATATAAAACATTACGAGTAAACCCATCTTATACCAGAAACCACTTTTTCTTGTATATTCTGAACATCTTTCTCTGTAAACTAGAAAGATCGAAGTTCGCCAGCCGCTCGGGCTCCGCGTTTCAAGTTCGTTATCCTAACCGTCTCCTCTCCTCCACCGGGAGCCTGGCCCCTTCTTCTATCTTATCTACGTGATAGATATTTCTCACAATTCTATTTATAGATGTAAATATTTAATTTGCTTATGTGGGCTGTCCCATGGAATATTGCATTCTTGTTAAAGTAGAAGCTCAATATTGAAAAGTTATTAATTAATTGGTGATTATATTTGAAAAGACACTTATCTGCATATAATATTGCATTAGATCATAAAGATAAATGAATATAAATGCACACCCATAAAGTAATCTTCGTCCTTATCTTAAACTTTTATTCTACTTATGATACCATTTCGATTAAGATTTGCTCTATCAAAAGCTGAATTATTCTAGTTCGTTAAATAATATCTTGATCTCCTAGCCAGTTAGGAAAACCGTTTTATTCTTGCAAATCTATCAGAAATTACGAAGGAATAAAGATGGGATTTTCGCATCTCTAGGATTTTCTAGGATGTTTCTGTTTCGAAGAAAGTTAAACAGTTAACGAGCACTCCTCTGTTTTGCATAATGTCGTCAAGGGCTAAATTCATTTTTCGTCTCATAACTACAACATATTTCAATTCAAAATTTCCAATTTAGTTTCACGAGTTTGGAATATGTCTAATTTCAGTCCTGTTTCGGTCGCAAGATTGGAATCACGTGACCAGAACTAAGGTTTTCAATATAACCTAGAAGAGACATGTCAACATGTGTCGCCACTTAACATATAGATCACTGGAAACTCTGAATTCAACAAAATAAGACTAGAATCGAATGGATTCTTAAAGTAAATCGAGAAATTATGATAATTATAAGACTACAAATCTCCCACCGGCCACAATCTCGGCCTATCCCAACTAAAGCTCTATCACTATTTTTGTCTGTCCAATGAAATTTCTTTATATGCATCAGCATCTATTCTAAAGCTGATCAAGCCTTGTAAGTACAAGTCATCAAGCCATCATATTCTTGTTCTATTTAATCTTTTATTAATATCCCCACAATTGGATGGTGGCAAAAATAAATGATGGATAAACCAAAATGAGATAAAACGAGTTAATTGATGACATAAAAAAAATGAACACTCAAATTTGACTAGTTCAAGGCACATGTGAACTGCATATTGCCCTAATGGACAACACCTCATCTACCTTTGTCCTTTTTCAACTGCAAATTGTAACTATATTTCACATTCTTTATCTTATTTTATTACACTACAAGTGTGAAACGATATAGATATAAAATATGAAATTGCCATGCAAGAACCTATATAAATAAGGGTTAAGTGAGTGATCTTTCAATCATCACTTACATTAACACATTACAAATTAGTGAGCTCATAACTAAACATGAGTAGTTTGAAATGCTTTTCGATGTGTCTTGTGATGTGCCTCCTTCTTACGTGTTCGAAAATCGGGGTTGCTCATCGTCCTCTCAAGCAAATAACGGTTGCAAGAAGATCACTGGAAGCTCAGTTTGCAAGAGAATTGATGGATCAAAATGAGCAGAATAAGCCTTCAAGAGTTAGCCCTGGAGGGCCAGATCCACATCACCATTTTAATGGCTTCTAATCTTGAAGCTATCTAGGGTTTCTCATGGCTCAGATATGATTCATGTGTTGAAACCATCTTGAAGCTGTCTAGGGTTTATCATGGCCCAGATGATTGTGTTGGAACAATTGATGAGTACTTATAGTAAATAAAACCTTTTCTTTTCTTTGTTGTGATCTTTTTCAAGAGGTTTTGAACAAAGTTCAATGTCTATGGTTGAGAAGTTTATAATGATCGAGTGGTTTTCTCTCTTGCTTTTTGTATGATAAGTACTCTTTTCATAATTGTAAAATGAAACTAGTTAAGGTTACGTAACATTTGTGGGACCATCTCATGTTTGAAACAGGTCAATTCACAACTCACGTTCATATATATGTCTCACAAAACTAGCTATATCAATTAGGAAATATTATAGCATGTTTATAAACTTATAAATATCAACTATATGTTTATCTATATTTGAAGAAAACCATACAACCGAGTGTTATAATTTTAAGGCATGTATATATTAAAATTAACATTAGATATTTGTTAAAGATTTTTCTTGAAAATTAATACATCATAAACATATTTAAGAATTTGTCTAGAATTCATAATATCGTTTTTCATTATTAGATTATGGCCTAATTTCAAAAATAAATAAAAATCACTATTACAATTCAAATCATAATAATAATTTCGATGATTTCAGTCCACTTATCAAACTAAATAAACAATACATCAGACTAGCACAAAATAAATAAATAAAATATCAATCTCCATCAATATGATGTCATTTTAATTGAGTTTAAAAACATTAAACTATTTAATGTTTGACGTGTTTATTTAATGGAGATTACAAATCGGTACAAAATATTATATGATTCAATTTGCAATGTATAATGACTTAAATTATTATTTTTTGATTAAAAAGTCATGATTTATTTTTTGAAATTGAATTAGGCATTAGATTATTGTAGAGCAAACAAATTCATTCTATATGAGGTAATTGATGAAAAAGAGAAGTCGATAAGAAGACAAAAATGAACAAGAAATCCAAATTGACACCAAAGCATCACGAATAATTAAAGCAAAAGAGAAAAGCTATGATCTAAAACAATTTTTTATTTTTGTAAAGAAAATCATTATGAACAATTAAAAATGCAAAAAATGACAATTAGATGACGAGAACAAATGCTCGTTGAGACATACAAATGACATTTGCAGCTTAAACCAATTTCTTTATTAAATCTCCATCTAAATTGGACTTTAATTTTTTTTATTTCAACGTTGACTGAACAAATATAAATTAAAGATTGTTAATTTAAAATTAAGACATTGTTTTAATAATTAATAATAGGGATATATTATATATATAAGGCCTCCATCTCCACTATCAACTCATTAACATGATCGTCTTCGTGTTTCTCTTTGTCATTTTATACTTTAAATCTTGGAAAAAGAAGTTTAATGATAAACTAATAACTTAAAATCCATAGCTGGAAATGCACATTTCATAGGCAATTAAATATACAAAATTAAATCACCTATGTATAAAGGAGTAAAGGACAAATACTTTTTTCCTACATATATATATATATATATATATAAAGGATGAATACTTTTAGAAAAGATAAACAGCACTTAGACAGTATTTAATAGTCAAATGACTTGGCCGTGGCGATTCGATCTAAATGCATTACATATTTTTTCTACAATTAAAAGATAATTTTCATGTAAATTTATGAGACCATTTATCTGTAGTAAAAAATAGGGTTAGTTTCAATTTTGGTTTCGTATGTGAGACAATTTTTCATTTTTAGACAATCAAGCATACGCTTCAAGTTTGGCAAAAACTTTTATGCACCGGGTCGACCCGTTCACGCGCCCAAAACGCGCTTCCACGCTCCTCCCACGTGCCTGCATGCGCTCCCACGCGCTGAACACTTGTGTTGAAGTTTACCCAAAATTCGCTCCAATAGACCAACCTTTTTGTATAGTTAAACCAACTTTTGTGTATAGTTAGACCAACCATGTGTAGGTAGGTCTTACTATATACAAAGGTATGTCTAACATATATAAAGGTATGTTTAACTATATACAAAGATATGTCTAACATATACAAAGGTATGTCTAAGTATACATAAATGTATGTCTAACACAACGTAAAGGTACGTATGTCTAACATAACGTAGTGGTATGTGCCAAAATTCAAAAATTAAGCCAAAAAAAGACAAGACATGAAATCTGAGCAGAACTGGTTTGTTTAACATAGCTTAAAGGTTTGTCTAACATAACGTAAATGTATGTCTAACATAACCTATTGGTATGTGATTTTTTTCAAAAATCATGTGCGAAAAAAAAAAAAAAGTGCGGTGCCCCCTAACCCGAATCCGACCCGGGTGCATGGATCTAAGATCCATGCACCTGATTCACAAGAGATCTACTCTTCAAGTTTTGGTCTCATATGTTTTAGTTTTTTTTTTTCCCCAATTTTGATCATATATATGTTTCATTTCTTTTTAATTGTTAATCGAATTTTCCAATATTGGTCTGCATGTTTCAAGTTTTTCCAATTCAATTCAATTTTGGTTGAATGGTCATCGGGAAATCTCACGTGGCATCAGAGATTTTTAGATTCCGACCAAAATTTGACTAAATTTGGAAAAAGTTGAAACATACACGATCAAAATTAAAAAACTGACTAAAATTGGAAAAATTATAAACATATATGACCAAAATTAGAAAATGTATATACTTAGTTGTCAAAAAATTGAAAGTATCTTACATACCTGATCAAAACTGAAATTAACAAAAACTATAGTGTTTTCATGATCTAATAGATAAATCATGTGTTCCAAAAAAACCCTTAGGTATATTTTGTAGCCAACGGGATTATGTTGACTCAATTATTTGGACAAAATATCCTTAAAAATAGGTCACACATACATAGCAAAGTCATGTGGAAAACGGTCGAAAAATTAATTTGGTGGTTTAAGTGTCATATATATATATATAATGCCAAAAAAATTTCGATGATTTATGTGTAAAATGGTTGATAGTTTGACGGGTTGCTGCAATTAATCGTTTAGCAATTTGAGAATGTAAATCTGAATTTTAATTACCATAGCTAGGAATTAATGACTTCTAACACACTCTTTAACAAATCATTGACAAAACAAAATATCTTCATTTAATTTGTCTCATCATATATATGTCCTTTTTCCATGTTAGTATTATCCGATTATTATCTGCTTATAATCGACAAATCGATGACTAGACAACAACTCTAGTATATGAAAATACTAAAGTAATTCCATTTTTAAACACAGACAAAAAAAAAGATGATCACTTGGATTTTATTGAGGTTTTGTCTCTCCTGATGAATATTTTAACAACTAGTACTAAAAAAGCAATCCCATTTTGCTATATAATTGGCCAAATTTTCTTGATCTTGTAGTTCTTATTCCAACATAAACTCCCACTCTTTAACTATTCTCCAAAACAACAAAAATGGCAACTTTGAATCCCACACAAATCTCCATGTTATTGTTCTTATTAGTGATCTTCTCAAATGCTGATATTTCACAGGCTCGAACTTTTCCAGGCCCTGTAAGTGTGCAAAATGGGATAGATAGCACGAAAATTTTACACGTATTGGAGCTGGAATTTGGAAAGACGAAACGAAATGGTAGACGAATAATGATCGACACGAATAGATCAGCACCGGAAGGGCCTGATCCTCAACATCATTAAAGAAATCGAACTTTCTTGAATCGTGTCGTCCGATCATATCGTGTTTTGGAAAATTCGGAACCCTACTTGTTAGAGATCTTTATTGTGTTTTCAAAAGTGTTTCATTTTGAGTTTTTAGATCATATTTTTGATCTTGCATTAACATGGAAAACCTCATGTGTGTTTTCTCTGATTCCATGTTGGTGTAGTGTACTCTGTTTCTTAACCAATCTAATGTCTATTTCTATCATTCTTTGTGTTTTCATGTTTCATTAATTTCACTAGTGAAACTAATTATAATTTATAAGTTGCAAAGTGATTTCATACTATAATTAATTAACATGATGTAACTATGCCCTGATTTTGAAATATTTGATGTTTATTGTAGTTTTACAAAGATTAAGAAAGAAAATAATTAATAGATATGATTTGTTGTATGATGCAAAAAAAATTCTAGTGCTTATAAGCACAAGATATGGCGAAAATTGAAAAAGAAAATCATTAGCATTTCTTGATATAAATTTTAAAAAAATTCTTAAATTTTATTTCCGAAACAACGTTATGAAAATAACGTTTATTTTGAAATTGAGAAAGTATCACAAACTTATTCAATGTAACACCTTTAACTTGCGGTTGTGGTCCAAATCTTCTATTACATTTGGTAAAATATTTCATATTTCATGATTTTTTAAACACTTCATCATAATCTTCCCATAACTTGGTTTAAATGAAATACAAAATTGAAATATGGTAAAGTGAGTCTATATCGCTTCATAAGGAATGTTTTGTCATAATCTTGAGAAAAATATGATGTTTGCTCGTACCCACGCAAATTTGCCAGCTTCGAACAATAACTTTTTGACATTCATCATTTTGGAACGCTTTTACTAACTTTTTGAGTGAGAAATAGAAACACTCGTGTTAAATCTCGAACCGTAGCAAAACCTAAAATAAATTTATCGAACTCAGTTCGATTTCACTTTAATCAAGCAAAAATGTAGAGAAATTATGGAACCCCTGAAATTGAGAGAGCACGTGCCCTCACAAATTTAGTCCGAAATTTATGAATCTCGACGTAAATTCATCCAAATAAAATTAAATAAATCTCCATATTCCCCCTCATTTGGATTATCCAAAACTTGACATAAGTATCAAACAAAATTAAATAAGGATAGGATTGATTCATCAAACTCTACATAACAAAAAAAGAGTGGATAAAATAAATAAAATATGAAAAGTAATACCTTGAAAAAAGCAACAATGTCTAATAGATTCTGCTTGTACTCATCAACTGGCACGTGTTGAAAGGCACAGTAGCCATCTATGAGAGAGGCGTCGTTGGCGTCGAAGCACACCGTCACGGCGACGAAGGCCGCGCCGCCCATCTCCGGCGGCGGAAAAACCTTATCCACCACTTTCAAAGATTAGAACCCCACCCACCATTTCCATAGAGATAAATCTTTAGCCTCATTTTTCTCTTTTACTTCTTCTTTAACTTGTTCAACAATTAATTCCCACTCTTCTCTCTATATATAATGTTTCATGCTAATAAAATAATCGGCCCGTCGGAAAATATGACGTGTCATCCGAATTCGAACAATCAGGTCAAATTAAATTTTGATCAAAAAGAACTGAAATTGGAATCAAAATATTATTTTGGTGGTGTTAAAAAATACAAAATGTCTTAAACATGATACTAAAATTGAAATCATCTCTAAAATAATGTTTAGATATATTTTAACATGTCCAGTGCTAATTTATAAAGAATTCTGAAATCAACAATTATACACGATGTTTGACAATTTATAATTGACAGTATTAATATGTGTTCATAATGGATAGGATGGAAACCGTGCAGTTTTCGAAGTTTCTTCGTTACGAAGAATAAAATAAATAATTGAGAGGTTGCAGATGGGGCTACATCAACGGTTTATATAATATTTATTAAAATATTAGGACTACTCTAAATATTAATATTTGTCATTTTATCTTATATATATAGTGAATATTCAAAGGACAAAATCCAAATTTGAAACCACCTCGTCCACCTTGTTCATTATTGAGACAATGAGATTCGATTACTAATTTGCTGTCACTTTGTTGAAATTGGCCTTTGCTACAATGTTTTTAATTCATGTTGTCTTTCACACGTTTCATATTATAGAAGTAACCTAATTTATTTAGTTTTTTAAAGTGTTGGATTCAAGTGGGAAATATAGTCAAGAACATTTTTTACCACATGGTTAATCATATCTATAAACAAAGTCAGAGTTAGGGGGACTGACAGCCACCCTGAATTTTCCGACGGAGTTATTGTATATGAACATATATACTGATATTATTATAGTTAAAAATACTGATCTTTTCACCTCTAAATGTCAAAAAAATTGATAAACATCCCAAAACAAATATTTTGTCTCCATTATTATAAAAAATTATGACTCCATTCCTAATTGTGAAACTTCATCTCTTATAATCATATATTTTATATAAGTTTTTGTCAACAATTGATCAACATTATTATTATTAGTTGCACTGCACATGGAAACTCAATTATAAACATGCAAATTAAAATAATAAATCTAAGTCCACTATGTATCATTTTAATTATTTCATCGTCTTAAGAAATAAATAAAAAATTCACGTGAGACGACAATACTAATAGTTTTTATGAGATCGATTATTTTTATCCACTGATCAAATTTCTTTTCATAGTTTATATATAAATTGTGCAATGTGGGCTGTGGTTGACTATCTCATATAAAATGATACGTGAATCGTTTTGAAGTTACCGTTAATTTAGGGGTATTTTAGTAAATAGGGATAGGCGGTGAAATTGATATTCTTCGTTTTATTCTCTATTTTTTATTCCTTTTTGTATAAAGAAACGTCTTTCCTGGGTGGGCCCCACACGTGCGAGGTATACTTCATAGAAACTTCATCGTCGCCATTAAGAAACCTTCCATTATCTGCTCCAACTTCAACATCGGAGCAGCGATTCGATTCGATTCGATTCAATTCCCTCAAAGTCGCAAGTCGAAGAAGAATCGCCGGAGATTTCAGACATGTGCGGCGGCGGCGGCGACGACGACGGCTGTAGGTGTCGGCCTCTAGGGTTTCTCTTAGGCCTTCCCTTCGCCTTCGTCGCTCTTCTCCTCTCTCTCATCGGCGTCGTCATCTGGATCGTCGGGTACTACTCTCTCTCTTTTTCTCTCTCCCTTCCCCTCTCTCTCTCTCTCTCTTCCACTTTCTCTCTCTAGAAATTGATGGTTAAATTGGACGAAATCTGCAGAATAACTCTGAGTTGTCTGTGTCCGTGTTGCCTGTGCGTGACGGTGATCGTAGAATTAGCATTATCGCTGATCAAAGCTCCGTTCTCCGTTATGAACTGGTTTACTAAGCAGATTCCGTGTTAGACCTATTTCCCCCTTTTTTTTCTTTTTGAAATTCAATCTCATTAATTCTTGTTTATTTATATATGGTTGTATTTGTGAATGTTATTTTAGAAATTATTGATTTTTTCGAAATGAATTTCTGAATAAACTCAGATCTAGATGTATTGCAAATTTTACTTTTCATATGTAATTACGATTCTGTATGATTTATTTAAAATCAATGTTATCTATTCCGTTTTGATTATCATTTATAAACTGTTGTTAGATTTTTAGCTCGTTTTATATTACCATTTATCATTGATAATGAGAGAAAATTCAGTATGAAGTTCAAATCCAAATTATCCAATAAATTTACACTAAAACAAAGTGGGTCTAATCTAAATTTAGACTTTTCTTGCATCCCAATTTTAATGGACGAAACGAAATTGATAACCTCATCTGAAAATGATTACAAGTGGCGTGATAAAATATACAAAAACTCATTAGAGACGTGAGACGAATCCTTAAAACCCAAGAATTGAATCCATATCCACATATTTCTATATGAATTGATATGTGTGGTTATGGGTTGACCCGTCTCACGAAAAAAGATCCGTAAGACAGTCTCACACAAGAACTACTCGATAAAATAAAGGTTTAATGGTAAGAGAAATCATAATTTTAGTTACGTCATTTTAACCAAATTTTTTATTATTAATCAAAATAACGTAACCTTATAGATTTAGTATATTTTTTGATTAAGATACTGAAAAATATATTCGTTATCTATTCATATACAATTTTTCTATTCATATACAATTTTTCATGTGTCTTTTAGTCATTTTCTTTCTCTCCCCCCTTCTCACCGCTACCTCGTACTTATAAATAACAAATACAACTTTTCGAAAAATGATTTTGAGAAGAAAAACAACATCCTAAATTAATAACAAATACAACTTTTCGAAAAATTGATATTGATCAACAAAATCATACTTGAATTTGTAAGGTTGTGTTATTTTGATAAATAGTGACAAATACAACTTTTTGAAAACTGATTTCGATTAAAAGGACATTTAAATTGATAACAAATACAACTTTTCGAAAATTGATTTTGATTAAAAAAAATACTTAAATGTATAAGGTTGTGCTATTCTAACAAATAGTGAAAAATTTAGTTCAAATGGCAATATGGGTAAATGTTGTGATTTTTCTGACAATTAACCCTAAAATAAAAGGGAAATAGTAATGTCAATATATGTTTGATAATTTAAACTTCTCCAATTTTGGGATAAATCTGGCTTTTTCAATTTAATTCCTTAATTGTTAATTTTTTTCCAATCAATTTTCTTTTTTTGAATAACCAAAATAGTTGATACGGCTATTGAAATTTGATTGTCATCCAGATTTTTCACCTCCCACATAAAAAAAATGACCACGTCATTAGTTTTGGTTGTTCCTGAAAAAAGATTGTAATTGAAAAATGTCGACAATTAAGAAACTGAATTGGAAAAGACAAAGTTATTGCATCATATTTGAGTAAGACCTATTTTATCGGACTAAAATGGATAGTTTTCGAGGTAAATATTATGAGGAATATAGGCAATAGAGCCATCTTAGTGCACATTTTCATGGGCTTACTCAATGGACCCTATACATAGTTTAAGTGGTCTTTTGAAATAAATTTGTTTAATCTAAAAGGCCCAATACAAGTTTCCATCAGCAGTGTAGATATTATTCATAAAAATCTTTTCTATACTTCTTGTATGGTTTTATGTATACGTAAAATTTGTTTAATTTTAATTCAAACTTTATTCCTTCACTAATTTCATCTTAACAATTTGCACTAAATGATTTGTCTCATATATACATAAATTTAAAATTATCTTTCCTATACATTCATAGGCATGTCATAACATGTCAATCGATCGTTGATGTGTAAGATCTCATCCTTTATACATCGTAATTTGAAATTAATTGTTCTTTTGAATTTTTGATACATCAACAACGAACACATTAACATTTTGAAACCCAATATATAGAAAGTTGAGATTTTTTCTTCTTCAAAATTGTTTAGAAATATATAAAACGAGGAGATGAGGGTTATTTACGCGTATCTTAGGTTGGATTGAGTAAACTTGTTCGTCAGTACAATTCAATCGAAAACGCAATGAAAAATCGATAATATTTCAAACAAGTTTGAACAATAAATTGCGTCTATAACTTCTCTTATAAACCATGCACAAAACCAGTAACATATATTTCACATGATACATGAAAAGGACATTACATGAAATTCCTTAACCGCTAAGTGTCTGAATAATAGTGTTGTGCCATGGATCAGATAGATGCTGCAACAGATTGTCGAACGGCCCTTTTCCGGTTATGTTGTGCTGGATTACGAACCCTAAGAACGCCAACATTGCTAATCTCCCTGCACAAATATATAAGCAGCATAAGAATCTATATATATATGTTGAAGGAACATAAAACCCTAGCTATCTTTCTCTCTCTTCTCTCTCTCTTCTTCTCTCTCTTCTCTTACCATTGGCGATCTCCTTCTCTTTAGCCTCCTCGGTCGGGGCAAAGTTGAGGGGGTTGAAGATGCCACCTGGATAGCCAACTTGATTGGGAGGTAAACTGTAGCTCTTGAAGATGGGGTCCTGGTTCACACTTCCAGGGTTCTTGATGTCTTGCCACCTTCTGATCTCCACGTAGTGGAAGAGGATGAACTCGATCACGAATAGAGTCGACGAGGAGGCGAAGTACTCGGCTTTTCCTGCATCGTACCACTTGGGAACGTTGATGATTCCGATGGATGTCAACACTTCCGGCAGCAGCATTCCGGCCACTCCCAGCATCGCCCACCGCCCGTTCACCAGCTCCGCCTGCACGAACCATTTCAGGTTCTCTGGATCCTCAGCCAGTCCCAATGGATCAAATCCATTGTCTCCTGGGAGGCTTTCAAACATAACCATCTTAAGTTAGTCGTCCGACTAAAGTGCAACGATTCAAAGTTTAAGTTTGTTGTATTTTAGTACCCTAAGTCAGCCATTTCCAGTTTCGGTGTCTCAAGTTTAAGTTTTCCATTTTAGTCCTTTAACTCTCGATTTTTTTCCCTTCCGACTGCCACATCAGATTTTCGTACGGCCACATCAGCAATTTTGGTTGTTCCGACAAAAAAAGACTAAAATTTGAAAAACTTAAACTTGATGCACCAAAACTGAAAAAGGTCGGACTTTTGCATGCAGGACTAAAATTAATATTTTCCTATACTATATATCGTTGCTTGACTAAAGATGCAACAATTCAAAGTTTAAGTTAGTTGTATTTTAGTACCCTAGCTAAGTCAGCCATTTCCAGTTTCGGTGTGTCAAGTTTAAGTTTTCCATTTTAGTCCTTTTTTTTTTTTCAATTTTAGCTTTTCCGACTGCCACATCAGATTTTCGTACGACCACGTCAGCAATTTTGGTTGTTCCGACAAAAAAAGACTAAAATTGAAGAACTTAAACTTGATGCACCAAAACTGATAGTTGTACTAAATTAATTTCATACTTTTAGATCGAGCCAATATCGAGTAAGTCTCAATTTGATCATCACACTTGTATAATATACTCAACATAAAACCAATTAAGTAATGAAGATGAAATTAATTAAGAAATTAACAAACCTGCCATCAAGATAGCCAGGAGAGGCCAAACCAGGTAGCCATTCACCTTTCTTAGCTTCAACCTTGAATGATTTGTAGGATGAAACTGCTTGTCCAACCGACACGTGCCGGTTCAATTTTCCAGACGAACCGGACAAAAACCGGGTTCTCGTCGCACACGGCCGGAAAACGGCGACTGAGGCTTGTGTACTAACTGTGGCCATTTTCTCAGACCAGCTGCAAGAATGTGAATCAATGAAAATCTCAAGAATGTGATTTTGTGATATAGAAATGAATCTTTTGTATATGCATTTGTATTCCTATTTGTGGTGTTGATTCAAAGTTGAATTCTGATCGTTGGTTTGGAAGATTTAAGGATCGCATGGCTGATGTTTGATTCTGCATTTAGGCATTAGCCAATGGGAATCCATACCTCTTATCCTTTTATCCATGTTGGCATATCCATAAGATTTCTACTTCAATTGGCGTTTTAAGATTATGTGGGCCCCTTTTTATTACACGTGGCGTTTAATCATTGAGCAAGTCTCACGTGAGACGGTCTCACGAATCATTTCACGTGAGACGGGTCAACTCATAACTTACACTTCAGAATTCAAATATAAATTTATAGATACGAGTTTGGTTAATGGGTATAAAGGCTCTGTCGTCTCACGAAATCGTCTGGGAGACGTCTCATGCAAGTCTTTGTGTTAATAATTTCTTATTAAACAGATATCAACTTGATAAAGAAAACTAGTAAAAATACCCAATCTATCGATCCTAATCATGGTTTTATCCTTTAATTGTTTGAGTTCATAAGAATAGTTCGTATTTTAATATTTTTTGTCGAAAATACCCATTTATGATCTATAGCAGGTGACAGTGCTGACGTGGCAGGTTATTTCACATGTTGAAACATTTTTTCCTGTATTTTCATTCTAGGTTCATGTCACTCGAAGAAAGATAAAAATCAACAATTTAACTAAATAAATTATTGAATTACTGATATTATTATTTTATGTTAATAATGTTTAAAATTTTCAAACCAACAATTAAAATTGAAAATATATTTAATAAAAAATTAAAATCTGAAAATTTTATTTAAAAAATATTGATTATTTAAATAAAAAAATCAAAGAAATGTGTTAAAATGATGATGATGATGATAATAATAATAATAATAATAATAATAATAATAATAATAATAATAATATGATTATTATGAAAATTATTTCAAATTTTAAATTTCATAAATAAAATTTATAAAAGGTAAATATAATAAATTAGACATATTTATTTAAATCATAACTTAATCTAAATTTGTAAACCCTATGTTTACAACAACAATAATTGGAAAATTATGTTTGAAGGTTTTAATTAATAAAAAAAATTCATAATAACAAAAAATGATTTATCATACGTATTAATTTATTTCCAGTTTTTGAGATATTTATCAAGGAAAAAAAATTTGCAAGTAGAATATTTTTTTGTTGAAAATTATCTTAAAAGATCTGTAAATAAATAAATAAAATGAAAACATAAAATTCTTAAAAATAATATAATTGATAAAATCAATAAAAATACTTACAATTAAGAGAAAAAGTATTACTAAATTAATATAAAGTTTATAATAAAGTCAATATTTTTTATTTTCAAAAATAAGATAATAAAATTTTCAGTCTCTGTTTGTCAGTTTTCAAATGTTTAATATAATATCTATTTTATAAATAATTTTTTGATTTTATTATATTATATGTTTACTTAAATAATATTATAAAATTTTAAAAATATAAATATAGTTTTTTAGACTTTCTGTTATTATTATTATTATTATTATTATTATTATTATTATTATTATTATTATTATTATTATTATTATTATTATTATTATATTTTATTACTTTTTTGTATTTTAATTATAATTTTTAGATATTCTAAAATCATTCCTAATTACAAAAATTATAAAATCTTACTCTTATCATATTTTGGAAAATACCCCATATATATGTTTGTATGTTTTTGTCAAAATTACTCATTTCTCGAATGACATGGATATAGGAATTAAAAACAACTCAAAATTCAATTTATCATGTGTATTTATAAGCCACGTCAGATGGTGACCGACTATTTACCTTTTACTACCAGTAGATCTATAATTTTAACAAAAATATTAACATACAAGATATTTTTATGAACTCAAAAAATTAAAGGATACGATAGATGTTTTTACTAATTTTCCCCAATTTGATACTGCCTTTTGTAATGGAAAACTCTAAAGATGAAAGGACAAAATCATTAATGACAAAAACCTGATTTTGATATTTGGCATTTATAATTATATCAAAATTAGTCATTCATTTACAGATGTTAATACGTTTGTGAATTAATGATATATATGTAATTGCCATAAAATTATATAGTGATTATCTTGTAAAACCAGTGTCACAATTTTTTAATTGTATTATGCGAACCGAGATTTTCCCACAATATCAACTATCCACAACTCAACCCTACAATTCGCATGCCGAGAACTCCTCACTTCAGTTTTTGCGAAATTATATATGAATTTTCTTAAAGTCACAATTTTTAAATAGTATTTTATTATTACTAAATTTTCCATGGCTTTTATGGTATACGGGTTTGAATATCTCTTGTACTCAATAAAACAAATTTTATTGTATTGATCATAAAGAAAAACGCATGATCTTTATTGTCTCTTGCATTTGTAGCCAACGAGCAGATTTTGAGTATTTTCTAACTCTATAAATTGGTGTTTTTATGCCAATTAATATTAATTTATTACATGTATTAGTATCAATACTTTGAAAGTTCTCTTTATTTAAATGCTTGAAATTTAGTATTAGTTACGGATGTACAAAACATTGAAAATCATATTATAATTGTAGTTTCGGAGAAAATTTAAGTTTTTTTCTACAATGACGACTCTTAAAATAATGCTTGATTTCACAACTCATGATCCTGAAATATTATACTCCCTCCGTCCCATGAAAATTAGCCTACTTGCCATTTTCGTTTGTCCCACTTAAATCTGCCAGCCCCAAAATGGCAAAGAAAATTTTACTCTCTTACCCCTCAATTTCTTTCATTTTACAACTTTTGCACTCAAAAAGTTGGTTTAAATTACAAAATTGCCACTCAAATATATTAAAATAACACATCCAATCAAAGTCAACAGCTTTTTCTTAATATGTGTGCCGGTCAAAGTAGGCTAATATTTGTGGGACGGAGGGAGTATTAATTTACATATTAGTAGTTCGTACGTTAAGATATACTCCCTCCGTCCCGCTCTATTTTGCCTACTTTCCATTTTTGTTTGTCCCATCTTATTTTGCCAGCCCAAAAATGGCAAAGAAGAATTTACTCTCTTACCCCTCCATTTTTTTCATTTTACAACTTTTGCACTCAAAAAATACACATTAATTACAAAATTGTCACTCAAAAACATTAAAATAACACATCACATCAAAGTCAACAGTTTTTTCTTAGGTTCCGTGCCGGTCAAAGTAGGCAAAATAACCTGGACGGAGGGAGTATATTCGTGATGGATAAATGAAAGTTATGTTGTTGTTACAAATTCTTTAAAAAAAATATTTATATATTTGATGTAAGTAAGTTAAAATAAAGACAAAAAATTAAGTGAGAATGAAGTGGCAAGTTGGAATTGTCACGTTCATTTTTGCCTAGACCCCCCTTGTGCTGATAGTGACACATCTCTATCTCTAATTAATTTAATAAAATAGCTTTATCTACCACCTAATAAAATTTCTATTATTAATAGTGTAATAATAAAATCACACAATTTATTTACCACAGTAACGGCAATAAGTTAGTGAGTATTGGACACATTTTTATTACTATTGTCATTATTGAAATAATTGAATGTGTTCTTCTGATTTTACACCATTAATCAATTTTATGTATGAATAATTGATAATGATAAATAATACTTCCAATTCTTGTGTGCATTTTGAACTTAATGAAACATAAAGTAAAGCTAAGCAACTCAATGTTGTCACATTGAATTTGATCCAATAACATATATTCCCTCCGTCCCCCTTATCTTTGCCATGGTTTGACCACACGGAGTTTAAGAAAAAACGGTTGACTTTGATGTGATGTGTTATTTTAATGTTTTTGAATGACAATTTTGTAATTAATGTGTGTTTTTTGAGTGCAAAAGGTGTAAAATTAAAGAAATGGAAGGGTAAGGGAGTAAATTTTTCTTTGCCATTTTTAGGCTGACAAAATTAGTTGGGACAAACAAAAAAGGAAAGTAGGCAAAGTTAGCAGGGACGGAGGGAGTATATCAAACAAGTTCGAATATACTATATTTTTAAGTTTGATAAATTAAAAAATCTGATCTACACCTGAACCAATAAAAGAAGAGTAACATCTCATATCAATTTCTAAATTTACGTTCTTTCAACTTGACTTGATTGATAATCAAAAGCTCAAATTAAATTAAATTTAAACATTGATATTAAATTAAAATTTAGATAATAGTGCATTAAATTAGACTCAATTATTCATATAATAGTAACTTTAAAAAACTCAAATTCAAATTTAAAACTTAATATTAAGCAAACTTTAAATAAAAAAACATTCAATTCGACTAAATTTATTGAAGCTCTGATTATTCAAATTTGGAAACTCAATATTAAGCCAACTTTCAAATAAAATGCATTTAATTCACCTCTATTTAATTTAAATCATGTATATACTCCATTAATAATATTCAAACAAACTCAAATTAATACTTACAACTCGAAAATTAATAACCCCTTCAATCACATTCCATATTTGCAATATACACCCAATTAACAGTCACACAAACTCAAAATTCAAATTTAAAACTGGATATTAAGGCAAATCAAAATAATGACTTCATTCAACTCAAATCAATCTATTTAATTACATACTATTTGCACAAAATTGAAAATCAAACACACTTAAATTAAAACTCCCTATTAAGTAATATATAAATGAGAGTACATTTAATTTGACTCCCAAAATAGAACTTTTTCATAATCATGGCAAAACAACCTGAAAAATTAATTATTATACAAAACAAAGTCTCATAATTATATACTATATTAAATATAATATTTAGAATATTTCTATAATTGCCTTTTGAAAAAGCAAAAAAAAAAAAAAGAATTTAAATTCAAATAACTAACCCTCCTTAATATTACATGTCAAATAGTTCTCAAGATTTGGCAAGCCGACCGTTAGAGATACCTTTCAACTTTCCAAACTTTTAATGCAAATAATATATTTTCTTTTTGTAGTAATTTATTTTCTAAACTCAAAGAAAATGCCAAAATTCAGACAAAAAAAGTGAAAGGCCAGATTCAGTTCACTAGCGCGTGGCCAACACTCGAGTAGATAAATTACAAAAATTAAAATCAAGAATAATACTTTGACCACATATGGTTGTTGTCGATCATTATACATATTTTGTGTCATGTCAATATTCTGCGAGGCTCGCCACGTGTTCTGATCGGATTTCATCTTGGTATCATGTTGTATGGTTGAAAACAAATTGAAAACCTCGAGTTATTAATAAGTTCATATTTATTATATTTTTATTTGGTAAACAGTGTGCAACTACGTGAATCTTTATTTTTCAAAATTGGCTAATTATGATTTTATTAATGTATATATATATATATATCTTACCATACTTATTTAGTATATTCTCAAACTAATCGAGAGTTCTAAATATGAATTTTATTGAATATGTTTTCGACGATTTCTTCATAAGTTATCCTAAACAATACCTCCATATTCTATCTACATTTTATCAACTTCGACATTTGTAAGCATGATGGTGATAAATGTTTAACACTGTATAATAAATCATAGAGCGGTGTGAAATTGATAATCGAAAGCACACATACATATCCATATATGTTCAATCCAACACGTACTCGCATGCTCGATTACTAGCATATATGAGATGATTGTTTACGTAAAATGTCACTTACAACAATCTTTTCCCAATTACAATCTGACTCCTAGCTTGTTAAAAAAACCATGCAACAACGTGAATTAATTTTATCATAAAATCATAACCTATAAATGATCGCCGCACATACAAATATTTGTCTTATCACTTCAATACTAGCAATCGACAACTAATTACCATGTAGTTAATGTATTAGATTCGATACTCACATATAGACTCGACTACAAAAGAGAGACGAGAGATGTATAGAGAGATTGGTAAAAGAGTGAGATGATGGCGCGTGGGGGATGGAGATGAAATTTGAATTTTAACAGTGGATAGAATTTCTATTTTAATCAGACAAAGGATCCAAGAAAAGAAGACCGTTCCTCGATATGTGTTTCTCTCTCTTCACTGACAGTCCCTCACGCAATCACATACAAACACTCTCTCTTACAACTATTTTTTCTGCAAATCAAACCCTTCAAATTACACTCACAACGACAGCGACCCATGTAGTGCCGTCTCTTTCTATCCAGATTTGATAGCGCTGTAAAAAAATCCAGACAAGGAGGAGATAAGCTCGCCATTAACGGGGAGAGCTTGAATTTTCAGCAAGAATGGTGGCCGGGAAAGTGAAAACGGCGATGGGGTTTCAGAGATCGCCGGCCCACACCAAGGCCAAGCCGGAGGCGTCGCCGAAGGCACCGACGCTGTCGGGGCAGAAGGGCGCCGGCGCCGCCTTCTCCCGCTCGTTCGGAGCTTACTTCCCTCGCTCCTCCGCGCAGGTGCAGCCGCGGCCGCCCGACGTGGCGGAGCTCCTCCACCTGGTTGAGGAATTGCGTGAGAGAGAGTCGAGGCTGAAGACGGAGCTGCTGGAGCAGAAGCTGCGGAAAGAGTCTGTCGCGATTGTTCCGGTGCTTGAGAATGAGATTTCGAACAGGGATTGTGAAATCGAGAGGTTGAGGAAGAAGATCGAGTGCTTGGAGGTGGAGAACGAGAGGGTGAGGACTGAGAATGAGTTCTTGCATATGGAGCTGTCAAAGCAGAACAAGAAGTACGAGGAGAAGATCAAGTACATGCAGTCGGAGTTGATGGAGATCAAAAGAGCCGTTGCAGAGAGGGAGCGAGAGCAGGAAGACGCGTACCTCTTCATCGAACGCTCCGAAGCTCGTCGATGTGACGAATAATTACCAGAAATCTGGATTGTCTGCCAGATGTTTGAGGAAATGCATGACTCTCAACAGTGCTGTCAGAAACGAAATTGAGGTGAAGAAAGACGAATTCAATGGCGCGGTGGAGAATGCTGAGAGGCACAGGCATTCCCGATCCAACTCCGAAGAGATTCCAGAAACTTCCGAAGCTTTAATGGCTGTTAAAACGCGAGCGCCGCGTGTTCCCAAGCCGCCGCCGCGGCCCACCGCTTCCTTCATCATGTCGTCCTCGTCTCTGTCGTCATCTGTCTCGTCGCCGTCGTATGGTTCTAACTCCTTATCGCATTCAGCCAACCGCGCATTGGCCGAGATTTCCAACATTCCGCCACCACCGCCACCGCCTCCGCTGTTGATGAAGAAAGCCGCGCCACCACCTCCCCCGCCGCCTCCGCCGCCGAAGTCGAAATCCGCCGCGCCTCCCCCTCCTCCCCCACCCCCTAAGGGTTTGAAGCCGGCGCCGGCGAAGGTGAGGAGAGTTCCGGAGGTGGTTGAGTTCTACCACTCGCTAATGCGGCGGGAGTCAAACTGCAGGCGGGACTCCGGCGGCGTCCCGTCGGACGGGGCGGCCGGAGCCACGGCGAAGGACATGATCGGAGAAATTGAGAACCGGTCTTCGCATTTACTAGCAGTAAGTACTGCATTTCCTTCCATGTTAAATTACTGTTTTCGCCCTTGCGTTTATGCCACTCTGTCACGGACATGGACTGCCCCTCTTGTCCTTTTCTGGTACCCCTGTTCTGCCATTTTCATCTACTCTAGCAACCTCACTTGCAAGATAAAGACAGGGTTTCAATTCGAAATCCCATTTGCATAAATTGAATGAAACCATGTGGGCTTTTTAATGGCGATTTATTACAGCTTTTTATCTACAATTTATTGTCTCATCTCCAACATCTTCCTTAACTTAATTGCAGATTAAGACAGACGTTGAAACACAGGGAGATTTCATCAGGTTCTTGATTAAAGAAGTTGAAGGTGCTGCTTTCACTGACATTGAAGATGTTGTCCCTTTTGTTAAATGGCTTGATGATGAGCTTTCATACTTGGTAAATTCATAATCCCTTCGAAAAACCAAAAATAAAAAAATTATCTTCTCAATTGTAGTGATTTAATAACTATCTGCAAAATCTTGTAAGGTTGATGAGAGGGCAGTGTTGAAGCACTTTGAATGGCCAGAGCAGAAAGCAGATGCATTAAGAGAAGCTGCATTTGGATACTCCGATTTGAAGAAGCTCGAATCCGAAGTGTCGTCATTTCGTGATGATCCTAGGCAACCTTGTGGTTCTGCTCTCAAGAAAATGCAGTCTTTGTTTGAGAAGTATGTCTGTTTTTTTTTTTCTCCGGATTCTTTGTCGTGCATGAAGCACTAGTCTAATTCACATGATTCTTGCATTTGATGATGCAGATTGGAGCATAGTGTTTATAACTTGTCGAGAATGAGGGAATCCGCTACGAAGCGATATAAATTGCATCAAATTCCGATGGATTGGATGCTGGATACCGGTTGTGTGAGTCAGGTAAATCCCATGTTCCAATCATTCTATATATTATTCTATTGTCTGCAACGTTCATAAGCTTATGTGGGCATTGAGGGGTTGATGAGTATAGCTCTTTAAATAGTTGTTAAAGAAAGATCGATTAACACATATATAGATAAAAGTCGAAATGTTGAAACCAACTTACACTCCTATTGCTTTGGATCTGACAATAAACTTAGTTCAGAAACACATATATCTATCCTTGCTTGGTTGTCTTGTTTTATAGCAATGAACGACTATAGTTGACGCTAGAAGCTCTAATTCGCCAATTTTGTAATTTGAACTCGGGGGATTTGTTGTGATGTGTTGAAATCTTCCAAATTAATCGATGCATTTGATTGAACCCGGAAAATATTCATTCGTTTGTATGCATGCATCATAATCATCGTATCATGCATAAAAGAAACGCGTAGCAGGTGTGAGAATAACAAGATGATGCACGCGTAGTACAATACCTAGACGACAAATGCATATACTTGAGTGTAAAAATGTCAATTTCGAGTGTATTTAATGTTTTGTTATCTTTTGGCTATTTAAAAATTTTCCTTACCTATTAGACTACTTTGCTTGTTTGTTTTGATCGCTTCTACTCAGCCACATTTTGCTATGTATCATTATTGCATTCTAACATCTTTAAATCAATGCATGAGGATAAAAGGAACCATACTACTTTGCTTGTTTGTTTTGATCGCTTCTACTCAGCCACATTTTGCTATGTATCATTATTGCATTCTAACATCTTTAAATCAATGCAAGAGGATAAAAGGAACCATACCATGTTTTCATGACAATTTCTTGTCTAAACGATCACAAAATGACGAGAATACACGTTTTGATATTTTGCATTGCAGATGAAGCTTGCATCGGTGAAATTGGCAATGAAGTACATGAAGAGGGTATCTGCAGAACTCGAAATGGTGGTTGGTGGTCCAGAAGAAGAAGAGCTCATAGTTCAAGGTGTCAAGTTCGCTTTTCGAGTACACCAGGTGAAAACACCATTTGCAAACAAACTACATTCTCTATTTCATCTCGTATTTCTTCATCAGTGCATGCAGACTAACGATCAATGGTGTCGGGTTTTGCTCAGTTTGCGGGTGGTTTCGACATGGAGACGATGAAAGGGTTTCAAGAGCTGCGCGAGAAAGCTCAATCTTGCCAAAATCAACATCAACAACACAGATTTGTTTGCAGGTCCTCTGTTTCTTCAAGCTAAATTCTGTAGCAAACTCAGCTTCAGAAAAATGCTGCCTTTTTTGGTGTTATGGTAAAAGAATTAAACATGGTTCGTTGTGAATACAGTTGCTCGCTATCTTGCGCCCAAATTTATTTATCAACTTTAATCAATAATTACAAGATTTTATGACAATTGTTTGTTTGAGACTAGGAGAAGAAGATTTTAAAATTACATTGTTTTTATTCTTTTTTCTGTTGGATTGGTGGTGATGGTTTATGAAAATTATTGGTTTATATATATTTCTTGCTGATTATTTTAAATATAAATAAATAAAATAATGTGCAATTGGTAGATATATATTTAAAGAAATTTAAGGAAAAAGTTTTTTGATTAATACTCTAACTTTACCTTTTAGAATTTGAGTTGAGTCTTTGGACCATCTTTTTCTTGTATCGATCTTATAATTTCGACAACTTTCTTTTGCCCGATTATGATTTTATAAGTGTTTTTGACCACCCTTTTTTTTTTTTTTGGGTACATAAACTGGAATATCCCTCTTTTTTTCTTTTTAAAGTTAAAATTATATTTTCTTCAATTACAAAAGTTCATCAAAAAAATAGCAAAATACACTGAACTCTATAGATTGCAATGTGTAAAAAAAAAAAAAAAAAACTATAATTAACTTAAGTTCCAAATTGAAAAACCCTTAAACAAATGTCTTTTTTTTTTTCTTTTTTTTTAATGCACTCCAAAAAATTCTTTCACTGCAAATGTAATAGTAGGAAAATTCTAAAATGTTCACAGTAGACAACTCCTAATATGTTACCGTTGTCGTATAATGATATTATCCCGTCATTATATGAAAACCAAAATCAATTGATTTGTTAGATTTTGAACATATCAGCGGTTGACACATATTAATATGTTTACGGTGGGTAGGGTAGCATGATTGTATAATAATAATAGTCCATGTATTTTATAGTGTGTAGTAGGGATGACAGTAGGGTGGAGATTTCTCAAAATATATCCCACGGGAATGGGAGCAGGGTGATTTTCTTCTCGACTGGCATGAGGACGGGGATCATATTCCCAGCCCTGTTACCTGAGGTCCGTCCAATGTATTCTATATATACATATTAATTATTTAGAATTATTATAAAAAATATTTTATATTTTTATATGCAGTCAATAACTCAAAACCCTCGTTCTCATTCTCTCAAAAAGTATTGAAAATGTAATATGATTAATGTTATTAGATTATGTTTTATTTAATACAAAACATTATTTTTATGTTAATTTTGATATTTTAAGTATACGCAATTATGTGGATTATATTATTTCCGTACTAATTAGACAAAAAAAACCTAAATAAATTTTCGCCACGAAGTTGGTGAGATCACTCTCATTGCACAACACTTGCATAACAACATCTTCACCATTTAAACAGTCATGATTTCCAATAAACTTGAGTAGCTAGCAAATTATTACATATCATATATCAAAACCTCATCATGATGATGAACACATCATGATATATAACACTCAATCAACAAGTGTAGCATACAAAAGTTGGTTCCAAACATCAGGCAAACCAGGGATACACCAATGGCTACAATCCATACCATGCTCTCTCCCATATTTGGAGGGATGCCCATCTTTCCTTAGTGTTGAAAGAGCTGTGATATCAAGCAAATACACTGGTTTCCTTAATCCACTTAATACCTTGCCTACGACATCGCCTGCTGCGTTTCTCCCGACTCCGTCTGTCGTCCCTTTGATCGGAACTTGCTCTCCGAGGCAGTTCGATTTCGATCCCCATTCTTTGCCCCTGTTTAGTACCACATTGGTTCCGTTAATAATACTACCTTCGTACCACAAACATAACGAACATTGTAGGTCAAATTAAAAAGCAATATGCAAAATCATTCTTAATAATTTTGAAATTATGTTGAAGTATACGACCCAAACGGATAGGTTAATTATCAATTTGAAGCGTAAAGAGGAAAATTATATGACTTAAAGATCCATAATTTCAATCATATATCTTTAATTTTATCAGGGGTTTTTTTTTTTCCATACATATCGAAGTTCATCAATTTTGATTTATTATTTGGGACTATAATTTAAAAAGTATTTTAAGACAAGAACTAGAAATTAAATCATAAGTTGTCAACATAAAAGTTTAATTTTTTGAGTTTTGAATTTATAGTATTTAAATATTTACACCATATATTAAGCAAATTTTCTGAAAAATCATAAAATTTAAAATTAATTAACAAATCACATATATTAATGAAATAAAGGAAAATACTTACAAATAGTGAGTTGGAGAAATTCCTTGGAAGAAGACCTTAGTCTTTGAAGGGTCAACATTTTGGTCAACCCATCGAGCCCAAGTGGTCAAGGCCCTAGAAAACGCATCCAAACGGTTCATATCTTTGACTATGGTCGAACCATATTGAATAAAGTCCCAACCCTGACCCTTTGCAGTGTGAGTCCACCAATGCCAAGAGTTGAATATCAACATATCCATACCCTTCCATGCATTTCCTTCGTCGATGGAGTCGAGTTTCAGGACATTACCTTTTCCGACTTCTGGAACAATGTCTACCAAATAATGGCTTGTATAAAGATATATCGTCACTTCATAATCCTACACATTGTTAGTCGAGTTCACACGGGATTCTATATTTTAAATGGTACTTTACTTATTCTATATATATTTGTGAAAATGAAACCGACGAACCTCGAATGTGACGTAAGAAATGGGGCTATTTCTCACGAAATTAGTTTTGGCACTCGAATTTGCAGCATGTAACATACATGCTAATGAATTCCATTGATTCAAACTTAGTGAATCTCCCACAAACATTATCTTCTTTCCTTTCCATCTTCTTAGAAAGTCAACTCCATCAAATCTATAGCAAAATAGATGAACATATATATACGTAGCAATAATTAAAATTTAATTACTTATATGGCAAACAAATTTAAAATTAAAATTTGTAGCTACCCACAATGGAAATGATTATAATTACAAAACAATTAATTATGAACCCAACCAAATGACGAGCATTATTTTTGTCCAAAGTGTATTTACCATGATGTTAGAATTTAAATTTCTCCTGAACAGAATATTACTAAGTCAAATAACAAGAAATTAAATTAAACTTCTCAAAAGGGGGTTGAGAGGGGAAAGACAATTAGGTTTATTTCTATAAAAAAGAAAGGAAAAAACTCATTTTTTCATCCTCTCTTTAGGCCACTGTCCGTTATTATTAGTCCTGTATAAATGCACTTTTCACTTTTGATCATGTAATTGACAATTTCGTCCAATTTTGATCCTTTTTTCACTGGATTTTTGATTTTTCGACCACATTCTGGCGAGTGCACTACACTGACCTCCAATCTGAAGCCGGAAAATAAAAAAATCCAGCAAGACCAAAAATGAAAGAGTAGAACCAATATTGGACGAGTTCTTCAATTACAGGACCTAATCGAAAAAGTGCATTTGTACAAGACTAAAAACGGCATGGGGAAGAACGAAAAATGAGTTGTTTTTTTTAAACATTAAACATAACCAATTCCACCTTTTTTTTCCTTTCTTATTTTAATTTCCCTTTTTTTCTAGATCTTTTTTTTTTCTGTAAAACTTTGCATGAAATATTGACACAATATACATGAACTCACCTGGGTAAATTGCAAGAGCTTGGCTTCCATGAATACTTAAGGTACTGTTTGTCTGGACGTCCAAACTTGAGGCAATCGAATTCGGAATCGATAAAAGGACAGCTTGAAGAGTCGTAGAGAGGTTTGGAAGAAGGATCAAAAACCCATTCACCACTAAATAAATTGCATTTCTGTGCTAAATTACCATCTGTGAAATAACTTGTGTTTTGAAATAATTGTGATTTTGCAGAAGAAATGAACAATACAAAAATATTTAGCAGGATTTGATATTTAAATCCCATCCTTGTTATTTTGGCAAAGCAATGGAGAATTATGTTGCATTGAGAGAGAGACTAGTAATATATATATAGACAGATATCGATGATTAATGTTTCTCTAGTTTTGCCACTTAATTCTATAAATCATATATTATAAGGAAAAAATAGAAAATGTTTCAAATCTATACATATTTTAATAAATTTTAGGTATATTCGGATGTATGATATATATTGAAAAAACAAAGGGGTTTTTTTGTTAATTAATATCTAAGTAATTTTTACATGATTTTGTTTTCCAATAATATTTCAGTGAATTTTGACCTCATTTTGTTAATTAATATTTCACTAATTTTGATCTGATCATTTGTGTTTAAATAATAATTCACTAATTTTGACCTGGATTTTTTAATTTATACTTACTAGTTTTGACCTTAATTATTTTGTTAATTAATATTTCACTACTTTTGATCCTGATTTTTACAGTATTATTCAAATTTGAAATCTGCAAGGACATATACTATATTTATTATAATTCTCCATTCTAATTTAACCGATTTGCCAGCTAATTTTTTGGCAAAGCAATCGGAGAATTATATTTAAATCCCATCCTAATTTTTACGTTCGTTTCAATTTCTATAATAGATCCCTTCCTTGCTTCAAGATTCATCGAATGAAAAATATCATCAAATTTACTTATCTTTTGTCTAATAAATTATCAATCTCATATGAAATCATATAAATCAATTTGAAATCAAATATCTAACACTCGGAATTTGTTTGTTAAGCAAAACTTTCACGGACCATAAATGGGATAAAATCACATTTGGTCCCATAACTATCGTCTTTTTCACAATCAGTCCCACAACTATTTATTTTTTTTTAATTTGGTCCCATAATTTAAATAATTGCTCTATTTTGATCCAAATGTCGTCAAAAATTTCAAATTTGGCCAGAAAATAGTCATATGACATCCAATTTGGGGGTTTCTGATGAAAAATAATGACATGACATGAGATGTGATGATTATTGTATTGGTCCAAACATTAAAACAAATTCTTAAAAAATGTCATCTTTATTAAATGCGTAATTATTTTTCACCGGAATCATCCAAAATAGATGTCACGTGACAATTTTCCGGTCAAATTTGAAATTTTCAGGGACATTGAGACCAAAATCGAGCAATTATTCAAGTTACGGGACTAAATTAAAAAAGTAAATAATTGTGGGACCAATTATGAAAAAGACTATAGTTATGGGACCAAATGTGATCTTATCCCGACCATAAATATAACATGACTTTCAACGTAATCATCTCGATGATCTCTACAACTTTATTTGATCGTTCAAAACAAGTTGTCTATCATCCCTACTCGATCGATCATCCTCAACAACATCATCGTCCTCAGAGAAGAGCATACAAAAGCTGGTTCCAAGTATCGGGCAATCCGGGCAGGCACCAATGGGTACAATCGGGGCCTGCAACGTGGCTGCCCGTATATATGGAGGGGTGCCCGTCTTTTCGAAGCCGGGAGAGATTGGTGATATCAAGAAGAAAAACAGGAGTCTTTGTTAATCTACTCAAGACTTTCCTTAAAACAATGTCTGCTGCAGATCTTCTTGACCTAATTGGATATGATGATGATGATGATGTTCCATTCATGGTTATGGGTTCTTTCTCTCCAACACAGTTTCTCGTTGATCCCCATTCTTCACCCCTGTTAATTTCACATCAATACTTTTGTTTTTAGTTGCAATTAAATTCATAACTATGATTTTTACTAGCTAGAATTTTAGACCTTTTACCGTTTTGGTGCATAAAGTAATTTAAACTTTTCAATTTTAGTCCTCTAACTATTGTTTTTTTTCCAATTTTAGTCCTTTCGACTGCCACGCCATATTTTCCGACTGCTATGTCAGATTTTTCGATGACCACGTCAGCAATTTTGGTTGTTCCGACAAAAAAAATTAAAATTGGAAAAAGATTAATAGTTAAAGGACTAAAATTGGAAAACTTTAACTTGATACACCAAAACTGGAAATGACCTAACCTGCCGGACTAAAGTTGATATTTCCCTAATTTTATTAGTCCATATAAAATATATAAAATATTAGTAAAACAATGTTGCATACAGTCAAACCGAATAGTAATTAGTTTTAAACTTTTTATAACAAAATATAAAGTAAAATAAATTTTAAACGTGAAAGCTGATAAAAAGAGCTAGGTTTTTTTTGAAAAAAAAATTAATGACTATACATACACCAAAATTCAACATACAATATGAAAAAAATTAACCCAAATAGTTCAATAAATTATAAATTAAATAATTAGAGTTACATACTTCTTATAGTAAAAGAGATTACTAATAATTAGATACTGCTTTACAGATATAACTTCATAAGAAAGAGTCCTACTATTTACAACTCAAACTCATATTTACAATTCAAATTTTATTTTATGGAGTATGCGTAATCGATCAATCTTATGAAATTAGATCGGCGAGACGTTGTAAACAAGATTTTGTAGTGGAATACTTACAAATAGTGATCAGGAGAAATCCCTTGGAAAAAGACTTTAGTTTTATTAGGATCAATATTTTTGTCAACCCATTTAGCCCAAGTCCTCAACCCTCTTTCAAACGCCACTAAACGGTTCATATCTTTGGCTATGGTCGAACCATATTGCACAAAGTCCCATCTGCAAGAAATTACATGTTTAATTATATAGCTATAATAGATGCTGCATTATATATATAATTGAAGAAATTAAAATTATTACATATTAACTTATGTAATTATATAAACCCTACTCTTGAACTTTTCCAGTGTAAGTCCACCAATGCCAAGAGTTGAACATCAACATATCCATCCCTTTCCAAGCCTCTCCTTGTTCACGAATCGAGTCAAGTTTCAAAACCCGACCTCTCGATTCTTGAACGACATCGACCAAGTAATGACTCGTATAAAGAAATATTGTCGCTCCGTAATCCTACATATATAAACCAATCGACTTCTAATTAATAAAACTGTTGTCTTTGAGCCAAAAAATTGCGGTAAATGACAAGGGATTTTTGTGTCGCGAAACAAATTGAAAATGAAGTGAGATTATTACCTCGAACTTAACGTAGGAAATGGGGTCTTGCCTGACAAAGGTGGTCCTTGAATTTGGAACAAAAGCATGTAACAAACAAGCTAATGAACTCCATTGATCAAGACATATTGAATCTCCTACAAACATTATCTTCTTCCTTTCCATCTCCTCAACAACTCCGCACCATTGAATCTATTACCACCATATTGATTAATTCTTACAAGAAGTTGAACTTATAGGTCATATAATCAAAAGGGATATTTTCAATTCTGCAATTTAGGTTTTGTTTACTTTTCAGCATCAAATATGCTAGCATTGTCAGTTTATGATTATGCTGGAATTAAAAACTCAACTTTAGTAGGGAAAAACTCTTTTTCGTCCTCCCCTAACTACTGTCCGTTTTTAGTAATATAAAAATGCACTTTTTCGATTTGGTCCTATAATTAAAAAAATCGTCTAATTCTTGTCCTTTTTATGTTGGATTTTTGATTTTCTGGCTACAGACTGGGGATCTGACAAGTGTAGTGCACTCACAGAAATGTTGTCGGAAAATCGAAAATCCGACTAAAAAAGACCAAAATTTGACGAAATTGTCAATAACAAGACCAAATGAAAAATGCATTCTTACAAGACCAATAACAAACAATGGCCTTGGGGAAGGATGAAAATGAGTTTTTCCCAACTTTAGCAATTTCAACGTCCACACTGGCAAAATGCAAAATACAATTGAACAGAGAAAAAGATGAAGAATAAATTAGAGGACCAAAATCAGAATACGATAAACTTAGTGGTGAAAAAATGGATACAATCTAATTTATAATGTCATACCTGGGTAAGTTGCAAGAGTTTGGTTTCCATGAATATTTGAGATATAGTTTATCAGGACGCCCAAACTTTAGGCAATCATAGGGACCAATAAAGGGACAGGTTGAGAAATTGTAGATAGGGTTTAAAGAAGGATTATAAAGCCATTTACCACTAAACAAGCTGCATCTCTTTGCAAGCTCACCTTCTTCAACATGAAGGCTTGGATTTTGAAATGAATCATCTGCTTTTGCAGATAGAATTAAGACAAGAAAGATGTTTAGTAGGGCTTGGTACTTAAATCCCATCCCAGTTTTTGTCACAAAAATCTTGATAATATCGAAGGAGATGATGGATATGTATGTTGTGTAGCTATGGAGTTGCATTATATATATATACACAGAGAGAGACAGGAACCAAACAGATAGCTAGTTGACAAAATGGAGGATTTGTTTAGTTTTTATATATCCCACTAATTCATGTGACATATCAGTTTGCTTTATTTTCCAGTTATATATGTACTTATGTAGATGTATGAAGAAATTTTAAATTAATTTCACTAGAATATATACCACTTACTATTAGAAGAATGGAATATATATCCTGAGTGTTGATTAATTTTTTTTTTTTTTGAAAAAAGAATATAAAATCTACAATCATATATAGTTTAAATTATATATATATTGATTTATTCGATAAATTCTTATCACAACATGTTAAATTCTTATTATTAACAAGTGATTGTGAATGATCACTTGCATTCTTGGACAATGAATATTCACCCATTTCGAGGTTAAAAAAAAAAAAAAGAACTTCGGTTTTAAATCGGAAGCAATATTGAAAGATGACAACCTTTGTTAAGTGTAATAAGCTTCAAACAAGAGGGGCTTCTCATTAATTCACATGATTTTAAGTAAACATTCATGTACATATATAGAGAAAGATCATAGTATATATATGTATACACACATTTCATATGCTTAATTTATGATAAAAGAAACTAGGTTGAAAGAAATATTTAAGATGGATGTTTAAGCAGTGGGGTATGAAGCTTGCATGGCAATGCCACACAAACCTTGTTCAGCTCCAACATCTCTTTCCATCCTTATGTATCCATCTTCTCCCCAACTTGCCCCCCACGAGTTCTTGACGATCCAATACTTGGTCCCATCGCTCGTTTTCCCGTACCCGACTGCAGTGACACCGTGGTCTAGCTCGGTGCCACACTGCCCGGTGAAGACTCCACTGGAATAGAACTGGAAATCGGACCCACTTGCATCAATGGCAACCGATACTGGTTGGCTGGCCACTGCTTTCAGCAATGCTGATTCACTGTTGGCAGGAACATCCTCGTACCCTGTGATCTTTGCCACGTGGGATGATTCCTTCTTAGAGTTGCAACTTCCATCTACTCCGTTGTAAGGGTAGTTGGATTCTGTTGTGAGGCCATGGTTGCTTATGATGAACTCGAATGCATCGTCCATGAGGCCGCCATTGCAGCCCTGATCTTCGCTTGTGTCGCAGTCGACTAGCTCTTGTTCCGATAATGAGACCAGATTCTTGGTTGTCAGCTGGTTGATTCCTTCCATGGCTGCAACTGCTGAGAATGCCCAACAACATCCTGCATGTATATATACTAAATCAGACGGACAATACCTAAGTTGCCGGACTAAAATTGATATTAAATGTTAGAAATTACTCATATGATTAAGTTAGAAAAAAAATGTTACCACATTGGCCTTGATCCTTAACACCAGTAACAGCTCCCTTGCTTCTCCAGTCTATGCTCCCTGGAATTGCACTCACATTACCATACCTAAAAGATGAAGAAACCCTAGAAGTACTCCCTCTCATCTTGTATCCATTCCTACTTGCCACAAATTCATCGTTCGTTAAATCAGCAAACTTATTCGCTGCAAGCTTGTAGCCCCGACTCCCTGCTTCATTAAACGACTCGATGTACTCCACGTTGTTCTTGAATATCACGAATCTCTTCGCCTTCTCTGCTTCGTCTTTGTACACACGCCCATGCTCCACCATCCACGCTTCGTGTTTCTCAACCATTGATGCATCCGGCAATGTTCGGGCCGTGGATTGACAAGCCCACAGCCCGAGCATTAGCAATGCTGCTACAATAAGCTTCCAAGAAGGTGCCATTGCCATTGTTGCCATGTTTATACCTGATTTGTTTAGGAGAAGAAGAGATTGAAGTAATTGTGATGTGAATTCTTGCATGATGCATGAGGTATTTATAGTTCATAGAGCCCGTTGAAATTCTTGGAAAGCCCAGCCCGGCAAGTTGAAGATGATAGAGAGAGATGATCCGATTTCGTGGACGTTGCTTCAGTTTGAATGTGTTGCTGTTTTATCTGTTGGTGTTTGCAATTGCACCTTTTAGATTCTCCTAACGACGTCGTTGAGCTTTGGGCCCATTTGGGTTTGGGTCAGCCCAATAAGTAATGGAATAGGCTTCTACGTGTACATATATAGCCCATTTGTGGATGGTGTATATAAATGTGTGTGTGTCTAATTCTAATATTATATTGTAAAAGGTAAAAACTGATTTTATTTTTTTTGGACAAAGTTGTGTAATTAATTTATCAAATAAATTTATCTATTATAAATAATATTTCATCTTATATTTATGTGCTTTTTTTTATTAGGTGATAACATGCACTTTGTTAAGATACGTAATAGAGTTATCCTCTACTAATGCCACAAAAATATTTTGACAGTTAAATAATTATTTAATATTATGTTATATTTAATGTTAGATTAAGTGATATGTATTAGACAAATCATAAATTTAGTTTTACTGTGTGAATAATATTTAGAGTTTTTAAAATTTTCTAGAGTAGGTCTTGCGTGCCCCGGGCACTGTGTCCCCAAACACTTATTGTAATACCTTTAAGTAATATGAGTAATACCTTAACATGTAACAAGTAATATATTGAATAATACCTTTACTAAAACATATATTTCAATTATACACGTAATATTTTATGAATATGCAACTAATACCTTATGAGTATACCACTAATACCTTCAAGAATATACCACTAATACCTTATGAATACACCAATTAATAATACCTCATGGATATATACCTAATACCAAACTAATAATACCTTTGGGGGTACGGTGCACCAGGGTACACAAGTTTTTGCCATTTTTCAAAATTTAATTTAAGTTTTAAAAAAATCCCGTGTACTATACAACACCTATAGTAGTGATAATATTTGAATATAAGAGAAACGACTATTTATAGCAGAGAATCTCATATAATATATATACATACATGTGAAATGAAGTATATATCTTTTACTAGAATAAATGTATGAATAATTTTTTGTTTCGTCCATTTTTCAGAATATGCGTATTCTAGCCCTCCCTTATGTAAATTAATTAAAATTTATTAGTATTTTCAAATTCTTATATGAACTAAATTGATTTAATAATGTGACAACTAATTGACTTATATTGTTTCCAAATAATCTAATCAATCACAAAAATTAATTTGCCTCCACGTAAAACATGTGTGTGTGTATACACACAATTAAATGGACTTGTGACAACTTATTTGTATAAAATATTATGCTTTCATTAACCTAAGAGGCTAATGTATTCAGCAGATTAACTGAATTTAGACTTAGTATCTAATTCAGAAGTCAAGAAGTTGATGAGAAAGATACCTCTTCTTAAGCAATTAGAGTTAAGTCAGCCCTAAAATAATTGGTTGCCATAGTTTTTCTTTCTTTCTTTCTTTTATTTTTTTTGTAGCTTTTTTCATTTTATTTTTGGGTAGTGATGAAAGTAATGTTTCTAAAGGGTATCATCAGTAGGTAAACCAAATAGGGTTTTTTATATGTTTAATTTTGATGTTTTCAAATTATAGCTTAGGAAATTAAAAAAAATAGCTTCAAAATAGTCAAATGATGTTAAATATATCTTATGCACATCTTTTGTCTTAAAGTCATATAAGATGTTGTGGAAGACATTTTTGTAAGAATTTCTTTTTCAAGACTTGATAAGTTAATTTATTGCATTTGCAACATGGGGTTGCAAATTTTGATTAATATATTTCAAGTAGTCAAGAACATGATGTGAAGGATGATGAATCTACAGCTTGCAACTAGTACTAAATTAATATGGAGTTGTTTGAATAGTATTTATGACCTTATTAGTTTCATCTTGGTGTCCAAACCAACAATATTTAAACCAAATATTCTATTTTGCCAATCCACTCTTTGCTTCTTCTATATATGCAATAGCTTTCACGAGCAACCTGCGTTTCATACACAAAAGATCACAAGTTTTTTTGCCTTTTGATTGCTCAAAAGAGTTGCAAAAATCATGTTCGCCATAAAGAAAAAGATGTGGATGTTTTCTCATTGATGATCTCTTCTTTAAATAGAGTTGCTTCGAGTCCCATTTGTGTTCTTTTATATTTGCATCCATTTCAAGCAAACAATGTCCCTATTATCAATCATACTCATCATCTCTTCTGTTGAAACCCTCAGAATTCAATCAAAAATGCTTTCTTTTTGGTTTGCTCTCGCCACTCGCCCTCCTGGCCTCGATCCATAGGCTGTTTTCTGCGATAAACACGCACAAATTCCATTCTTCGCAATTTGTATGTGTGAAATATCTGCAGTTCTTTATGCTAAAGGGTGTCCAAGACTTGTGTTTTCTTGGCACAAATGTGTTTCTTGAAGTAGTTTTGAGTGTGACTTGTCTTGAGATGGAGATCACATTTTTGTGTTGATCATTGTTAATTGTTGTGTTTTTTTTTTTTTTTTTGCATGATTTGGATTGAGAGTTTGCAAAATGTACTGCGAGAATTCAAATGGGATTAGAGAAAATAGGGGGAGTTTTTCTGGCAAGCAATGTTTAGTGTTGGGTGGTGAGAAGAGAGAAATGGTGAAGGGCAAAACCATAGAGGCTTTGAAGAGCCATAGTGAGGCAGAGAGAAGGAGGAGAGAGAGAATCAATGCACACTTGGCTAGCCTTAGAGCTCTTGTGCCCAACAATGAAAAGGTCTGTCAATGTTCTTTCTTGATGAGTTATAGTTCATTAGAGGCTCGATTTCGCTTCGTTGATATAGTAGGGAAACACTCATTTTTCATTTTCCCCAGAGCTACTGTCCATTTTTAGTCTTGTAAAGATGCACTTTTTCGATTTGGTCCTGTAATTGAAAAATTCGTCCAATATTGATCCTTTTTCGGCAAGTTTTTTGATTTTCTGGCTACAAATTGGGGTGAGTGCACTACACTCGCCAAAATGTGGCCGGAAAATCGAATATCCGACGGATAAATGACCAAAATTGGACAAACTTGTCAGATCAAAATTGAAAAGTGCATTTTTACAAAATTGAAAACAGACGGTAGCTTTGGGAGGACGAAAAATGAGTTTTTCCCAATTTAGTATCATGGCCACAATTTATGTTCTGGAGCATTAGATCTGCAAGAATGAGGTCATTCTCATTGCGCAATATAGTGTTATATTTCCTATTCTTAGCTTCCTTTTGATGTGTATATGTAGTTGATAATGAGAGAGTATGATAGGATACACATAACAGTTCTTGATCGAAAAGAGATCATATTGTCCTTTGGATCGAGCAAAGTGATGCTATAAGATTCTCACAATGTCAACTGTGGTAATGACTGAATTATACACTAGTTAGTCACCATCTTCTTCTGTGTTTTTAATGCCTCGTGTTTCTCCGGTCAAAGCTTTCGCCTCTGCATAGATAGCTCGATACAACGGTTAGAAAATGATGATTGGATGAGGCTTGGTAGGCTAACTACCTGCTGATCTGGGATGAATATGTTCTCGTCTTATTTTAATACGTCGTTTTCCAATGATTATAATATCGAGTTTGTCCTTCTTCTTGACTGTTATACTGCAAGAAGTCGTTTTCGTGCTGAAGTAAGGTGATGTATATTGTTGCTGTCTTGGGTGGACTAATAGAGAAGTTTAGAATAATTTAGTGTTGCTAATATATAGACCGAGTGATCATCGTTATGCATTGATTCGAAACTGTGCTCATCGTCCCTTGATGTTTCTCTATGATTGGGCGTTGTATTGTTATGCAAACTAATCGGATCACCAAAGAAATGAAGACTATTCTACGATTCTTACCATTCAATATGAATGTTCCGTTTGAAGCTAGTTTGAATCTTATCTATGATGCACAGATTTGGGAAGTGAACTTTGATAATCTTGTGCTCGTGTTAAAGGGTAGAATTATAGTTAAGATGTCTGTCTGAACCGTTTTCCTGAATGTGCTATATATGTTCTTACCGTCCCACAAGGTTGTTCTCGTCTTAATCCTTACCGTTGATTATTTGTTGACAGATGGACAAAGCTGCTTTACTGGCTGAAGTGATCAACCAGGTAAAACAGCTGAAGACAAAGGCAACACAAGCCGGTGAAGGCCTGCACATTCCGATGGACACAAACGAAGTAAAAGTCGAACTAGTCGAGAGTAACGTGATTGATGGATCGTTCTTGCTAAGGGCTTCACTTTGCTGCGAGTACTTGTCTGATCTATTGCCTGATGTCAGACAAGCAGTCGGCAATCTTCCGGTTCAAGTGCTGAAGTCGGAGATATCGACTTTGGGAAGCCGAGTGAAGATTGTGTTCTTGATCACTACAATGGAAGGTGACATTGGCAATGCTGTTCATGTGGCTTTGAGCAATGTTGTTGATAAGGTTTCTGCATCTGTGGAGTATGCTCAACAGTTGCTAGTCCCTCATAAACGGCAACGAGTTTCTTGCTTCGATTCTTCTTTCTCTTCATCTTTTGATTTCTAGGCTATGGTGACGATGAAAGTAGGAATCTATATGTGACTGTTTATGTAAGCGTTTTGATGTGGATAAATAAAAGTTTGATGGTTCAAGAAATTTGTCGAATTTAGATTCGGGTATTATAGATGCTACACCAAACAAATTATTATCCATATATATATATATACACACAAACATTCATTCATATATGCTTTTTTCCCCCAAACAATAAATTAGAAAATGTTGAATAAATCTATTATAGGTAAAACTCTTAATTATGAAAAGTTAGCAATAAAAAAGCACCAGTGGTCTAGTGGTAGAATAGTACCCTGCCACGGTACAGACCCGGGTTCGATTCCCGGCTGGTGCATTTACCTTTTTTTACCCTTTTTTATTGGGCTTTACCCCAAGCCCACTTGGCTGCTATTGAAAAGTTGGGCTTTACCCCAAGCCCAATTGGCTGCTATTGAATTCTTATCATTAGAGGAACATTTTAAATAATACTCCCTCCTTCCTGTTTATCTTTGCCTACTTTCCGTTTTTGAACGTCCCAATTAACTTTATCAACCCAAAAATGGCAAAAAAAAAAAATTACAACCTTACCCCTCCACTTTATTCAATTTACTTACTTTACACTCAAAAAGCACACATTAATTACAAAACTGCCACTCAAAAACATTAAAATAACACATCACATCAAAGTCAACAGTTTTTTCTTAGAATTCGTGCCGGTCAAGGGTGACAAAGATAACCGGGACGAAAGTAGTAATAAGTTTTGGTCCCAATATTTCTTTGGGGTTAAGCCCAATAAATATTCATTTGGCAATAATACACCCACTTTTTGATTCGAATTAAATTAAATTTACTTCGAATTATTCATACTAACTTTTATTTTTATTTTATTTTGAATTTGGTCCAAACTTAATTAATTTTAATATGATGTCAAATTAGACCATACCAAATTACATTAGAATTATTATATTGCTACTTTTTTCTGAAGTAAATTATTTGTGTCTACTGCTAATATAAATTTTACTACTAAACAAAAGCCATTATAATCAATTTGGTAAATGTACATATATGGAAAACATAATAACTTAGGTGGGATAGTTTTAACAGTAGTTTTCATGAGACGAATCTGATTCATCTATTAACTAAATTTATTTTCATAAATTCATGTATAAATTGTGAAGCGTGAGTTGTGAACTAACCGTTTTACACAAAATAATTGATTTGCAGTAAAAAAATGTAACAACCAGTGTAATAGAATATCTTGCTTCGTAAAAAAAAAAGATATAAAAGGAAAGAAAAGAGGAGAAGGCTATTTGGAAAAGGAAATTTTCAGGTGGAGAGAAATTGCTTGATTAATGTTGAATATGGCGGACACTTGCTTGGGACCCCCGCATTCCTTGCCCGCCTCAACTTCCCTTTCCTTTATAAATACCCCAAATCAAATTACTCTTCCTCTCTATCTCTCTCCTCGCCATTCTCTCTCCTTCCTCTCTCTCATGGCGCCTCCTTCTAGAAATACCACTCACCTCTGTCAGTGTTCTTCTGCTCCCACTTCCACCAACACTCAGCCTTCTTTGCTTGTTTTTTCGGGTATGTTTGTGGAATTTATAATTTCTTTTGTAAAGAATGTTGCTTTGGTTTTGTTTCTTTTTTCTTTTTGTTCAAGAAATGGTGGAATAGAGCGAAATTGGGAATTGAAATGCATGGATTTTGTGGAAAGATGGAATAGAGGGTAATGGGTTTTCATGATGCAGTGATAATGGGCCATACTCGATTTCGATGATGATAACTCGTTTGCAAGATTCCTTTTTTATTCTCTTGGCTTCTTAGTATTTTTCTTTGTGAGTTTTCTTGGTTTCTTATTTAGCTTTCGTTTATTGTTTTGTTATTCTAGTCTTGATCCAAGATCGTGCTTTTTATATGTACATGTATATATTTCAGTAAATTTTCTGTGTACTTGGTGATAATGTTGTGGTTCTGGGCTGTTCATCTGCAGATTCTTGTGTGAAGATGTGTTTTGTGTCATTTGCGCTTGTTATATGCCTTTTACACTCAATATAGTTGAGGAGTGAGAAATCATCTGCAATTTTTGTGATCACCTTTGAGACATTTCACCCTTAGTTGATTCTCTGGGTGGTGATGAGTATTGGGTGGACTGAAGCTTCAAACTTGCTGCATTATACTTGTAGGAATCAGATTTTCTTGAAAATGTGTGAAGTTTTTATTGATTCGACATTACTATTGAGTTTTGTGGCAGAATGCCAATTAGGGTGATTTCTTTTGCCTTATTATTATCTTTTCTAGTTAGACCTTTCAACACCTGTGCAGGCCATCAAAATTTATGTCTGGTCGTTAGACACATGAGCTGGTGTTGCTGCATTCGTGTTAAACTTTGATGTACTTCATCTAACATGTGTCTCTATTTCGACATCTGAATTCATATTGATTCCTTCACATTGGTGTGGAGGCATGTCTGAATTCTGAAGTATAACTAGGAACAAATGAGTAAATTATAATCTATGTTCCATGTAGTTATACTTCTGCACTTTTCTTTTTCCCAAATCAATGCAAAAACTATGAAATGATGGTCGGTACTATAATGTGATGCATACAATGCTGAATTTTCTCACTCTTTCTGGATTTTGGATAAGTTTACTATGTTTTCCTCAATAGTGATCCAGCCTGGAAGATATACATTTTGTGTCTGGTATATATTCCAAATTGAAGTGAAAAAGGCAGATGCATAACTGTTGATGGTATTGGTTATATCCTTGGATGAGTGAGGGCTTAATTTGTGAGGAAAAATTGATAAAGTATTCTTGATGGATTGTTTCTAGCGATATTTTTGCAATGAGGAGTACTTTCCTTAAGTGGAACAATCTATATCTAATCTGCTTAATGCCTGTGTGCAATGGAAATGATGCCATCCTTTCTGTGGAACTATCTTACAGTTTTTGCAGTGCTACAGGTGGAACTGCTTTTAATGGTGTTGTGGAAGAGCTTAAGAAATTAACCACCCGAGTGGCTCATGTTCTCCCTGTTTCTGATGATGGAGGAAGCACAGCTGAGATTGTTCGTGTTCTTGGTGTGTTTTGTCAACTCAGTATTTTTATATCAATGTTTTCTGGTATTTTACAGTCCAATAAGTTGATTTGGTTCTTAGACGGATTGAGATGTCTGGTCTGATATTTGGTGAATTTACAATAGGACCCATCGAAGAACTTCCCCTTAATATATCAATCCAATCAAATGTTTATGAGTCAGATTTACGCCGTTACATTATTTTATTTTTGGAATTGTGGTGGGTATACAAAATCATGTCATCTAACTATCATCTTTTAGATGATATCTGACCTAGTTTTTCTTGAGCTCCTCGTTCTGTCCCTTATTAGATGGATCATTTTTCAGGTGGTCCAGCTGTTGGAGACATTCGGTCTAGGTGCTTGAGACTATCTGATCCAAGTACTAATGAGGGTCTTGCAGTGCGAACATTGCTGGGTCATCGATTGCCCCTTGAAGCACAAAAAGCAAAATATGAATGGTAGTAATTAAGAGCAATCTTGCTTTAATAATCCTATTGCTGTGGGGTTATTTCTCCTCTTTATCAATTGTATGGCCTGGGAGGTTCAGTTTGTTCCCTTTTCATTTGGAATAATCTAACTTTTTCCTACTACTTTTTTCTGAATTATTGACACCTTATTGGTGAGTACTGTATTCTTGGAGTAAGAAGTGCTAGTTTGCTAAGTTGAGAATTCAACAGGTATGACATTGTTGAAGGGAACCATTCTCTGTGGACAGGTGTCTCAAAACCATACAGAGAAACAATTCGAGCTTTTTTGGTTTATTTCCAGGATCAGGTCTGAAAACTTATCCTGATTGTGTTTCTTTTATCATCTCATTGTTAGTCAAATTCTGGGTATTGTTACTGCTTGTGGCACGCTATGAGCTCATGCTTGTATGATCAAGTAATTTTATAATGTTCATTGGTTACTTCTTTGTCTCTATGACTATGGACTTATTTCATTCCCCTTTCCCTAGAAGCGTTGTCTAGTCCTCACTTAACTGCATTGTTGAAAATTCATGTTTATTTGTGGCAAGATAGAGTATTTTCTAGTTGGAGATAAGTTTCTGAGAACATTGATTTATTATTAAGATCTCAAGTCCTCACTTAAGTTTTCTCTACACTTGAAATAGTTATCCTGTGGGCACTCAGTTAACTTGTTCTTGTTCTTAGTGCACAAGATCTCAAGGTGCATAAATGACACTTCTAATGTCAGCATATCACCTTCAAATCCCCCCTCCCCAAAAAAAAACTTGGTTTGACACTGTTTCATGTCATTGTTGTTATTGTTCTTTAACATTTTCTTAACCTTGTATCAATTACAGTGAGAAAGGCCACTGCCACCATCAATACTTTATCTATCTTTTATGGTTCAGACTCATCATTGACGTGGGGAAAATTTATACTTTGCAGATCCTCAGGAAGTCAGATGAATTATTCTGTTTCAGTAATGGAAGGTATTAAATTCCTTTTTTGATTTTTCACATTCTAGAATCTGTTATATTGTTACTACTTTTCTTGTTTTTAAGTGAACTTTATAATTTCTTCCGAAAATCTAGTTCAAGGTGTATCTGGGTTATAGAATTAGAGGAAGGGCAAGCTTATCTCAAGTTTAAGTTACATAAATGCAGAACCAAATTAACATGTAACACATGTCTCTGTCATTTATTTGTGCCATGTATATATAATTGTGTTAATTTAGTGGTTTAGTGCTCCCTTTTAGCGATATAACCTATATATATTTTGGCTCCTTGTTACATGACTATATAACTGTTATATTCAAAAGATGGTGTGTGAGTGAGAAATATTTACCTTGTGGAAATCGGGCTTTCTTAGATAAGCTCGACTTTGAAACTCAACTGAACGGAGGTGTGCCTTTAAACCTCAGAGGCTATTGAGGGGCATAAAATGTGCATCTTACTTCGACCTTGTTTGCTGGAAGTGTTCTCAAGATCGTAGTTTGTTTGCCACAAGGCACTATTGTTCCAAATTATGATTAAACCTACTGTCTTTGTTCATGATTCACTACTATGTTTTGCTTTGTTTAACTTAACTTGTCTCTCTGGTATGCTTTGTAATATCCCTTTTATCTCTCGGTTCTCTGAATACTTAGTACTTCAAGAATTCAATAACTCATCTTGACTTCAAAATTAAATCACTATTAACTTACTCTTATCTCATTTGCAGCATTGGGAATTTTTTCTTTGCTGGAGCTCGGATATTCTTTCAATCTTTAGATGCTGCAATATTTTTGTTTTCACGTGTCTCACAAATACCCACTGAAAGCCTGGTCCTCCCAGTTATATCCACAAATGATAGGCTTACCTTGGGGTGTGAATTACGGGTATGATAATATTTACTTATTCCTGAAATAGAAAATGTCTAATATGATCTTGACAATGGTAGAACATACATGTCTTTACTTCTTGTTTGGTTGGTTTCTAGGATGGAACTATAATACGGGGTCAGAACACAATATCTCATCCGACCAACGGGTCTATGGAGCCCATAAATAAGGTACACATGCACAAGCACTTCACTAGTGTGATGTTCTCTTTTATTTTCCCCCTATCTGATTGATGAATGTGTTGAGAGTTTATGACCCCTATTTGAAACTTCAACGTGGGATGGATTTTGGTTCAAATGGAAGTGAGGCCTTCAAGAAGTTTATGAATACTTTGAACCGTGTTATAAACTTCTTCATCAACCAATGGGGTATTCTGCTTTTAGAACTTCACTACTTGTGTGTTTTAAAGATGAGGAGTCTGAGATAGTCAATTTATTGTCTGCATTATGAAATTGTTAAAACAGTTTTGCATAAGTTTGATCGAAGAAGCTTTCTTTTACAGAGTAAATCTTCAATACAAACGCTTCCTTCAAGAATAAAGCGGGTTTTTTACATGTCCAGTGAAGGCAGCAATTTGTTACATGAGGTACCATCTTTTTCTTCTTTGCCGATGCTTATCTAGTGATATTTGTCATTTTCCAAAGAGGGATGATTACGAAGCACCTTGAGCTCAAAATAAACCCATGAAAGTTTGTTTTGTTGTAAGCTGCAAAATTACAAACCTCAAGCATCCCTTTGTATTACTCACTCTAAGGGGGTGTGTGTAAGAAAACAAACTTCATTGGGTTCTTTTATTATTAGGCCAAACTTTAAGGTATTTTTGCAATCATCCCTTTATTATAAGATTCTTCAAATTTTTTAATTAATATAAGAGAGCTGAAATGACATTGATTCATAAATATGTGTTGTTTCCAATTCGGTATAATTCCTTTTTATAGTAAGAGTATTCATAAATTTAGAAATTATCCGGTTCTCTATATGTTTTTCTTCTGCAGGTCTTCCCTTCCGTAAATCCGACTGTCTTAGAGCAGTTGAAAGGCGTCGACTGCATAATCTTTGCCATGGGTTCACTATTTACTTCCATATGCCCCTCTCTGGTGACTATGAACCTAATAATTTTTTTGCTAATATAGTTTCTACATCTACACTTGCATTAATCTCTCAGTATTAGTCCATCAAAATTCAATATATTTTTTTTTTTCAGGTTTTGCTTGGAATTGGGGAAATTATTTCTTCACGAGCGTGTCCTAAGGTAAAAATCTCATCGGACTTGTACAGTCTGAACTTGTTTAAAGCTGGTAATATCTTGGTCATTACATCGTTTAGTTCCTTGATTAATATGATACGATCTTTTGAACTGTACTATGTTGAATTCTTTTCCCTTTCGCATTCGTTATATTTTATGCATTTTCCTTTAGGTGCTTCTCTTGAATGGTACACATGATAGAGAAACTAGTGGCTTTACAGCTTCATGCTTTGTGACGTCCATTACAGATGCTTTGAACCGAACATATGGATCTCATAACTGTCTTCAGAATCCTGTAAGTATTTCAAGACATGTAATGCATGCTTTAATAGGTTTTGTCTATGAAATTTCTACGAAACTTGTGCCAAGTCATTTCAGCTAGAGAAGGTTTCTAGTTTAAGATTAGGATGTAAATCTACATGTAAACCTAAAATGCATTAATTTCTTTATGCAGCCAAGTCAATACATCAACACGATCTTCGTTCCTAAAGATTGCCAGATTCCTATTGATATTGATCACCTCGCATCCCAAGGGATCAACGTGGTATGTATCTTTTTTATCCAACAACGGAAGCTCCTTCATCGGTTTATGCAATCTTATTGAGATATCTCACTTCTATTTCTTGATAATAATTTTAGAACTTTATTCATGATAGAGACACAAAGGCGACGCATGATTCTTTCTGTTGGGTTTAAGTTTGCCTGAGTTACCTTAATTTTTGTAGGTAAACGTTGAATCAGTACATGATGAAACAGCTGGCATAATATACGATCCACAATCATTAATACAATCTCTGTCCGATTTGTTGACTGGGGACGCATAACAAAAGAATTTTTCTGCATTTAATCTATTTTCACTTCAGAGTTTTGCCCTTCAAAGGTACGCCATATATGGATCGTTCTATCTTTCTAACCCTTCCTGATGGTTTACACGTCATGAGTGATGTTTTAACGTTGAACGACTATAAAATAGCGGACAATGCATTGACCTGATAATTTCCTGAACTTGATCTTGTTGGAGCTCGAAAAACATTGGCTAATATAATAGTTTGCCCAATCGTACGGCTAAGATGTTGTACCTCATTATATAGGCATTTATTCTGTGATATATGTAGCTATATTTGTATCTGCTCAGTAACCTGATCAAGAATACAAGATGTGTACATTGTAATATTCATTTTCCATCTATGTAATAATATTGTGTATTATTACAAGCTTGTATGTATCCTTGCTTTCTTGTCCTAAATAAGAATGTCAGTATAGAGCTAATGAAAGATTTAACTATAATGTCACTAGACATTGAATAGAGATGACCGTTTTTGCTAGGGATGTAAAGGAGTGAAGTTGAGTATCGTCAGATTCGAAAGAGTCAAGCTCGATTGCAAAATTCAAGGCTATCTTGAAGTTGACCCGAACTCGATTGAGCTTGTTTTGTAATGCTAGAGCCTTTGTAATGCTAGAGCTCGATTTGATACTTAAATAATATGTATAGAACGGTAAATACATAGATTTAAGAGGCGAGAGGCGCACAGAGGCGCAAAATTAATAAAAAATTTAAAAAATATATATAAACCACTTAAATTAAGTCTAATAAATCCATCACACCAAGTTCAAACTCAAAATAAATAATAAACCACATAAAACATAGTTCAAAATTCAAGTCTAAGTCACAAAAAACATATCAACTAGAAATCAAAACATAAAAACATGTTCAACACCCAAAATGGCAAAATCCGGCAGCAGGCAGCGGCGGGCGGCAGCGGCGGCGGTCGGAGACGGCGGCGGTCAGCAGTTTGAAGTTTGAGGAAGAGGAGAATAGAAGTGGAGGCTATCTTCTAAACCCTAATATTAAACCCTATCCTGTATATATGCCTAAAAATATATATTTAATACTTTAAATAATAGATAAAAGTAGATGTAGCAGAGAGCGCCTGAGGCGCGCCCGAGGCGCACCCGGGGAGGCGCACGGAGGCGCCCGCCTCCGTATCTACAACCGTCTCACCCCTCCAGAGGCGCTGCCCTTGGCGCCCCTTGCGCCTCGCGCCTCGGGCGCGCCTCTAACAAGTATGGGTAAATATCAATTTTAGTCCGGTAACTTCGGTCTTGTCCAATTTTAGTCACAAACTATGTGTTTTTCAGTTTTGGTTCCTTAACTATCTTTTTTTTTTTTTTTTCCCAATTTCAGTCCTTTTTGATCGGAATAACAAAAATTGCTGACGTGACTATTGGAATTGATTGTCACATCAGAATTTCCGGTTGCCACGTCAGAATTTTTTCCGGCCAATTTTGGTTGTTCCGATAAAAAAAGACTAACATTGGATAAAATCGATAATTAATGGACCAAAACTTAAAACGCAAAGTTAGTGTACTTAAATTGGACATGACCTATGTTATCAGATTAAAATTGATGTTTCCCTTTCATAGAATGACCTTAGTTTCTAAAAATATGCTTAACATTAAACTTGTAATAAATTATCATAAGCGAAATAGTAATTTTAACACATGCTCGATTATATTTGATGCTCAATTCTATTTGACTATGCTCTTGAGCTTAATTGTCTAGCCGAGTATTAATGTACTCAAGATCGAGAACTACTCGGTCGAGCTAGCTCGAGTCGAGCTCAACTTGAATATCATCGAGTCGAAATCAATATTTTATTGAGTTGATTCCAAGTTGCTCACGGACTGCGCGCATTAACCCCTAGTTCTTGGGATGAACGCGACTCATTAACATGTGTCAATATGTAACACGAATTTATATATATACATCGTGATTTAGGACAAAATTGTGGTCATAGGTTGTTCCTTTCAATGACAATGGCTAATTACGTTACTTTTCTGCAAACTACTAACGTTAACATGCATCCAAAAACAGTTAATGTAGATTGAATGGAGAAGCGTAAACGGAACTGATATGTGAATCTTTTGCAAGATTAATAATTTGTCTTTATTTTAACTGCAAATCAATGAAAACAGTTAACGTAGATTGAATGGAGAAGCGTAAACGGAACTGATATGTGAATCTTTTGCAAGATTCATAATTTGTCTTTATTCTAACTGCAAATCAATGTTTTGTCTATAAATATTGTAACCCTTTTAACTCAATGCACAACACTTACTCCTTTTGAAACCTAGCCTTCACTGACAAAACATGGCAATGGCACCTTCTTGGAAGCTTATTGTAGCAGCATTGCTAATGCTCGGGCTGTGGGCTTGTCAATCCACGGCCCGAACATTGCCCGATGTATCAATGGTTGAGAAACACGAAGCGTGGATGGTGGAGCATGGGCGTGTGTACAAAGACGAAGCAGAGAAGGCGAAGAGATTCGTGATATTCAAGAACAACGTGGAGTACATCGAGTCGTTTAATGAAGCAGGGAGTCGGGGCTACAAGCTTGCAGCGAATAAGTTTGCTGATTTAACGAACGATGAATTTGTGGCAAGTAGGAATGGATACAAGATGAGAGGGAGTACTTCTAGGGTTTCTTCATCTTTTAGGTATGGTAATGTGAGTGCAATTCCAGGGAGCATAGACTGGAGAAGCAAGGGAGCTGTTACTGGTGTTAAGGATCAAGGCCAATGTGGTAACATTTTATTTCTAACTTAATCATATGATCGAGTTTACCAAACAAATTAACAAGTGTTGTGTTGTGTGGGCATTAATTTCATTAGAATGAGTATTTTTGTCCTTTTTAACTTATCAATTTTAGTCCGGCAACTTAGGTATTGTCTGATTTAGTATATATACATGCAGGATGTTGTTGGGCATTCTCAGCAGTTGCAGCCATGGAAGGAATCAACCAGCTGACAACCAAGAATCTGGTCTCATTATCGGAACAAGAACTAGTCGACTGCGACACAAGCGAAGATCAGGGCTGCAATGGCGGCCTCATGGACGATGCATTCGAGTTCATCATAAGCAACCATGGCCTCACAACAGAATCCAACTACCCTTACAGCGGAGTAGATGGAAGTTGCAACTCTAAGAAGGAATCATCCCACGTGGCAAAGATCACAGGGTACGAGGATGTTCCTGCCAACAGTGAATCAGCATTGCTGAAAGCAGTGGCCAGCCAACCAGTATCGGTTGCCATTGATGCAAGTGGGTCCGATTTCCAGTTCTATTCCAGTGGAGTCTTCACCGGGCAGTGTGGCACCGAGCTAGACCACGGTGTCACTGCAGTCGGGTATGGGAAAACGAGCGATGGGACCAAGTATTGGATCGTCAAGAACTCGTGGGGGGCAAGTTGGGGAGAAGATGGATACATAAGGATGGAAAGAGATGTTGGAGCTGAACAAGGTTTGTGTGGCATTGCCATGCAAGCTTCATACCCCACTGCTTAAACATCCATCTTAAATATTTCTTTCAACCTAGTTTTTTTTATCATAAATTAAGCATACATATATAGTATATATATGAAATATATGTGTATACACATGTGCTGTGATCTTTGTCTATATATTTACACGAATGTTTACCTATAATCATGTGAATTAATGAAAAACTCTTTGTTATAACTTGAAGAAAACCAATGGTTCTTTCTAATATTACTTGGATTACATGGATTGTTTCAATATTTGTCTAAGATCATATTTAAATTAAAATAAATAATAGAGATTTTAAAATGTAAAGCATTTTCATATATTTGTAGATATTTTATAAACTTGACGATTTGCTATAGGTGAATGTCTAAAAATATTACTTTAGTTAACTACGGATTGCACTACAAGAAGAATGAGTATTTGGGTCAACAAAATGTTACCGCAAAAACCTCAATAATTATCGCAAGTATAATTTGCGACACATATTGTCGTTAAATTATTATCACAAAAGTCTTCTTGTAAATAGTTTATTTAGGACAACAATGTCTTCTCGTAAATATATATATATTTTTTGTGACAACAATGTTGTCGCAAAAAAGTCGTTTTACATTTATTTTGTGACAACGTCTTGTCAATTGTTATTAGACGGAAACATAATTAATAACTTCGGTTATTTGTCTAAAGATCAAACATAATTCAAGCGAAGTATAACAAGTTTAAAATCAAAATAAACGACAAATAAGTTGGTACCATGCAAATGTCATGAGTTACAGCATCATAGGCTGATCATTTTGTAGTAGTGTCATCACTGAGTTAGGGCAAAGGCCTCCACCGGAAAAGTCTTGGTGATGCCGGCAAGACTCTTGAAATGGATCTTGCCGGTCTCACCATTAACGGTTATTTCACTAACCGGTGGCCATAGCATTAGCTCTTTCGCCTTAACGCCTTTGAGCTTCTTGATCCGTTTCTTCTCCACAAAGCCCGTTATTTTAGTATCGTAGCTCACAAGTTTGTTGATTGCCTTGAAGTTATGTTCGACCTTTTTCTTTTGTTCGATCCACATGTACCCCGTGCCCCTCACGAACCCTACTTCAATCACATCAGCCAATGGGAGAAGGCCACTTGGCAGCTCAAACTCTTCAAGAAGTGCTATGGCCTTTTTTTGGCCTTCTTCGTTGCCCTGTGTTACGACTCCTCCTTCCTTTTCGGCCATTTTTGTATTAGATGATTTGTTTGGTGGGATTTTTATGTGTTTGCTTGTTTCTATATATATAATAAACGAATCTGAGGATACAATGTGATCAACCTCGTAGTCTCCACTGAATTTAATGTACTTTAACAATGTACGATGTTTTCATCATTTTTCTAAAACGTCTTTTATGATTGAGACAGCTGTTTTTGCTATAAAGAATTTGGATTCATTATTAAGAATCATTTGCAGATCAAAAGTATCGATCTTGTGTTGAACCTTTCAACTTCATTTGTTTTGTTTCAGTTTGGATCTTATCTTGGAAACTTTACGTAACCGACCAATTTCTCTTTGCATTCACATTTATTATATTTTGTGTTTCAATCTTATCTTAAAATTTTCACAAGCCATGTATTATAATATAGACAATAAAATAATTTAATTTGTTCATATTCACTTAATTAAGATTAGTATTAGGATTGGGCTACATACCAATTTGTCTTGTCTTGAGAGTTATCCAAGGAAATCTATAATATATAGAAGAAATCTATTCAAGAAAACACATTGAGTCCTTTGGGTTCAAAATTAGTGAAGTAATTGAAGATGTCATATGTAATTGATTGAATGCTTTGTTTTGTTGCAAAAACTTTTGCAACTTCAATTTCATATTTTCATTGAATTATCAATTAAAGTTGCAATTTTTTTTTCATATTTAAAAAACACAAATATTTATATGCACTAGGTGCATGAGTCATGATCCATGCAACTTGAGTCATACGATCCAAAATGTGATTTTCACACTCAACACGCATGCTCAGTGCCCTCAAATCCGCTCAGTCCCTAATCCGCACGCCTAACCTTTTAATTATGTTCGCGTAACCTTTATGTTATGTTCACATAACTTTTATATTTATCCTTTTACAGTGCATTGCAAACCTATAATACCTTTTAAACATTTATATTATAAAAATATAGCTTTTATATTATAATAATATGACCACTATTTTATTCTTTAAATAAATAAAAGTTATGATATATTTGTACATAAAAATTATACTAATATCATATAAAGATTAAATTATTATAACATACTTGTTTCAGTTGTACTACATGAATTTTTATACTGAAAAATGCTTAAGTACTATCATTTAATTTAAAGATTATGATATATGTACATAAAAATTATACTAATATAATATAAAAGGTACACTAGTGTAACATAAAAGTAACCGTACAAATTAAAATATATTAATTTAGATACAAATCCAAACCAAAGACCTAACATACGGACACCTAGTTGCATGTACAACTAATTCATAATAATACTACTACTTGAAAAAGGAAAAGTATTAAAATTCATGACTAGCATTAGTATTAATCACTTTTTGGATTCTTAAATTTGTATTATTAATGATATCAACCAAAAATATAAGATCATCAATATCTTGCAATATCTCCCATTTGTAGGGCTCAGAAACTATGTAATGTAAATCAAACATAAATCTGGAATTGAGCTAAAAAAAAAAAAAACTATTGTACATATAAACAGGATCTCTTAAAACTCTTATTTATTGATTTAGGCCATTTTTTCCAACAAATATTGAAACGCAAAAAATACAAGTAAAATTTATATTTAAGAGCAAATTTTCTTTGTAGAGCTACAAGCTAGCCGCGATGAATGTGGATGGCGAGTCTCGTTGCATCTCCTGTTGCCTTATGGTATCGGCAACATGAGCAACGACCCCCATTCCAGAGTTATGAAACCATTCGTTTTTTACCTGTTGCAAAACCAGAGAGCCAATGATCAGCAAATAAGAGCATCAAGAGGTTGTTAGAATCTTGCAACTACTCGATCTTACATGGATGTTATTATGGGCGAAAAAGGGCCAAAATGACGAGTGAAAGCTGACATCGACTTTCCTCCATCCTAGTCGTTGTAAACCATGTATCATTTCCTCTGTTGATGAAAAGAACAAGACAATCAATATTAGGAAAGAGTGGGACGCTTTTAGTCACCTTGTAAGTTGTAATAGATAGATACCTTCTACAATCTCGTGATATTCTACTGTGTTCTGTATGGTGGGGTCGTTTTGAGCAGCCTCCTTCGCTTTGGCTGCTTCTGGTGGGAAATGGGGGTAGTCGGACGTAACTGGTGGGCAATACTCCACATCAACAACATGTTTGTAGCCATCCAATGATCGGGTAGGAGGCTGTTAAAGTTCAAAATCTGATCTCTTACATGGACTGGTGCTAATTTTACATATTTCTTTGGTAATGGGATCCTCAGAAATTTATGTATGTATATGAATTGTTATCATTTGTTTCTTGTTTGGCAACTAATTTGAAATCAAGAAAATATTCACATACCTTGGGAAGCTCCTTTTCTCGTCGTACAGACGATGTGCGCCAGCCAACCATATCTGTGTTTGTTAAGGATTTCAAGAAACAATGAAATACAGAGAAGAATACGAATATTTGTTTGTGTTTGGATGCAGTTGAGATTCATAGAAGGAAATCAGTAAGTGGTGTTTGGGTTGATATAAATTTGAAATCCATCATTTTCATTTTGAGCTAATGTTTTGGGTGGATTTTGAATACTTTTTCATTGGAAATCTTGTAGTTCAAATTTCTCAATCCAAACACAATCTTAGAGAATTCTGAAGTGCATCAAGAGGATACGATCATAGGAGACGTTTGCATAAAGAACCCGACATCTGAAAGCGCCAAGAGCAGATCTGTAAAATGATCCACCATAGTAAGCTTCGAATAAAGCAAATATAGCCATGTTAAACACACTAAAATACTCACATAAATTTGCCTTCTTCACAATCTGATGTCATTCTCAATAGCAGAGGGGGTTTACTGGGTTTTCTGTCAGTGAGGAAGAGCTGACTCCCCGTTCGGCCAGTAAAAATCGGGGCAAGAGGAGCAGCAAGTTTCTCCAAGAAAGGTACACCGAAAAGGAATGGAAGCTGAACCATTCAAGAAAATTAACAGTCTCAAGATCAGATTCTACACTATAATTCATGACATTAACTGTCTTTAGACCAACATGCGTTTTAAGAAAAGCTTGCTATATAAAAAAAAAACACATACCTGTTTATTACCTCTCACTCCAAGATGAGGTGTTGCCAAGGTAATAAAGTTGATTGCTTCCAACCTGGCAACCAAACCTTTATTTGATGAGCTCGAGGGTTTGAAAATTGTGGCTGCTAGCTCATCAGATTGATTAGAAGATACATAAGGAGCATATAGAACAGCAATTGCGTATCTTGCAAATAGTCCACCAAGCGAATGAGCCAGGAAGGATATCTTCTTTAGGCTCTCTGTCTTCTTCACGACCTGCTTGACCTGTTTATCGGAAAATTATGTGTGAAAGGCCAAAACAGTTTCCAATATATATGTAATGCATTCACAAACAGTTTCTTTAAACAAAACCAGACTACCATGATCATTGCTACACTAAGCTATACCAGCGATTATAAGACGTGCACAAAGATTCCCTCCCAAAACTTACTTCATCTGCCAGTCGTTTTCCAGCACCATCAATTCCCGTGAAAGTCTTAGTGTACATATTACATGAACTAGCTGCACGTAATAAGCAAGTTTTAAATACTTGCACAGCTCAATTGTTACTAAAACACATTTTACGAGAAGAGAATTTGTAATAAGTGTTTTCATGCAAATAAAGTCAAAAGTAGTCCAAGAATAACATCAATCGCGTGTTTCTCTGAAGTCATAGAGAGACCCTTCTGTTCCATCTTTTGTACATAAGACATAAGAATATATTTCAAGTAGACACTAATAATTTATATTATGTGAGTTATTCAAGACTTCAAGAAGAAGAAACAGACCACAAGATGGTGTGTGAATCTCTAGAAGATTCGAAAATGAAATTTTCCCCTTGAAAGTTTCTCTTTGATTTTGCTCATAATAGTTTACTTCATGATTGTTCTGACCAATATTTATTTCATGAATTAGACACTAAATTATAACAGAATGTCAAAGTTGGAGCTCATATAAGATAAGACCAGAGAACATAATATTTTCACAATTTAAAACAACCTACCATAAATCAGAAACTTCTTCCCTAGTCGTCTCTTCAACTCTGCTTCAAAATGTGTCCAATCACTTGGGCTGCATTAGTTGAAAATTTCCATTAATGGTGAAACAGAAAGATTCAGGATAATGTAAAATGAAGTACCAATGCTTTAAATGAATTATTGGAATTCAAATTTGAATCACAAGGTTGACATAAAGATAAGAGGATGTCGTCAAATGAGATACACATGGCTAGAGGAACAGTACCATCATCATGAAGGATTTCATGCATTTGGTTTATTAATGGTCACACTAAAAATACCTCCTTCTGTTTTTATATCCCCTGTGGGACAACATTGTTTCCATCAGATGTTCGTATTTTGACATCAGAAATCCTAAGACTTGATCACGGGCTTTTTTTTTTCTGTAATATTTCTCTTTTTATTCACATAATCTGTTATTGACATTGGAAAACCTAGAAGTATTAAAACCGTAAACATGGATGTTAAAACCTTACAGCTTCCATCATATCACAGATTACCAAATACCTAATAGAATCTAAAATCATGCCACCAATCTCAGTCTTCACATAGACACAGATAAACATGTCCCTCCTTATAGCGGCTTATCAATGTCCTTCCAACCAAATTACTCAACAAATCTTGAACCGAGGTTGATAAAACTACTTGCAAAATCGCGGGCCATAGGATCTTTATGAATTAGACCATATTGTTAGAAATTATAAAATGAAACATCAGATTAAGCCAAATAAAGCAAAGTGCTCATAATCTATAGTAAATCAATAAACAACAATATCCAGAAGGTAGAGCATCGAACTCTAGCACATTTAATATCAATGCTAATTTTCTGAAGTTATATAAAGTTAGAAACAATAGCATTGTTGGAAACTATATTATTCTTGGACATCTTTTTCTTTCTATACACATTGCTCAATTTGAATGAGCCTTGTAATGAAAAATGAGTGACTTCATTAAGAAGAGAAAGAACTAGGCCTTAGATGAAGTGAAAGACATAGGACCATATCTACAGCTTCTCCTCACATTATTTATCGTCTACACTCTACCAATACTTTATCACAATTCTTCATTCTAACCGTCTATAATCATATCATTACATTGAAATATCACTAGAAACTATTTCCGGTTGGTATATGGATTGGGTAGAGATTCATGCTTTCATATCTAAATCAAACGGATATGCATACCTTCCCAAGATTCCATGCACAAGAACAAGAAGATGATCGGGTTTATCCTCCACAGGGATAATGCCTCTTGGTGAAGCACGATTTCCCTGAGATGAACTCATTGCTTGAGCTCTAAGGCCTTGATTGATCAAGATATTCTTTAAGCCTGCAAGGTGAGAACAAACCCCTTTAAGTTAAGAAACACATGTATCATATATATATTGAACCTTGTAGCAAGACAGATCCATAGCTAGTTAGCTACCGAGAATTATATATTCGCAAAGCATGCCTATTTATTAGAATTCATGATGGTGATGAAATAGACTGATCTAATGCAACAACAAATAGGTAAACTACGATTTAACGGGTCTAACTCGACGAGTCTATCCAACACCACTCGATATGGAAAAAAGCAATAAATATATATATGCAAACAACACTTTAAACCACTTGAAGGAGTTAAGAGGCTTCAAACGACCCACTAAATATATCCTACAAATTCCAAATGCCTAAATGCTAGAGCACTCAATGTTACCTAACAGATTAAATCTTGAATTTGTTATAGATAGTTCTTTAGGCAGAAGATTTTCTTCTTAATCAGAAGATCTTAAAAATCATCAAATTTCAACTACCAAAATCAGCCAAAAATTCTCATCGAAATCACATCAACAACAATCCAGAAATTCATGAATTTTCACTCAACGTTCTGCAAACTCCAATTCACTGATTTCGCAGCTGAAAACACCAAAACTCTCAATATTCCTAAAAACAGATTTCATGACACTGAAAAACCCCACCATATCACAAAACAAAACACACAAACAAAAGCTCAAGGAAATTCGAAAGCTGTCAATGGCGGGATCAAGTTACCGTAAAAAGCTGCGAGATTCAGGGCAATCCGCCGTTGATGACGCCAATTACTGGGATAGGAAGAATATGGTGAAGAAGAGCAAGAACTCGAAGAAGAAGAAGTGGGATTATTGTTGTTGCTGCAAATCGTGCTTCGAAGGCCAAGAAATTGCGGGGAGTAGCAATGAAACAAAGGAGCCGAGGACGCCATGTATATCGCGAATTCTATATATAGAAAGCTCTGTAGTGTGAGAACAAAGTCAGCAGATTCTAGAGAGAGAGAGAGAGAGAGAGGAGAGAGGGAGAGAGGTGGGCATGTCTATACACGACCCATGTTGATGTCATCTTCGTTATCCTCTGCCACGCCCATACTGCGCCCACTCTCTGCCATTGGAGGAGAAGTAGAAGAATTTTGTTTTTTTCCTTTCTATTTTATTATTTCTCTTTGAAATAATTATATATCGTTACTAAATACAGTTTTTATTTCTGCAAAAATGCTGCAAAGTTTTTGTTTGTTTTGGAATATTTTGAAATTTGTATATTGTCAGATATTTGTTGCGATAAATAAACTATCAGCACAAAAGTTTTACTCCCTCCATCCCCCTTATCTTTGTCACGGTTTGACCGCACGGAGTTTAAGAAAAAATTGTTGATTTTGATGTGATGTGTTATTTTAATGTTTTTGAGTGACAATTTTGTAATTAATGTGTGTTTTTTGAGTGCAAAAGTTGTAAAATGAAAGAAATGGAAGGGTAAGAGAGTAAATTTTTCTTTACCATTTTTGGGCTGGCAAAGTTAGTTGGGACGTCCAAAAACGGAAAGTAGGCAAAGATAGCATGGACGGAGGGAGTACGTTGCAACCTATCATTTTTATCCGTGAATCAAGTTCATTTTCACTAATCTATATGTTGAGTTGTTGAGTTGATTTATTTCTTGTAACATGAACAGTGAGACAGACTCATATATAACTTATTCAAGAAATGATAGAACAAATTTAGTGTTTTCATTTTTTGCAATCTATAATTTCATCAATTCATGTTTTTTCAAGTTTATAATTTTGCAACTTAGAATGAAATTTTAACAGATTTTTAACCAAAATTTTAGAATATGGCACATGAAGTGAAACGTTAACCAAAATGTCAAAGGAAGAAAAAGTTGCCAAGATAATAAGTCACTACTTAACTTGCAAAGTGTAAATTGCATCGATACTTAACATTTAATCAAATTAGTTTGTACGTTAGAGTAATTAATTATTTCAATCTACTTTTATTTTATTGGCAGATCCATATATTTTGACATTAGAAAATTAAGAATTATTTTTATATTTTTAATCTCTTTCTTCTAATACACCCCTAAAAGTGACCTTTAATGCACTGATGACTTAACTATTAAACATTAAATAATATATATTTTATGTAAAAATAAACAGAATTAGGGTTTGAATGAGATTAATATTCAGATAAAATGTGGATATGTTTTATAATTAATTTATATAGAAGTGTATTTTAGTTAATTTATAAATTATTATTTAAAATAATGGAGGTATTAATAGCCACGGCTTAATATAAAATTTTAGGTGGATAAAATATTAAAATGTGTAGATATGAATAAATAAAATAAGAAAAATATTAAAATGTGTCGATGAATAAATAAATAAGAAAACAGCAAACTTGGAAGTTGGAAGATAGCGTCTGTGAGTTCGGTATTTTGGAAAGGGAAGAAAAGATTTTCTCTTTACATTTTTGATATTTGTATTAAATTATGGCAACATTTGTAAAATTTACAATATTAAATATAGAATATAATGTTGATAGGGAAAATTTCATTTTACGTCCACTTAAAACGCTACTATCCGTTTTTGGTCCACCAATTTTTAGGGTTTCAAATTTAGTCCATTTAATTTTAAAATCGCTCAATTTGTGTCCTTTGGGCGGCGAAAATTGATATTCCGGCTAGTTTGCCGGCGATTGCATCTCAATCGCCCCCAATTTTTTTTTCAGGCTGTGTTCAGCTGATGTGTCATTTTGGAGCACATGTGGCAACACCATTTAATTTCCACATAGATCTAATAATAATTAATAAAGGAAAAACATTTAAAAAAATGAAAAAATGAAAATCTGCTTCTTCTTCCCGCTGCCGCTTGCCGCCGCCACTCGCACCCATCGCTCTCACCGGTAGATCTGGAAGACTATGGAGACGAGACTATGGAAGAAGGCGAGACATGGAGACGAAGACTGTGGAAGAAGACGAGACATGGAGAAGGCAGATCTGTCCTCGCTCCCATCGCCACCGCAGAATCTGCTCCACCACCGTTCTGGCAGCATCGTCGGCCCCCTGGCGGCGGTGTCCGCCATTAGAGCTCTACTCCAGTGAGTCGAAACCCTCCTCGTCGAAGCAATGGCCACATCTGCTGACAATTTGATCGGCCTTTTTCTCTCCAGAATCGTCATCTTCTTCTTCAGATTGATGTATATTTGGAGACCCTTTATCCCTGAAGATTTATTGCTCTGTTTGTTAATTCGAGGCATAGTGTTCTCCATCGATCGACGGCTCCATCGCCGACAGTGGTGGTGGTTGGTGGAGGAGGTGACGGGGCTGGGGGAGGTGGTGGCTGGGTAGATTAAATAAATTTATTTTAATTCAGGGACCTCTTTGCAATTAGTATATTTTCTTTTTATTTTTTCATTTTTTTGACAGCTCAGATAAAGGGGATTGGTCTATTTTATGCCACATCTGCTCCGGGCACCCACATCAACTAAAATAAGCCACATCGGCAACTCCGACCAGCCACATTAGTAAATCCCCAAAAATGGGGGCGATTGAATTGCAATCGCCCCCAATGGACACAAATTGGTCGAATTTAAAATTAAAAGGACTAAAATTGAAACCCTAAAAATAAAAGGACGAAAATCGGACAGTAGTTTCTTAAGTGGACCTAAAATGAATTTTTCCCAATGTTGATATATTTATTTTTTGTTTTGGGTATAACTATACATACCCCTTGTCACCACATAAATACAAACATCAATTATATATGTATCTATTGTTATAAATATTGTGAAGAGAAATCAACAAATTTTCCAATAATAGTGCTCAATCAGTTGGGTTTTGATTCGAATCGGAGTCAACAGTTTGGAAAACGGTTAACATAGTTTCGGTACAAAATTGAAATTGTGAACCATGATTTTCAAATTAAATTGGGAACCAGTGGTTATACTGCTGGTTTATCTTTTATATATATATATATATATATATATATATATTATATAAATAATATTATGTATTCATATTATTATACTCGATTTTAAGATGTATTTATTATTATTGTCAAATTATTAATTTAATCATAATTGTTATTTTGTAATATATGAAGACTTGTACAACTTATATGTAAATTTAATTTTAAGATTTTTGTTTTTAAAGGATACAAAATTCAAACCACCAAACAGGTGGTTCGATTTGTAACGGAAATCAAGAACTCCATGGTTCGATTTTGGTTTCACCTTATTACCCATGAATTAAATTCATATCCATAAATTTTCATATAAATTATTAAGTGTGGTTTATGGGTTGACCCGTCTCACGAAAAAAGATGATGAAACGGTCTCACACAAGACCTACACACCATGGGTCATATATATTTTTCATATATAAAATTGTTCGAATTATTAAAAAAGAAAAAGCCCCGAAAATATTGTCTTGGAATTAGATTAGTGGTGAAAATGAATCTCCATAGAAACTGATTTGAATGTGTGGGAGAGAGTTATTTTGGATTTAGCACAAAATTCTCTACCTCACAAAATTAACTACCAACCGATATATATATTATCTTTACACTGCCCAAAATTATTACAACAATTTCGAAATATCGGTTGAAAAAACTGAAAAAAATGGGTACTTTAACAAGAATTGCTGCAGTTCTCTTGGCCGGAGCCGCCCTATGCTTGGTGTCGCTCTCCGGCGTCGCCTACTCCGCACCCCCTCAATTCATCGTCGAGGGAGAGGTTTATTGCGAAGTTTGCCGCACCAATTTCATCAACAGACTTAGTGAGCCCATGTCAGGTATTATATTAACTCAGATCAAAATTGTTGAGGTTAAGTTGGTTTTTTTTAACAATGAGCACAACATAGCCCTTGTTATAGCCTTGCACAAATTTTTAAGAAAAAATCCATCACTTCCAACCCTAATAACCTACGTCATCCACTTTTCAGACATGATTTGACATTTATAATTCATTCCTTACTCATTTATATTTATTTCAAATACACAATTAAAAGAGCATAAGAGTTCAGAACCAGGGCCATGTTAGTCTAAACATCGGGTTATAAATCATTCTTGCGACAATACAATGTAGGAGCCACGGTGAAGCTAGAGTGCCGAGGTGAGGACCCAACAAGTGTGACCTACTCGTTGGAAGGCGAGACCGACTACACGGGACACTACCGGATGGTGGTGGAGGGGGATCACGGGACGGAGGAGTGTGCGGTGACTCTGATGAAAAGTAGCAGAGATGATTGCGCAGAGATCCCAAATGAGGGTTGGGCCATCGAACCAACTGCAAGAATCACCATCACCAAGAACAGTGGGTTCCACGACAATGTCCGCCATGCAAACCCACTAGGGTTCACCAAGAAGAAGGCTGATCCAGCCTGTGTTGACCTCTTCAAGGAGCTCGATCTCGACCCCACCAACAACGAGTTTTAAGTTTGATACTTATTTCATTAGGTTTAATTCATAGTTATATATGGTGATGAGATCTTTTCATTTCATGAGCAGTAATGTAGCAGCTACCGATGAGCTGTTGATTAGAGGATGAAGATGCAACAAAATAATAATTAGAGTTTGGGGTGTTCTGGTTGTAGCAATAATGGATTTGGGTTTATGTCTTTCGACATCAGATGTATAGAAGTTTTGGTCTATCTAATTTTTAATCGAGAAGTTTTCATTTTTCAAATATAAGGAATGATTTATCATAATCTTTAGATGGAGTTTTTCCAATCTTTTATTGTCTATGTTATAAATTTGGTCTATGATTTGTATCACTACTTCTCGTGATTTATTTCTTAGATGTCATAAGAATTATGATCGTGTGGACTAATATGTGTGAATGTTTTATGGAATACATTCTTTAAAGTATTGCTTGAAATTTCAAAAGAGAACCAGACACCTTGAAAGTTTCAAGAAAGTATGAATTTTTTTCTAATTTCCCATCTTTATAGATCCAAAATCTCCATTTTGGAAGGATGAGAAAAATTCTTTATGAGGGGTAACATGTAAGGAGGTGCCATAGTCTACTATCCAGTAGTTGTTATCATGTGCAAGATTGAGATAATTTGCTGCTCCAATGAGGAATACTTAAGTATTATACAGTTGCAACAGATGTGGTATTTTTCTCCTCTTTCTTCGGATCTATCTTGTACGGTTTTACTGTTTCATTCTTTTGTCTCTCTTAAAATTGCGACACTCAAATTCTTGTGCCCGGGACGACCACGGTAGTAGCATTCTAGTTTTGAACGTGATTTAGATGGAATCGGATCCTCTATTCCAAGACCGTGTTCCATCTTATGTTTCATTATTTTAATTAGATGACAAGTATACATTGGTGATGTCATCTTTTACATGTGTCGTGTGGGGATTATATTGGAACACCAAATGAAACACGGTTTGAAACAGAGGATCCTGATTGATTTAGATCTACCCTATGATTTATCATAACCTCGAGTCGTACTTCTTCCTCGAGTGTCGTTTCTTCCACATGTACCACTCCTACCACGAGTTTCTACTATATATTTGCATCAAATTGATTGCACGTACCTCGTTCGTTCCTTCGTGCTTCTTCATTCAATAGGCTATGGGCAACCAAGTCCATTGTAAGCTTTCCTTTTGGACAGAATTACTCAAGGTGACGACCAACGTATTCCAACTCTCGGGTAGTGAGCTTAGGAGCAATAGAACTTGCAATTCATCTTCAACATTCATCTTAAATTGAAGTGGTTTGTAATCGAATCTCACCTAAGCAACGTTTGTAGTTTTAAAATCATGTTTCCTTCTCAAGACATTTACATATATTCATTGTCTTTTCTTTTTTCAACAAAATTAGTTGATTTTTAGTTCACCTTGATATTCTTTCGTTGTGACTTTTGTGCTGACATATCGTTGGATTTTGATCAACAATTTGTTGCAATTCCGTTCCTTCATTCAAAGTTATGTCTTCCCAATAGGAAACATTAATAGAATGGTCACGTGTCTACATATCAAAAAAAAAAAAAAAGATATTAAGTTGAGTTTTAATTTAGTTATTTTGTTTTGCTTGGGGCTTAATTTTATATATTTTTCACATGGGTTAAATTCAATTTTAGTCCATTTAAAAAGTCACTATCCAATTTTCGTCCACCATGAAATCGGTTTTCAATTTTAGTCTAATTAAGCCAAAAATCGTCACTATTTGGTCCATTTTTTGTCACTATTTCGTCCACCATGGAAGCGGTTTTCAATTTTTAGCTTTCAATTTTAGTCCAATTAAGCCAAAAATAGACCAAATAGTGATGATTTTTGGCTTAATTGGACTAAAATTGAAAACCGATTTTATGGTGGACGAAAATTGGACAGTTGCTTTTTAAATGGACTAAAATTGAATTTTTCCCATTTTTCACATACTTTCTTATAAAAGATAGGTAATACTTAATCTTCGTTTACCAAAATGATTTCTCTTACAGCAACCTTCCTTGGGGTGTTAACAATCATTCTTTAATTCTTTCACCCTTGTAAGTACTTCACATATATCTTCATAAAAAAAAATGTATTTAATGATTAATTTTATAAATTATTAAAAAGAAATTGAAATATATATATATATATATATATATTTATATATACCAATTCTACCACACTCCTCATGTTTAATTACTACGCAAGTCTTTGTATTCCACGTAGACATTTTATCGTAATTTTCCTCGCTATTGTTCAAAACTCCTTCACATTGGTGAAATGGTTTAAAACTAATTCTTTTTTAGGATGTACTAAAGCGAAGTTCATGTTGACACCTTTGACCATCACATTTTCAATCAAATATGTTTAATTTGTTTCTTTTGAATTCATTTGCAAATTTTTGTTGTCATCATTAAACATGACCACTCCAATTTGAACGTCCTGGAAGATTAGGCATTGATGAATTGAACGTCCTGGAAGATTAGGCATTGATGAATAATAAAATCGATAACTAAAATTTAGGGGTGTTTGACTATACTTATTTTTAGAGCTTACAAGTCTTTCTATTTTATAATATTTTTAAAAGCTTATAAGAAGTTTAAGTTTAAATAAATAATTGAAGTGTTTGGATAAATAAGACCATGAATCTAAAATTCAAATTTAGTTCATTTAAAAAGCCACTGTCCAATCTTTGTCCACCATAAAAGTGGTTTTCAATTAAGCAGAAAATCGTCACTATTTGGTCCATTTTTGGCTTAATTAATTGGACTAAAATTGAAAATTGAAAACCGGTTACATGGTGGACGAAATAGTGACAAAATGGACCAAATAGTGACGATTTTTGACTTAATTGGACTAAAATTGGAAACCGCTTCCATGGTGGACGAAAATTGGACAGTGACTTTTTAAATGGACTAAAATTGAATTTAACCATTTTAAGATGTTAATAATAACACTAATGTAATTTTAATGATCAAATTTGGAAGTGTTTTGACAAATAGGATCTTATTTAGAAATAAGTTGGAATTTCTCGCAAAAACATGTGTGCGTCCAGATACAGATCTTAAGATATGTGCCCCCAACTTGACCCATTGACCAATTCCTTTTTTTTTTTTTTTTTTCATTTTTCTTGTGCATGCTATAACGCTGATTTCATCTTCCTTTCTATATTCTTTTTTTTTTTCCTTTGTATCTCTATTTCTTCTCATTTTTCTTTCTTGTCAATCTATTCTTCTTCTTATTAGCATAGTACATTTCTCTTCTTTATCTACTTCTTATCCTTATTCTTCTTCAAATAGGGAATCATTTATGGGGGTTTTTCTTCGTCCCATTATTTTTTAAACATTTTAATTATTACAATATTTAGAAATATTTTAAAATCAATTATTTCAAAGAATTTGAAATCATGATTTGCATAATTTGAAGAAAAAGATGATGAGATCGCAATTTGCAAAATTATTTAGGAAGAAGATTATGAAACGTTTGAAATTTTGAGATTGTCAGTAAAGGTATTTGTTGTGTGCTCTTAAGGTATCTGTAGTATACTCTTAAGGTATCAAATGTTTGTTCTTAAAGTAATTGTATACTTTTAAGGTATCAACTGTATATTCATGAGGTAATTTTGAGGGGATCAATATGGTGGAATTCATCTCTCAATTATGAGAACTATATAATCTATTTTTTCCAAAAAAAGAAAGATAAAATGTTAATTGTGTGTGTGTTTTCCTCAAATTAACTAATAGATATTGTTAATTAGTACTCTTTTTACCTAATAACTCTTTGGAATTCTGACAATTTTACCAATTATCTTTCTGGAAAGCGGTTTTACCTTTTATCATATGAAAATTCGGAAATTTGAGCCAAATTCAATCCTAACTGCCGAATCGGACTAAATTCGCACGTGACTATCACGTGCACTCTAGTTTTGACACTATTTAATTTTGTCAAGTAACTTATCTGTATTGACAATTTTACTCATTAACTTATCTATTTGAGCAATTTTGTCCATTATTCAAGTTTAGTGTCCTTATAGGGTGTTACGTGTCAATCACATGTGAATTAAACCCGATTTGGGTGTTCGGGCTGAATTTGGATCAAATTTCCTATTTTTAAAACATAAATAATAAAATCGTCAGCCCAAAAAAATAATGAATAAAATTGTCGGAACAAAAAAATTACTAGGTAAAAGTAATAATTAACTCTTAATAATCTTCATGGCAAGATTTCTTTATACTAGGGGCCATATATATATTTTCATATATAAAATTGTTCGAATTATTAAAAGAGAGAGAGAGAGAAAAGAAAAGCCCCGAAAATATTGGCTTGGAATTAGATTAGTGGTGAAAATGAATCTCCATAGAAACTGATTTGAATGTGTGGGAGAGAGTTATTTTGGTTTTAGCACAAAATTCTCTACCTCACAAAATTAACTACCAACCGATATATATATTATCTTTACACTGCCCAAAATTATTACAACAATTTCGAAATATCGGTTGAGAAAACTGAAAAAAATGGGTACTTTAACAAGAATTGCTGCAGTTCTCTTGGCCGGAGCCGCCCTATGCTTGGTGTCGCTCTCCGGCGTCGCCTACTCCGCACCCCCTCAATTCATCGTCGAGGGAGAGGTTTATTGCGAAGTTTGCCGCACCAATTTCATCAACAGACTTAGTGAGCCCATGTCAGGTATTATATTAACTCAGATCAAAATTGTTAAGGTTAAGTTGGTTTTCTTTAACAATGAGCACAACATAGCCCTTGTTATAGCCTTGCACAAATTTTAAGAAAAAATCCATCACTTCAAACCCTAATAACCTAGGTCATCCATTTTTCAGACATGATTTGACATTTATAATTCATTCGTCGTTACTTATTTATATTTATTTCAAATACACAATTAAAAGAGCATAAGAGTTCAGAACCAGAGCGATGTTAGTCTAAACATCGGGTTATAAATCATTCTTGCGACAATACAATGTAGGAGCCACGGTGAAGCTAGAGTGCCGAGGTGAGGACCCAACAAGTGTGACCTACTCGTTGGAAGGCGAGACCGACTACACGGGACACTACCGGATGGTGGTGGAGGGGGATCACGGTACGGAGGAGTGCGCGGTGACTCTGATGAAAAGTAGCAGAGACGATTGTGCAGAGATCCCAAATGAGGGTTGGGCCATTGAACCAACTGCAAGAATCACCATCACCAAGAACAGTGGGTTCCACGACAATGTCCGCCATGCAAACCCACTAGGGTTCACCAAGAAGAAGGCTGATCCAGCCTGTGTTGACCTCTTCAAGGAGCTTGATCTCGACCCCACCAACAACGAGTTCTGAGGCTTATCTAACTTGATCACTTATTTCATTATGAACAAATGTTGACAAAAATGGAAGTGATGGATAAAAAATGGAAAATATTATGGGAGAGATCATAAAAGAGAAAAATTAATAGTTGAAAATTCAGCGGCTAAAAATGCTTTTTCCCGTTTATTTTGTCAGTTTTTATTCATTGGTGTAAATTGATGTGAGTACGAGTCATCTATATACACACACAATTGGAAGATTTACTAATTTGTTAGAATTTCCTTTAAAATACTTACTATAACAATATTATTATATTTTACGCATAACATAACGTTGGTTGACGCAAAACGCATTGGATCTTCTATTACATTTAGTGTTACATCTCCTATTTCAAAATAATCACCACACGCCATTAAATTGTATCTCTATTTAATACATGACGAAACATGTACTAAATGCTATGAAACATCCAGAGTCGAAAAGGCGACTAGTACCACTTAATTAAACCTTATAAGATCAAGAAATATAAAAAGAATAACATTTATATGATAACATCAAACACAAACAATTTTGCATCTTCAAGAAGCAACCAAATTATGCTCATATATATGTTTAGGTTATGCCATTTTCTACAATACCCATTCATATATTCGTTAAAATACACATATACATATATCTATTACATATATAAAAGTATGAATATTTCTTACAAAATATGAATTGTCTAATATATCCTTATTAAATATTTTATTTAAGATTATTATAGTAATTTGTGATTTTTATATTTAAATAATTTTACATTAGAATTCTAAACTTAAATCATATAAAATTTTGTTACAAGTAGGACTCTATTATATAAGGAGTTTAATTTATTAGATTTGTTTTTAAATTAAATTTAATTTAATATAGATTGTATATACTTATAAAAAATTATTATTTAAATTTATTAATAGTAATATAATATTTTTAATTTAAAAAATTTATCTTCCATATGCAATGCATGTGCTGATACTCGTATATATATATGTATGTATGTTAATTGTTATATAGAACTAATTAAGACAAGCTTTTAGCATTAGATTCTTGTTCTGGGATTTTTCTTACTCTGTCGGATCAGATCCTATTTTGAGATGTCCAGACATGTTTATGCTTTATTTATGCTTCACTACCCATACCTATATATCTACTTTTTTATTTATTTGCATCCCTATACTTTGTGAAAACCATATGGTACTTTATCATTACACTTAAAACCACATCATTGGCTTAAATATATCTAATCCATTATATATGTTTCCCACATCTCATTATTTCTGCTGCACATGAGATATATTCTCTAATTTAATGTGACTCATTAGATGAAGTGGATACGATAATATCCCTTTACTTTAGATTAATATACTTCATCTAGATCAAATATTGAAAGTAAAATTAATGAAATGTTAATTACTTTGCCATGATATATATATATACACACATTTCATTTTAACATATATAATTGTATATATATCTAGGAATGTTATTGTGTGATTAGTTATCCCTTTGTATAATCTAAAACCTTCGTTAATATAAAAAAATTATAGTTTCTAAAATTTATACTATGATTGTAACTAATCGTAACAAATTTTGAATAACGAGATTCATATATATAGACGATGGATTATATATTAATACATATTTTATAAATGATTATACATTCTAAAAATAATAATTTTGATGAAATAAGACCAACTATATTATATATATCTTATCTCCCAGATAATTATATAGAAAAAAAATAAAAAAAATCAATATCATGGCCCCACGAGATTAGATAAGACTAATTCATCATTGACAACTTAGCCCTACATCTTGATTTAAATCTTGATATATAAATGCAAGAAATTTCTCCCCAATTTATGATAATTATTTTTCTAATTATCTACAGAATATTAACATAAATTAGTAATAAAACACAAAATTATCAACCAAGACAGGCTGTTCCCACATCAAAGAAGCTTAAGCAAGTAGCAAAATTTTCAAAATAAAATATTCCTAATTAATTATTTATTTCTCTCTAATTATCCACTACACGACAAAGTGAAAGATGATCAACATGAGCTTTGACTATTAGAGGCGCATCTCCTCCTCTTTCCCGGAAAGAGATGCCGGAAACCGCCGTGCTCCGCCGCCTGCCACTCCCCCACCACCGCGTCGAAGTCGACCAGGCCGCCGGAGGCGCCGTAGAAGCAGCCCTCCGAGAAGGGCGGGCACGGCGGCTTGGCCTTGCGGCGGCCGGCCCCGACGGGGACATTGCGAAGGGCCCCGCCGGCGGTCCAGTAGCGCTGGCAGCCCTTGCAGAAGTGTCGAGGCTGGTTAACGTTGTAGTTGTTGAAGTAGCAGAACTTGGTCTCCATGCTTTTGCAGCGAGGGCATGGGATGATCTTGTCTGGTCTTTTTTCTAGGGTTTGGTCGGATTTTTCGGGCTCCTCTTGATGACGATGATGATCGTCGTGCGGCTTTGATCGTTCTTTCAACGTGATCGTGGCGCCGAATAGCTTGATCCCTGATGAGGAGTTGTTGTTTTCTTGGAGTTGAGCTGCCATGAAAGGAGCTAGCTAGCTAGGGTTTTGGAGGTGGCGAGGAGTAGAATGGTTATGGTTGATGAAGAGATTTTTCAGGGAAATGAAACATATGGTGGTACGAATATATGCTACAGAAAAGCAAAAAAAGTGATCAGCAAATTAACACCAGGGTGGGGTGGGGGTGGGGAGGGGGGGGGGGGGAGGGGGGTTGTACTTTATAACTTGATGCAATGATTTAGAGCAAAGAAGAAAAGTACATGGTTGATGGGGAAAGTATGTGGAGTGTTTGGTGTATTACATATATAGAAAAAGTTCTTTTATATATATACACACAAACTTTTATATATATGGAGTCTTCTATGAGAAATTAGGTGTATTAATCCATGTAGGGTTTCAATTCATGAAATAAACCATCATTCAATTTGGATTATCAATTATTTTTATGTTGTGTATATTTATACATTTTTTTCCTTACTTGGAAAGTCTAGCTGAAATCAATTCTATTCTTTAGTTTCTTACTTCATTTGATTCAGAATGTGCTAACAAATCGATTGATCAAATTCAATTGTGTTTAATTTTTTGTGTATCAATGATCAGACGCCATTAATATTTATGGGGCGAGAAACTAGCTAGTACTGAAGTTGCAATGTTGGTATTCCTTCCTAGAGAGACATTTAATTCCTCAGATGGTATTGTTTATTTATGGATTGTAGAAGGTAAAATCAATTTCTTAAAATTGCAAGCACAATGGTACAATTTCTTCGATCACACAATTTCCAAATATCAAATTTCAAAACTCCAATAGCATAAATATTCATAGATGGATAAATTAATGAATTCTATAAACAAGTGCATTGATGAATGAGAGAGAGAGAGAGAGAGAGAGCCGCCAGGAGCAGAAGAAGGTGGGGTGGATTGGAAAGTTGATGAGGAACTTTTTGTCCACGTCACAATCTTGTTGAGTTAGTGGGACCCATGTGCCACGTAGGTTGAGTACAAAGTGTTCAAAAGTAAGAGCATAAAGATAAAGATTAAAGGGATAAAGCTTAAAAGGTCTTTTCATTTCATTATTAATTTACATTATTATCCATTTCAATTCCTTGTTTCTTTTTCTTTTAATTCAAAGATTCTCTTTTTGTTGACATATCATTCTCATGTGCTTTAATTCTTAACAACGAAGCTCTATATAGGACCAAATAAAATTAATATTTATGTGTTGAATATTACACCTCAACCGTTTATTATGATGAAAAAATGTGCTCATACAAATCATGTAAGAGTTACTCTTTTGTGCACCAGTTGCATGGATTTCAAATCCTTGCAACTGGGCCGTGGGCGGGTTGGGCGGGCCTTTACTTTTTTCGCGTGTTTTGGTCGTTACCTTCACGTTATGTTAGTGTTACATTCTTGTTATGTTAGGGTTACCTTCGCGTTATGTTAATGTGACCCCATCTCCAGATTTCATATCATTAGTTTAAAACCACTGAACTAAAATAACACGAAGGTGACACTAATATAACATGAATGTAATACTAACATACATGAAAGTAACATTAACATAACATGAAGGTAAAAAACAATGTTAATCATACATTCATATTATGTTAGAGTGACCCTCACGTTATGTTAGGGTTACCTTCATGTTATGTTAGTGTTACCCTCAAGTGTAACACTAACATAACATGAAGGTAACTCTAACATAACATGAGGGTATGATTGTCTGGAGCGAATCTTGGTGGGCTTGAGCACACCCACCAGGCGAGTGGGGGCGTGTGAAAACACGTGTCAGAGGCGCGTGGGACGGGTCGACGACAAAATATTTTGCCATCATGTAATTATAGTAGTCAAGGTCATATGTATAATCATAATTATAATAGCAAGTATATTACTAAACATCAAATTAAATAAATAAATATGTCTTCATTATAGTGATTATAAACAAATGAATTAATTAAACTGCAGAAAATATGAGGAATTTTTTTTAAAAAAAAATCCTTGTATATTTCTAAGTCAACGAAAAATAAGTTTTGCTACAGGCTGGCTTTCTTAATTACTTTTATTATTTAATATTATTGTTACTATTATTTTAATATTAATGTTATTAGTATTCAGATTTCAGTCTATCCAGTCCATCGCATAATTACAGATATACCCCCACATACATTATATATACGTATCAAACAATATTTATTATTGGTGTTTATACATATATGTTTGATTAAAGACATATATCTATATTGGGACAGATAAATTTTTCTAAGTTTCGATTCACAGTCCAATTGTCAAACACCGAGGAAGAGTCGAGTTAGTGGAGATAAAATCACATTTGGTCCCATAACTATTGTCTTTTTCACAATTAGTCCCACAACTATTTGTTTTTTTAATTTGGTCCCATAATTTAAATAATTGCTCTATTTTGATCCCAATATCGTCAAAAATTTCAAATTTGGCCAGAAAATAGTCATATGACATCCAATTTGGGGGTTTCCGATGAAAAATAATGACATGACATGAGATGATTATTGTATTGGTCCAAACATTAAAACAAATTCTAAAAAAATGTCATCTTTATTAAATACGTAATTATTTTTCACCGGAAACCTCCAAAATGGATGTCACGTGACAATTTTCTGGTCAAATTTGAAATTTTCAGAGACATTGGGACCAAAATCGAGCAATTATTCAAGTTACGGGACTAAATTAAAAAAGTAAATAGTTGTGGGACCAATTATGGAAAAGACTATTGTTATGGGACCAAATGTGATTTTATCCCCGAGTTGGTGAGTCAGAGTGTATATATAATGTCTCAAAGGTTTAATCTACTTTCTTAATGGAATAATATTTATTTTGCTCATTTATTACTATATTCCGAATTAATAGTTGTCTTTATAAATCCCTTTGATTAGCCTTTTTTAGGTATAAAATGTATATTAAACATTAGATATTTGTATGTTGAGGAATATAGTACTCATTAAATATATATATATATATGTGAATAATATGCAATTGATTAATTTTTTGATATTTTCAAGAACGAGAGGGAAAGAAAAAAACCAAAACTATGTACCTTGTATTTATAGCTTTTCTTTTTTCATTCATTGGAACTTTTAGTGTTATATTTGTGCATGGCTCGAATGGTTTTCAATTCTTTGAGCTACATATAAGAGTGGATTAATTCCAACCTAATTAAAATTATGTTCAAATTTAAAATATATATGTCATGAAAAATTAGGTTTGTGGAAACGGATCAATTTTATTAAGAGATTAATACTTTAATAAAGTTGCCTTTTTAAGACTTAAAATGTAAAGTAAAAGACATTTCCATTTTCCAATACCTTTCTCTCTCACTCAAAGACTCAAGAAATATCAATTTTCATGGTTTAGTTGGAAAGTTATGCACTTTTTGCTTTAGATCTTTAGCCTCTCTTTAAATGCCAAAGTTTATTAAATAAAGAATAGGGAAAAAAAGAAAAGACAAGGTTCAATCTTTTATATGGTTAAGTCCTAAAGTAATCTTTTTTGTTGATTGGATGTTCCTTGAGCAATATTGGATGTGTAATCACTTAATTATCCCTTATCAAGTACAATAAAATCTTACTGATATATAAGTTATTCAATGTTAATTTTAAGAGTATATATGATTATGTAAAACCATCTCACAGATTTAATATGAACTTTCTTATAATTCATAATCCATAAAATAAAAACTCGATATCATATAGTAAGTTTTTCTATTGCTTTAAATATTCAAATGTAGATTTAGCACTTGTTATTATCTCAAACTAAATAGTGTAACTTTTATTTCTCCACATTAATTTCAATATCATTAATGTACTTAATTTTGGTCTTATATGTAGGATCATTTTCATTTTTGAACAATCAAGTATACATTTTTTTTTATTTTAGTCCTAAGTTTCAACTTTTTTCCGATTAATTTTCAAGTTTGGTCATATATGTTTCGATTATTTCCAATATTAGTCCAATTTTGGTCAGAATTCCAAATTACATAATACCACGTGAGATTTTCGAACCGTCATCCGAACAAAATTGGATTGAAATTGGAAAATTTTAAAAAATAATTGAAAAACTTGACTTAAAGTAGAAAAATTGTTACATATGGAACCAAAACTTAAAAAAAAAAAGTATCTGATTGTCAAAAAATGGAAAGGATCTTACACTCCGGACCAAAATTAAAACTAACCTAGTTTAAAGTACGTGTGTTTTGGATCTTTTGGTTGAAACTAGAAATCTTCTATTTATTTGATGAATAACAAAATTATCAACTTAGAGGGGCAACATAGTCTTTAAGCTTGTTGCATGAGTGGCAATGGCAAAAAAGGGGGTGCTTAAATGAATGAACCCAAATAAATATCTTATTCCATTCTGATTATTAAATTACAGATTTGAAGCATACTAACAGTGTGTTGGTAAAGTTGAATTTTTTTTTTATTATTATTATTTTAACAAAGAAAGGTTGAATTATTATGTTGCTTGCTTATGTCGCTAATATTCTACTTGCTTTTGTTTACATAAAGAGAATAAAAGAAAGGCCCCCTTCTTTAAAAATTTTTTAAAATATTTTTATTAAAATATCATTTTTCCTTGTTATTGCAAGCTAGACGCTTCTAGAACTGTCAAGAATTGGAATGTTGGAGAACAAAGTTAATTTGTTTTAATTAGATTAAGGATTTGATTAGATATGTATAATAATCTGTCACTAACAAATAAACTTCACTAGATTTAGTAGTCATCTATGTAGATGGATTCATCCTATTGTGGATTATCCTTTTGTTGCTTAATCTATTTTATCAATGCTAATTTATTATTTCAAATCATCCTATTTGACACATGGGGCATGCAAGTGACACACCAACTTTGTAAGTGATGGGATTCTTAATTATACACCATATTATGTGTCAAAATCAACAAATTATTAGTTATTTGTGTTATTTTTATCATAAAGACCTCATCTTAAAATTCAAGAATCAGTTATATATTTTCAGTTGTGTTGCATTAGCACCTCTTTTATGGATATGCTAGTACACCTAAATTTTAGGTATGTAAATCAAAGTATTCTAAGAATACGAATATACGAAAAAATGAAATACGAGATTGAAATATGATCAAATAATGAAAGGTCTGGGCTCGTTCGATAGGGATAGACAAATGCTCAGAGAAAAAAGAAAAAAAACCTGCCTCAGATATTTTCACTACATCCTTAAAACTACAAGAGAACCAACACTGCTATGATACCAAAAAAGGGATCTACACATTAATTACACATGCAGAAAAAATATTCACAAATATTTACTCCACAATTCAATTCGACTTTGAAGATGATTTAGGTGTCACTCCAGGTCCCATCATCTTCACCATCACTTCCAACAGCCTATATGGGAAAGAAACTCACATAGTGAAAACTTGAGCCTACTGTGAGAGAGAGAGAGGGAGAGAGAGAGAGAGAGAGAGAGAGAGAGAGAGGGAGAGAGAGGGACCTGGCGAATCGCGTTGGCCTTCTGAAGAATTGCAGTGACTTGGACATTGGTTGATGCCCCTGATGGTGCAGTTGGTTTTGTAGTCCCGATTGGTCGCAGGCTGAATGACTGAGGCCATTGAAAGAAAAAAAGGTGGAAGCAAAAGTCAGTGTTGAGAGCAAGAATGTTATGCTTACCATTGATAACGATATTTCAAAGAGAATCAAATCAAATGATGAGGCAGCTAATGAACATGAAATGAGATCAAGAAATGTGGTTCACAAGCATTGGAAGAATGTTGAGAAACCAATAAATATACGATGCTAAGGCGTACAATTTTTAAACGATAAGGTCCAGTGTTAGCACAGTCATAAATGTTGGAATACAATAAAGATTCATATGGAACAAACACACAATCACAATATACGACTATTTGACTAAATTGTTGGTGAACATTTGCTGCTTATCCCTAGACAAAATCCACATGCAAGGCTTTATGATTCACATACAAGTCAGTTAGCAAAGAAGTGAACTCACTTTCGATCTAATTTGGTGTAGAAAGTCGGTTTCATCTACGCTCTTGCTCTGGTTAGCTTCCCTATGTCCATTTGACTTCTGTGAGCTGGACTGCTGAGAACATAGATAGCTTGAATATAAGTAACTAAGTGAAAAAAATACCACAAAAAAGATAAAGGAGAGAGCTATGAGACCTTGCTGTTCTGCATATTTCTGGTATCGATTTGATCTTCACTGAAGGGGGCTGGTTTAGGCTGAGAAATAGTTGATGCTGAACGTGTAAGATCAGCTGCATAATAAGAGCCTTCAGGGATAGTCCCATACTTGTCCTCTGTAGCATTCAGATGCGGTGTGGTTTCTTGCCATTGAATAGGAGGAAGAGGTGGTGGAAAAGGAGTAGTCACAAGTTGAGGGTCCAAAAGATCCTTGGAATTAGTATCATTTCTTAGCTCCTTTCTGAACGAGTGACTTATGGTACTTATACTTTGAAGATCGGATGAACGAAAAGATTCAGAACTTTGCATCCTATTTTCAAATAAAGGAGATTGAAGTCCTAAGTTGCCATGGATATCTTCTTGGTTAGTCCTCCCATTTCCTGGAAGTGTTGAAACAGATTCAGATAAAGAGATTCTGCGGAGGGCATCATATAAATCATGGTCCTTGCTAGTGGGAGATTCACTTGACTCCCACTGCTCAGAGTTTGATTCAGACTGATTGCTATGACAATCATCCGATAACGAAGGTGATGATCTATAAAATGTGTCAGCATCTGATTCTGAACCAACATGGTACCGAGCAATGGACATATCTGGGACCAACTGAAATGAAGGAAAAATATCAATGCTACTTTCATTATTAACGTTCCGATCCGGGAATTTCAATTTCAACTTCGAACTCTCGAAACCTTCAATTGGTTGGAATGATATTTTCATGTGCTGAAGAGGAGGTGATGAAGAAGGGGATAATAGAGGAGATTCACCACCAAAGAGATCTTTACTTCGTCCAGAAAATGTTCGATGCCCAACACTTGGACCTTTTTTCTGCTCAAATGCATTGGCACTTTTATATACATCTGGGTAGGTGTTTTCAACTCCACCAGGCAATAGCTTTTTGTTAGATCCAGCAGAAAGCAATCTACTGCTGAGGTCAAACATTTGTGATGAACTTCTGGTATTCTCTTGATGCTTCTTGTCAGCCTGAAGCGCTGAATTGACAGGCAGAAAACTTCCATATGTCCCTACACTTGATCCAGTAGAATTTATATTATTTTGATTAAGTGAACTAACCAATTTTCCGAGATTGATGTCTAAATCAGCAGGCGAAATTTTCCACGCTGTCTTTCTAAATGACGCGCCAGTTTCTTGGTATTCATGACACTCAGAATCATCAATACCTAAACCCTCTTCAATATTCTTTAAGCTCTCTGTTCGATCTGGTTTCCCTGAATCTTTTTCGCTGTGATTAACATGCTGAATTGACGAACTATTTGTTCCATCATTATTATATTCAGAATCTTGAGGAATAGCATTCATGAAACTGAAATCTGGCGGTTTTGACGGCTGGAGACCTAGCAAGCCACCATTTGTCCAGAAGGAAACTGAAGTGGCATTTGAAGTTTCTGGTGCCTCTTTGTGAGCATCAGGACTGCTCCTTGTGCCATCGGTAATTTGTATTCCTGGCCCACCACCTACAAAGTTAGATGACATAGTGGATGAAACAGGTTCTACACAGTTTCCAGCATTAGCACTAGCACTACCATTATCATGAGAATCAATGCTCTGTGGCCTGACTGAACTCACTGAATATCCAGTTTGAGATGATTGTAGATCCTTGTCCAATAAGAGGACTGAGTTAACTTCATCCTTGGCTGCTACTTCACTAATTAAACAGTTTGTTGCACAAGGGGATTTTGGAGACATTGACATGGGACTATGCCCACTACCATTGATCAGAGGACTGTTGGCCTCAACATTTGATTCAGAACTTGAAGATCGGCATTCTGAATTATGTCTTGTGGGCTCAAGTACTATATCGTCTACTCCTTTTTCCTCTAACTTAGAGTGATGCTCTGCTTCTTGCTTTTTTCTGCAGTCCATATCAGTTTCACTCTCTGACTCAATGGTATTAAGTGCATCCATAAAGTGATCAGTTTCACTTTCAATGTCATCAAGATGGACATCACCAGATTCTGGGTCCTGACCTACTTGATTACAAGGCTGGACGTCCACCTTTTCAAAAGTTTTAAAATCAGGAGCATCACCGAGAGTTTCAAGGTCCAATCTAGAAATTGATTCTCTTGGTATATTACCACTATCCTCTGGTGACATGCCATCATTATCAGAATATTGTGTTGTAGGCTCAAGTGTTTCTATTTTTCCATCCCAATTAACTGAAGATGAAATACATCCAGCTTGCTTTGGTGATATATTAATAGGTTCAGGTGTTTCTCTCTTTTCATCCAAAGTGACAGCTGGTGAACCATATCCAGCTTGCTCTTGTGATACATTTATGGGAATATCATCATGCGCATCCGTAATTTTTCCAAAAAGAAAATTGTAATCTAGGAAATCACTCTCGTTCCTCTTTATTGGAGAAGAAATGGATTCTCTAGACTCTTGTTCTTCAGGTTCCACTGAGTAACTTGGACGGAAACTGCCTTCAATGTAGCCTGACCCATTTCTCAAATTTAAATTTGATTGCTCACCCAAATCTGATCTTAGTGTAGCATCATATGTGGATGCTGTTTGAGAAGGAGAAGTATGTGCACCAATATTCAGCGGAGTGAATTGAACTCTGTAATGTACAAGCATCACAAATTAAGACCTTATCATAGAACTATTGACATTCATATTTTATGTATCATCTATTCATTCCACACTTTCGCCACCATTTCCCCGCCCTTACTTCTTGTTACCCATTTCAACTCAGGATATGAACATACAGAGCATTTACCTGCCACTGTTGTAAGAAAATGATGCATCTCGTGATACTTTTCCATTCCTGGGCCACGACCTTCTTTTCTGCTCAAGGTTCAGCACATCTCAGCAACATAGATAATCAACAATATGTAAAGGATAAAACAACACAAAATAATATTTTGTATGAGCAGTTAGGCAAAAGTCTAAATCCAACATTAGATGTGATTCATGTGAATGATCATTCAGCTGAGTGCACTGGAACCAATGGTGCTTTCATTTCCGGATAGAGGGGTCATCAAGAATCACTTAGCTACTAAGCTGCACACCCCATAACAAACAATGACTTTATGCTGAAATGATACTCATTAAAAAGAAAAAGTTGCCAATACTTGATGCCTTAGCAAGCCTAACTAGTTGCAAATTATCTTTTCCCGATGATCCAGCATGCATAGTTCCTTTTCCTTATCAGGGTACCCAAGAGAACATTACTTTAACCAAGAAAGCTTAAGAAAATAGATAATAGAAAAACTGAGAAAAGAGTATACTTCTATAGATCTTCCTCAGCTCACTTCTGGAAGGGATCTATCAAATCAAAATGACCAGACAAAATGCTATCCTGAACTTTATTAAAACCTTTCATGGAGTAGATTTATTACAGCACACACTCTGTTTCATTATTTCTATTAAATCAATTTGACCAGAAAAATGCTATCCTGCACCCTACTAGAGCATGAGTACATTATACCTTTCATGCATATTTAATTACAGCGCATGAGTAGAATAGATTTAATTACACCGTGATCCGCATTCTCTGTTTTATCTATTATAGCCACAAATTGAATGTAAACACTTCAAGCTATTTTGTGTACTTCATAATTAATGAACCAGTTCCTTAATTAATGAATTTAATGAATCGGTTCACTTATGAAGTATATTTATAATGTAACTGCAGATATGGTTCAAGGGTATCTAGGTGCTTCTGATACGGCAACTTAAAAAGACCTACCAATAGAAGAATCAATTATTTACTATGTTATAAAGATATAAATCAGATGCATCACGTTCTCACATATAGCACATGCCTTTTATGAGATGCTTAAAGCATATTACCTTAATCTTCCGACCCTTCTTATCTTTTAGACTTTTATCCGTACTAGCTTCACCAGATGCCTCTGATGCTCTCTTAAAGAAAGTTGGATCAGAATACCTTTTCAAGCAAGATCCAGGCCCACCAGGATCAAACCTGTAAAGAACGGACAAAGTCTTATTTGCATGGCCAATAATGGGCATCAGGACACAAATTTTCAGTAGTTGGTCATACTTATCAAGCAGGTTCAAGGATGGAGGGCGACGACCATCTTCATATGCGTCCATGATGAATTGAGGCAAGTCACTGTATATAAAATGATTTTGTTCACTTCGGATTCGTGTGTGCCAATTGGAACCTGAAAAACAAATTCCTCATAATGACGAACAAGAAGGCATGGCAATTCTATAGAAAGTAACAGTTCATGCGCCTCTAAATTACGTAACTGCAGAGGGAACTAAGAATGTATGCTTTGGAGGGGGACAGACATGTAGTGTCTAAATCAATTACAGAACCTACATACTAGGAAATGTCAAAGCTAGGATCTTGGGAGTACCAGCTGTATAGGCAAAGTGCAAGTGACTCCTTTGTGCCAGTAAAGCCTTCTCAAGAGGAGAAAGTGCAGCTTCAATTCGTTGAACACGTGCCATCAACTTATGGCTTCTAGAAGATGTTAGTGTCACTTCTTCCTGCAACCCATGAAATACTTCTGCTGCAAATCTACCACATCCAAAGATGCTACTTCAGTTTACAATTTCAGGAACTCTTGATCATGAACATCAAAGAAAACAGCACACCACATATGATATTTCCGAATGAATTCACATTCATACAGTTAAATGTTCTTCACTATCATCTGCATCATATGAATCATAAGCCATAAACTCCCTAACCTTTTTTCCGTCATTTATTTCAGGTTTTGGTAAATCCAAACACACATACATATCTAATTTGATTCAAAAATGTTCTATCAATTATCGACCTCATAACACACTAAATTGCAACCTAACTTTCCAACTCCTTTTCACCATTTCGTGCTGCACTTGCTCTATCTAGCACGAAATCACCAAGACAGTATAACATACTAAAGGCAATGACCATTTATTTCGTTCCCACATTCAACTGACACTAGAATCATTACAAATTTTGAACTAAACGAAATTAAATTTCCCAAATTGCACAACTCAAAACACCACCAACAAAGCACATCCAAAAAATTGGTTTAGAGAAGAAATGTACAAACAATTTTAAGAAAAGAAGAAGAAGAAGAAGAATAAAAAAAGGACACTCACTCAGCGAGATCGCCAAGCTGACGTAAAACTCCGACGAGGCCGGCTACGGCGACTCCTTCCAGAATCTCCTTCGGATCTTCCTTTTTCGCCTCTCTGTACAACTCCGGCGCTCCAAGTGCGTACTCATTTCTCACCTCCCCTCTCACCAACGGCATTGCTCCGCTTCACGAGCACAGCAGCAAAAGGAATTCCAATAGACTCAAAAAATTCTCTGCCCAGGAGCTTCAGACCAAACTTCAACCACACAAGCAAAATAAATGCCAAATGAGTACAGGCCAATTAAATGCAGGAATGATGAGAGAGAGAGATAAAGCGCTTACCAAGCTAGAGAGAGAAACAATTAGGTAGCGGATTACTGCCGCTTAACTGCCTCGCTTAGAGTGTAAAACTTAGAGAGAGAAAGCTCTACCTATATATAACTGCAGCCTTTGTGTTTCCTAGAGAGAGAAAGCTAGAGAGAGAGAGAGAGAGAGAGAGAGAGAGACGACATTGCCAACTCTGCAAGCCATTCCAGAGGGGTGGGGGCGCACTGTGTGTTATAACAGCAAGAGACCAGTGGCTGCGAAATTACCGAAATAGCCTTGGCCATATGAACGGATTGACCTTGATTAGCTAAAATGACGAAATTGCCCATGCTGAGTAGGTGTGGTTTCCATTTCATTTCGGCAATTTCGGAAACTCATTTAATTTCGCCGTGAAAGTTCCGTCACGGCGCCGTTTATTTAAAGCGGTGTATTTTATTACCAAAAATTCAGTTACTATTAATATATACTGTTTTTGTCACTAATTTAAAATTTTTGTTGCCAAAATTATGTAATTACGACAATCGATTAAAACTACTATAAATTAAATTAATCCCATTTGGTAATTAATTACTTTATTACTAATTATGATAATAATTAATAATTTGGGGGAAAAAGGAAGGAATTAATTTCTCCTTTTTGGGTCTGGAATGGCCAGCCAAACCTGAGCAGGCCAATTATTGCAAATAGCATATTGGGATTATACTTTTATTAATTTATTTTTTTAGGTTTAGATATTAGTTTCTTTCTCAATTTGAAATTATTCATTATGCATGGGATTATTTCTTGATTTGAAATTCAATTCATGCTATAATTTAAGGATGACAATGATATTGAAAGATAGAATAAGTATAAGTAATCAAGATGGGTTGAATAAATTGTTCGATATTTATTTTGATCAAGTATACACATTCTTTATTTTGTTTTCACGGCTTTCAAACTCACGTAATCGAGCCATTTGGCCTAGAAATGTTAGTTAGGTGACTTGCTAAATAGGTAAATATATCAATTCGTTTAAATCGAAGTCTTTTTAACTTGGGTCGAGTAGATAATAGAGTTTCGCTTGTAAGTTTGTTTGATATAGATATCACCATTTTTATGCATTACATGATTTTTAAGAGGTGTGTAAAATCACGACTTTTTTCTTTAAATGTTTTTAAAAGCGATCTTGATGAATTTGACGTTCATTTTATTACGATAGTTTTGTGAAACTAAAAGTAATAATTTACAATAGTTAACTAAAAGTAATAATTTTCTCAACTCGAATCTCGCGATCTAAACACAACACTAAAAAGTATTTGTCTATCTCATTAATACTATGTCTGTCAAACATGCATGCATTCAACGAATATATCTTTGCTGTAAAAATGATATACTTCAATTCAAAAAGACATCGAGTGATCATCTATAAATTCTAACGCTAATTATTTGTAAAAAAGATAACACAATTTTTTAATTCTTCTTTTTGGCATCATTAGTTTATTAGAAATTTGTGATTATACCATCATCTGATTCACTCATTTCTTATTGCTTCTATGAGCTATATAGTGCCTCAACTATTAACTACTTAGATAAAGTAAAAATTATGTGACACTAAAAGATAAATAATTAATCACCTGAATCATCCAATTTATTTAATTTTCATATCTTTGTCTATAATCACAAGATAGATCTCTGCCCAATTTAAATAATTGATTAGCTATCAACTTCAGAAAGAATGGATCAGATCTTGTTATCTTTCCCAGGGTTTGCTTGCAGACACACATATATGTCCTAGATTTCCAGATCTATGTTTATATTTAATTGCAATTCAATTTCTGAATTTATTGTTAAAGAAATAAAATACTATTTATGAGACAGAATCAGTGTGTCTATCAGTGGAGTTGACTTTTGACTGTTTGGTTTTTTTGGAGGTTTTTTAACTTAATTTAGCAGTTTGGAATCTTGCATGTCATTAATTTCACCAACTCCCATATTTTTTTGTTTCATTTTTTAATATTTGGTTTATGGTTTTTAGTGGCAGTGAGTTGTGACCTCTAACCAATGCAATTAATTTCCTCTTCTCACTCAAAAAACCCAATTTACCCTTCATACTTGGAAGATGCATGCGTTACGTAAATAGATCCGTGAAATGGTTTTACAAAAATTATATTTCACATAAAAATTATACTATTCATTTTTCATGAAAGTGTTTGTATATGAAATTGTTTCGTACAGAAAAATTTATATGAGACGGAGGTACGGAGCTTCATATGGTTCAGTTAGTACCCAATTAAAACAGGTCAGCATCGGTCATGACGATCAAGTATTACAATCATATAAGTATATGGTTTACAACTGTATACAACTAAGTGTTTTGCAATATATTAGTGTTAGATTTTCCAACATTGATTTATTTTTCCCTTTTCAATCTTATCCTAAATCATATGATCTGTTTGTTGATGTTCTTGATGAAGTTTGGTTTATCTCTCATGAGATTTGGTTCGGAGAATCACGCATTTTCTTGTGAAAGAATTGAATAACTATTAACAAATTTTTCCTATTTGTAGGGAATGTAGATCATATCTTTGTGTGCTTGTTTTGATAGGAGGAGTCTATAAATAGGATGAGAAGACTCGAGTTCAGGGTGTACAACGAGAGTTTCAATATTTCGAGTCTACCAGTGTCTTGCCCGATGTTAGATTACATCATAGACGACACCATCCTATCTTCTTTTCTCTATGATCTTATCTTCTTTTCTCTAGATCATAGAGTTTGCATATTAAAGATAGAGATTTTAGTGAACTTTTAAGAGTCTTTGCATACGTCCATAGGTGTCCTTGTTATTCACAAAGGATGTATTAAGTGATTGTAAATAAAATCTTACTTAAGATCTCTCTATCTCCTTGTGTTGTAACGATTATCTAATATATGAGTTTTCGCCCAAGAAAATCTTATCTTAGGATCTCTCTATCTCCTTGTATTGCAACGATCATCTAATAAAGGAGTTTTCGCCCTGAGGGCAGTCCACGAGTATTTGTATACTCGTGGATAAATCTCTGCCTCTAGATCTTTTTGTTATTTTTATTGTTATTATGTTGCATATTACGTTGATGTTGTCAACACGCTAGACAACACTGTGTACTCTGATTTTGATACTCATTTTTATTGTGTTTTCTTGCTGATTACAGACCACGTAAAACTTTCATAGGAAAATGTTAAAATGCTCATGGTGTGTAGCTCTTAATATGTTTACCATTGATGTGTAATGATTATATTCCCTCGTTATATAGAAAATGAAATTAGTATTTATATATGTTGGATATTTGACACGTTGTAGGTGGACACATATTAATATGCTCACGATGGGTAGGATATCATGACTGAATTATATTTATATCAATATGCTCACGGTGGGTAGGATGTTGAGTTATAAATATGTATTTTTGTTTTTAATAATCATGTTATTATAGTAAATTAAATATGGCATGTGATGTGACCGCTTTGATTTACACCAATTTATATAAGACCACCTCTATGGGTGGCAAATATGATCTCAAATGGCAAAATTTGCCACCAAACCTTTCTCCAATGGTGTAGCAAATTTGGTAGCAATTTGCCATTTACTATTATGGTGGCAAGTTTTTCTCTCTTAATTTAATTTAAAATTGGTCTATTCCTTTTGTTTTCTTTCTAATTTGTTCCTTTTCTATAAGGTACTAATTTATTTTAAATATTATGTTCATTACTAATTTTATAAAAATTGAAAACATATAATTTAGCTAATGACAATCATTATGTAATTTATATTTTTCTATATATATGCAAATTATATTATTTTTCTAAACATTGCAGTGTCGTATGACTAGATAATTTCCTTATTATTAATATGTATTTGTGATGAATTTTATAATATAATTTTGATTTCTTAATAAGATTATATTTTACTAGGATTTTTTATATAAAGAAATCAATTAAGTTAATTTATTTAATTAACTTAAATAAACAAAATTTGATAAAAAGAAAAAAGAAAACTCAAAAGATAAAAATTAGGAATATTCTAAAAGAATATTACAATATTTGAGTTAAAATTTGAGTTTAAGGATTGGAGATTGTGGAAAACCTGGTTTTGTCACCAAATTTACCTTCAACCCTTGGAGATGTCCTAAGTATGTGTTTGGAAATTACAAATATTAGTAAAAGTCATGTAGTATGTGTTGCACAACTATACATATCATGTAATATTTTTTGAAAGTGTCACATGATATACATAACAATATTAGTACTTTTGGGTCAACGGTCATAATCAACCATTGATCCAAATTGATTGAACTGAATCAATTTATGTCATAAAATGAGATCGATAAGATGATCTCACAAAAATTCAATTTTGTTTTGGAATTCTCGTTACCTTATTATATCAATTTCATCCCAGCATATGAAAGTTACAAAAAGTGGGCTACTAGTCTACTAACCACCCTAACATGTTTTGATTGTTTAGTCAAATTTCAATATTAATCAACCTAATGAGGATCAGACTTGAGCAACATTAATTTAGGTGGTTCTATCGATTTCAATTTCAACATGTGTTTACATATTAATAAACATATACTAGTGTCCAACGTTTCTCATTTTCTTATTGTTTTATGCATTTAGTGATAGTCATTAATGTTATTTAAGATGGCTAAAAAAAAAGTTAGGTAAAAAAAGGAAATTAAAACATAATAAAACAAACATTAAAAAAAAAGAATTTGACTTTTATGGGTCCTTTTCTTAAATGTTTTATTTTTATTGGGCAATGAATTTTTTGAATTAATAAAAAAAAATTAAAATCGTCTCCATCAAAGATGTACATGTCTGCTTTCACTGGCTTTTGTTTCCCAGGAATCCTGGATTTTGTGCTCTTTTGCTTTCTCCATCTTTTTTCTCATCTATGGAGTTTTTAGGAAAACTAGAAAACAAAAGGCCAAATGTTGTATAATTATTTAGACGAAAAACACTCCAAGATTTCATTATTTAGACGTATAAAATTTAAATATCTATTCCGTACTCGTGATTAGTTGTGTGTATATATGTGTTATTAATGACGAACACAATAATGCTTGTCCACGATAGGTGGAAGAATTGCTTGCATTGTATTATTTGGTCTACGTACTGGAACTGATAACATTCGAGATTATGCAGGATTATACACGAAAGATCTTTTTTTGGCTTGTAACATCCTAATAAATCTTTATTTTCTGCGGGGGCGTATTGTGCCGGTTCTTTTGAGTAATATATCTGGAAATGCCCGTTGATATCTTCTTAACGCCGTTTTGGATACAACTTGTACATTCCAAAATCACTGTTGCCCCTTTTGGGGGGAGAGATACTATTTCACCAATCAAGTCGTTTTTCCATATATAGAATATCGACATTTCCTATTTTCGGGAGTGTGATAGTTTATTATGCAAAATCCTCTCTAATGCAAAACCGAGTGCATTAACTATATGGTCTTGTTCGACTTTGCCAAAAGAGATTTTCATTTAATATTGTCACTTGAGCTTATAAAGTACAAATTGTCAAAGATATATGTGATGATTCATGAAGATATCTAGGGTTGGTCAAAAGTGAAGCATCATTTTTCAAATACAATTGAATAGCCCATGGAGATGGATATATAGTAGGGATCTTTTGGCAAATCCCTAGTTTTGATTATGAATTTTGCTATATAAGAATGAAGCATCGGTGATCTGAATCCATCATGAGGTGGGTTTGTGACGCTAATTATGGCAAGTCGTTGCACGAAAATGCATCCCCGACCTTCAAACAAATGTCGAAGGCTCGATGATGTGCAGACCGACACAGCCAACCAGGATGTGGTTGGTCTAGAAATGCTTCCAAATGGTAATTTGACAATCATGATCTTCTATTCCATAATCATGTTTCATCTGGTGTTTCAATATAACCATCACGCGTCAAGTGTAGAAGATGACGTTACCAATTTACACTTATCAACTATTGAAAATAATGAAGCACAAGATTAAACACCATCATGAAATAGACGAAAGCGCGCCACTCGTAATTTGGTACTCTATGATAGCAAGTGTTAGAATTATGTGGCAAAGTTTTGATCATCCAACACACACTCTTAGTGGGCCAGACCTTGAAGGCCCATTGTGGCTCAACTAGGCTCATTAGCCAAAGTCCATCGCAGAATATAATGAAGGGATTGGGCCCATGGCAAGTATTTGGGCCTCTTTTATAAGGATAAATGCATCAAAGATTGAAAGTATTTGGGCCTCTTTATAGGGCTTTGAACTTTGGTTAGGGTTTGAAACCCTTCTCATTTGGGCCCCATCAAGATCTCAAAGTAGATGCAGCTATAAGCTTGGCAAGTTGAAACTTTTATCATTGTTATATCTATCAGAATTAAATGAAAAGATTAAGTCGTATAATTGACTATAATTGTGGTACTATTATTGTCTAATAATATTATATTGGCATAATATTTGTATATCCAAAATGGTCCCTCTATTTCCTTTCCCTAAAATGTTAAATAAAATACCAAAACTAAAAAAGTATAAGGTTGCGTTTGGAAGAGAGGACTCAAAATTAATTAATAATGTTAATTCATTGATGATTTTGTCAATAAAGCCGAATTTCAAACTCATCACTCTCATTATGAACTAATTTTTTGAATGCTTTTCGGTTTAAGAAATGTAAAGTTTATTTATTTTGAAACTTGCAAGTCAAATTCATATGTACAAACTAGGGGTGAGCACGGTCTGAAGCAAGTCGGACATAAGAAACCTCCAAAATATATTAATTGCTCTAGAGTTCGGAGATTCTCGGAGAATTCTAGAAGAAAAAAAATCCGGAATTGCTTTGTCATCGGTTCGGTTCTTTCGGAAATTCGGGTATAACAAAACGGATTTCTCGGGTTTAACTCGGAGATTCATAATTGTACAATTTAAAATAAAAATTCTTTCAAACAAAATGTATAAATATATCATACCATATTATTTAATTCAAATCTTAAAACAAATTACGAACTAAGAAACAAACTTTAAAAATTACTAACGTAGTCTTCCCTTCTGAAAAATGATAAATTACATTCACATTTTATTCATAAAATCTTCTTAATTTATAACTCATAAGTGAATATTAGAAACTTCGTCTTTGAAAAATGAAATATATATAGGTTTTATAGTAGAATTTGAAGGCACAGATAAACTTGAAGTAAATATATTTATTATATACTTTATATAATTTATAAACTAATCATTTGATTAATATAATTATTACAATTTGTGTTTCCAAAATTATCACTATATTATTTTTTATTATTTAATTACTAATTTCTTCTATAAAATCTTAAAATTATAATAGTATTAACTAATAAAATTATCCACTTAAAATTATAATAGTATTAAATAGTAAAATAATTCATTCAGCAACTAATTTAATATAGCAGCATAGATAAATGAATCAAATTAATGCTACATACATATGAATTTGTATATGTTTTTATTTTTTAAATCGGTTCTATTCGGTTCGATACGGTTTGATTTTATACAAAAATATAATCGAAGCGGTTCGGTTCGGTTTTACACAGAAAAATAATCGAAGTAGTTCGGTTCGGATAAAGTTAAACAATCACCAATTCTTTATCGATTTAGAGTGTTTCGGTCCAGATTTCTCTATAGTTCAATTATCTCCGAGAACTATACTCACCCCTACTACAAACACATTAACCATTCCGATTTGAAAAGCAAAACCTCGAGTTAGTCTTGTTTAGTTAATATTTATTGTACTTATCATCGATACCATTCAAAGCTAGTGTAAGATTCAAGCCGCCTAACATTAATATTGCTCTGCATTTATAATAATTAACAGTAAAGAGATATTGATTAATGATGTATGTATGCATGACACGTTGCTAATTGCATTAAAGCATTAATGAACTAGCAAATAAATGAAGTAGCTATTATTTCTCCATCAAAAGGTAACATTGCTAGAAAAATTAAAGTTCATTATAAAGCTTACCATAAAAAGGTAATATTGCTAGAAAAAAGAAGAGAGATCGAATTATGCAACTCAATTTTCTTCTAATTAGAGAACTTAATATTGTTGGCCATATTCTCCATTGGGGTAGACTAGTTTATTAACTAGACTTCTTCTTTTTGATGTCATGTACTTTATAACTCATTATCAATAGAAACAAGATCGAACTTTTATGATCAAACTTAATGTTGTTATACTCACAACTGCAACTAATGCTATATATATGAGAACTTACTTAATTAAGTTGTTTTTCTAACTAACTTGTTCCAACAAAATTAGATCAAACTGGTCGGACCAAACCAAGATTCACATATGTACTTTGTCTAATAACTTATATCTTGTTCCATTTTGGTGCACTAATTTTGTCCTTTCCAATTTTTGGTTCTTTAAATATCGATTTTTTTAAATTTTAGTTCTTTCGGCTGCCACATCAGATTTTTCGATGACCATGTCACATATTTCAGTTGCCACGTTAGATTTTCCGATGTCACGTCAAGAATTTTGATTCTTCCGACAAAAAAAGATTAAAATTTGAAAAAAAAAAAGATAGTTAACAGACTAAAATTAAAAAAAGTAAAGTTAGTGCACCAAAATTGGACAAGGCCTAAGAGCATTTACAACAATGAATTTTTTTTGAGTTATAGTTACACTTCCTCTCCTCCACCTACCCTTCCACCTCATCATTCCATTAGCTACAGTTCACACTTTTTAACTCCCCAACCATATCATTGGTTAAAATGAAAATTAATTAACATGATAAAGTTGGAAAATTACAATATATAAGAGAAATTACATTAAAAAATAAGATTCAAAAAAATCTATACAATATTTAATGCCACTTTGATTTAATCTTAACACACATTTGTTGATACATATATTTAATACAAAATCAGACACATTTTCATATATTTTTTTCAAAAAATTAATTAAGTATATATTTAAATTGAAGCAATAATAATAGGAAAATGAATAAAAATAATTAACCATCATTATTTCATCAAAAAAATGGAAAAATAAAATAATAAATATATTAATTTTGTAATTAACATTTTTTTCTCAGGTTATCAACCCTTAACTCTTCCCACCTCGATTATTGTGCAAATGCCTTTGTAAAACCCCTTCCAATAGATTTGAGTTATAGTGATCTAACTATAACTCTTTTTTTTACACATTATCAGTGCTCTAATTTCCGACCTAAAATTGATATTTCTCCTTAAATAAAATATCCGTACTTTATATTATAGTTAAAGAATAATTGATTAAAAGTGAATTATTAAATAAAACTTAAATTTCTAGTAATCGAATGATAAATTAAATAGTATGTAAATGAAATTAAAACTGGAACTTGGTTTAGCTGGGATTAATTCTACACATCATACCAAAATTAGTATAGATAAACCACAAAAACTTGAAAATATAGCACAACGTCATTTTCAATTCCCCACACTAAATATAGACTAGAAAATACAATTATGGATTATTACAAGAAAAACAAAATAATTGAAAACATTAAAAGGAAAAACTTGACAACGTACGATAAAATAATTATTTTGTGGTCCTAATAAAATTATTTATGAAATCAATATTATATATAACGTACGGTCCTAAAATATTTGATGCTAAAGTTATAATAGCTTTATTGTATGATGATATAAAAAAATTCTACCTTCGTTTTAAATTGTATGGGCTTGTATTCTCTTTGGTATAATAAAATTTACTTATTCATTTACCATTATACCCCTATTAATAGGAGGGTGTTTGGCTAAGCTTATAAGCTCATTAAAAGAGCTTATACGATGTTAAGTGCTTATACGCTCCTCAAAAGTGTTTGGCTAACTTTTAAAAATAAGATCTTATTTTATGAGCTTATAAGATGTAAGGAGCTTATAAGCTATTTTTTGAAAAGTTGGGAAATCCCAACTTATTTCTAAAATAAGAGCTTATTTTTCAAAACAGCTTCAAATTTAATCATTGAAATTACACAAATGTCATTACTAACAACTTATAAGCTCCACCATCTTATTTATCCAAACACTTCAACAACTTATATTAAACTTAAATTAAACATCTTATAAGCTCTAAAAACATCTTATAAGATATGATAGCTTATAAACTCTAAAAATAAGTTTAGCCAAACACCCCCTAGGTCTATAAGCTCATTAAATTAACTTATGTAGAATATAAGAGTTGGTTTCTTGTGAGACAGTCTTATGTGCAATGTGGTCGGACACGGTTGTGTCCAGGACATGGTGGACAAAAAAAAAAAAAAACATATACTTGTAACTCTAAAAGGCATACTTATAGATTGAGATAAATGTCACATACCTATATCGACTGTATCTGGGATATGACAGTGTGCCAATTACCGCTATTATTTTTTCGTGCAAGGCATGATTATGCGCGAGAAAAAAAAAATCACATGCCTATAATAAAAAAACACATATTTATAATTAAAAAAGACATACTTATATACGGTTGTCACACACACTATATCGTGTTCTTAGATACGAGTGTATTTAAAAGGTGTTGCACATGACACGAATATATATATATATATATATATATATACATACAAGTTTTAGCGATTATATAACTATGACCGAGGGATTATTATTTTTCACAAACTAGTCATAATAAAATCGCCGCCAATGGCCATACCATGTCCTCTTCTATAAAACCCCTAAATAGAAAACTAATGGCTCTACTTACGTGTCCTTGTACACTGTCTTCAACTTGATCACCGTATGATGTTAGATATATACTCATCAGGTACTAACGTATATACTTTTATGGTATTACTTACATGCAGAATAAAAAATCAATACCTATAGTGAATGAGCAAGTACTACTTTAAGGGTATCTATACATGTGATACGTGAAAAATATATATTTAATTCTTATTAGTGAATAGAAAGTAATACTCATTGAATAAAAAGTACTATTTTAAGAGTATTTACGTGATACTTGAAGGGTATATATTTAATATCATATTTTAACATGAAAAAATAATATTTTAAGAGTGTACATATAATATTTAAAAAATACATATGTGACGCTATGCTCTGGGGTACAGACGTACAGTATATAAGTTATTGCCAAAACTAACAAGAATAAGAATAAGAAAACAAAACTCTCTCTCTCTCTCAACAATCATGTCCAGGTATTCTACAGAAGGCTTCTCCGGCAACCCACCGCCGCCGCTGCCGAGCAGATATGAGTCTCAGAAGAGAAGAGATTGGAACACATTTGTGCAGTATCTGAGAAACCACAGTCCTCCAGTTCCAGTATCAGAGTGCAACCATGGCCATGTCCTTGAGTTTCTAAGATACCTAGACCAGTTCGGAAAGACTAAGGTTCACTTGCATGGCTGCCAGTTCTTCGGGCAGCCTGCACCTCCGGCAATGTGCGCCTGCCCGTTGAAGCAGGCGTGGGGCAGCCTCGACTCCCTGATAGGGCGGATGAGGGCAGCGTACGAAGAGCACGGAGGATCACCGGAGACGAACCCGTTCGGTGAAGGAGAGATTAGGGTTTATCTGAAGGGAGTGAAGGACTCTCAGGCTAGGGCTAGAGGGGTTTCGTATAAAAAGAAGAAGAACAACAAAATCAGTCTTGCAGTTGATATGAATGAGGATTTCATTGAGATTCCCAAGTAGAGAATTAAGCTGGATTTAATCACCTATTTTTCCAGGTAATTTATGGTAATTATATATCGAACTTTCTTCAATGTGTGTGTGTGTGTGTGTGATTTGTAGGAAAATGCAAAGAAAAAAACAAAACAAAATGGTTAAATTTCCAGAAATAAATGAAGGCTCAAACATGATGAAACTGAAATTGGAGCACACAAACTACTACTAGAAAGTAGAAACATCGAAAAAAGATGTACGGACAAATCAAAAAACCTTAAATCCACATTCCCACAAAAAACCCTAATTCACTTTCTGCATTTTTGGTGAACCAGATCCTATACGCATTAGTCAAAATTAACTTTGAGGCAAGTTTTTTTTATAGTAATAATTTTGATCTCTCTCTCTCTCTCATAATGCAAAAGACTGGTGATGATCTAATTTCAGGCTTAGTTATGTATTTAATTAAGAGCTGGACTCCTGTGAGACCGTCTGATGTGCGACGGCACTCGCGCACGGTCGTGCGCTGGGACACGGTCGTGTCCCAGGACATGGTCGACCGTGCGCGGGAACACATACTTATAGCACAAAAAGACATATTTATAGACAAAAATCACATACTTATCTCGACCGTGTCCCAGGACACGACCGTGCGCCACAGATTGCTCTTAGTTTTCACGCGAGGCACGGTCTGTCCCAGGGCACGGTCGTGGGCGAGAAAAAAAAATCACATACTTATAGTGAAAAATCATATACTTATTATTGAAAAAGACATAATTATACACTGCAGTCGCGCACGGTCGTGTCCTGGGGCACGGTCGACCGTGCGCGAGTGCCGTCGCATGTGAGACGGTTGCATATGAGTATTTGTGTTTATTAATGTACCTTTTACAAGTTTATGGTCCTTTTTTTTTTTTTTTTGTTCCTGAAAATCTCAAATTCTCAGGTTTAATTTTGTATTCAATGTACTGTTACAAGTTTTTGGTCTTTTTTTTTTTTTTTGAAATCCCGTGAATTTGAATGGCCTCTGTGTATTTCCATCCAAAAGAGGAAAATTAAGGAAGAAAAAGAAAATGAAAACCCTAAGTAGGCATCTTTTCTAGAGGTGGCTTGACGTTTGTAGGGGCATTAGGCAAGTCATAAAAAAATGAGGTTTTTAAATTTAGACATAATTATAAGAGTAACATTTATGTGTACAAGTTCGTAATCGGGGTCGAGTCCGAATCGATCCATATCCGCAAATGTTTTTAGGTGTTGATACATGTAACTTGAAAAAAAAATGAAAGAATTTCAGTATAATATACATGTAATACTTTATGTGATATTACTTATACCCTTATATTAACATAGTAATTTCTTCATTTAATATATAAATGTGCAACTAAAATCACATAATAGTATGAGTAATATCACATAGAAGTTTGTTGATCTAAAAATGAACTGAATTTTTTTTCTTCTAAGTTACACTATATAAAGGTCATGATATTTGTATATAAAAGTCATACAAATACAATATATAAATGTCTCAACACCTAAAGTGAAAAAAGATATTCAAAAATGCATGGATCTGGGTTGGGTCGTCCCACTTGCATGAATCAAGATTCATGCAACTAGTGCACAAGAGTTTTGGTGTAATTTTAATTGTTAGATCCCTTTTTAAACAATGCATTTTAAGAGTTGGAAAATGTTAAAAATGCCCATCATTAGTAACTCTTAATATGACCACCGATAATATATGTAATGATCTTATCCAATAAGTTATGAAAAATTAAATTAATAGATATACTAGATATCTGATACATCAATAGTGAATACATATTAACATATCCAATATTGGTATGACATAATTGTTTAGTTAACATAATTGTTTAATAATTATACTTTGAAAGTTGAAAAAAGAGAGTCAATTCTACTTTAGAAAATATGCTTCTTATATATATATATTCTTTAATATTCCTATATTTTATGGGTATATATGATGATCTCCCCACTTTCACTGGTGGTAGAATTGGGGCATAATTCTTGTCATAACAACTAAACATGTATTTGTCAGGGAAGACTAGAAAAAATACAACCTTTTCTCAAATGGCCAATTAAAGAAAAAAATTCACAATGTGTCAAAGTAACACAATCTTATAAATTTAGAATGTTTCTCGATCAAAATCAAGTTTTGAAAAGTTGTAGTTTTTATTAATAAATTTAGAGGTAGTGGATGAGAGAGGGAGGAGAGACAAAAAAAAAAAAAAAAAAACTAAAACTTTGGGTGAAAAGTTATATATCCATAGATAATTTGTTTTTTCACTATCTTAAAACATATATACTAAATATATTATGTTATTTTGACTAATAGTGAAAAAATTGGTTATAATGACAATTCGAGCAAACGTTATGATTTTTCTAACAATTAACCCTTATATTTATAACACAGTTGCGTATATAAATTTCAGTTCGATTTTAGACTTTTACGGATGGATGTTTAAATTGCTGACGGGTGGACTTTTACAAAATGTGAATTCCTGAGTCCGCACCATGGACAGAATCCGAAGGAGGAATTCACATTCAATCAAACAATATCCTTTCAAATGGTATATATATGTCTATTATTTCACATGAACAATATTAGTGATGATTGATTTTGATATCTATAATGAATATATGATCTTAAAACTATATATATATATATATATATATATGTGGACACATTTACAGAGAACCTTTTATGATTGCACATTATTTTTTAGGTATCTACTTGAATTTGTTTCCAACACGTACATCAAATATTTAATTTTTCCAAAGAGAAGACAGTAATATAGTAATTAAATATTGTACCATACTCTAACCTGCCCATGTTCCCCCACAAAAACTGGTCCCATAGGCACCCATCCCTGTCAATATTAATATTTTTATTTTCTGATTATTTATGTTTTAATTTTTTTCAAACTAAATCTTTTATTTTTTAAAATTTTCAAAATTGTTGTATTAATCTATTAATTGTAATTTTTATAAAGAAATTAAATTTTCAGTGATTACTTTATAAAAGATTTAGTTTGAAAGTAGTAAATAAGAATAATTTCGTGAGTCCATTACCCAACCACCAAAACATTAATCTCACGAGTAGGTCTTGCGTGCCCCCGGGGCACCGTGCCCCCAAACATTTATTATAATACCTTTAAGTAATATGTATAATACCTTAACATGTAACAAGTAGTACCTTGAATAATACTTTTACTAAAACATATATTTCAATTATACACGTAATACCTTATGAATATGCAACTAATACCTTATGAGTATACCACTAATACCTTCAAGAATATATCACTAATATCTTATGAATACACTAATAATACCTCATGGATATATACCTAATACCAAACTAATTATACCTTTGGAGGTACGGTGCACCGGGGGTACGCAAGTTTTTGCCTAATCTCACACTCATATACATTATAGGAAAAATTCATGAGCTACTATCCGTTTTTAGTCCCATAGAAATGTATTTTTTAATTTTGTCCAATTTTGGTTCTTTTTTCACCGGATTTTCAATTTACCGGCTACATCTTGGCGAGTGCATTACACTCACCCTCAATCTGTAGTCGGAAAATCAATAATCCGGCGAAAAAGGACCAAATTAGAAAAATATTTCAATTACAGGACCAAATTTGAACACTAACTCTGGGGATGACAAAAAATGAAGTTTTCCCTATGAATTATAGGTTGTGATTGGGTGAGTTGATTTATCTCACTAAAGAATATTAATTCTTAAAATGATCTCACACATATCATCTTTTAGTTGTAGTCCTGTAACTATCTTTTTTTTTTTTCAATATTTGTCTGATTTTGCTCGAAATTCAAATTTTGTTTACATATTACATGGATGTCGAAATTGAAAATCCAATTAAGTCAGCAATTCCGACGTGCACATAGGCAAAACTCAAATTTCTGAGCAAGTCAAGTGAAATTGGAATAAAAAGTGATAACTAAAACTTGAATACATGGAATTTGTGGTAAGATATTATGGATAAGATATTATGCAATTTTCCCTAAACATCATCACCATTTTATAATCATTGCCTAAACTACTAATTCTCTATCTTCTTTGCATAAGTTTTATAATTCTCCACTTCAAAATTGATCAATTCATCTGTCAGCCTCATTTCTGTATAAATGCAGATCAATAAATACAGGTCCGACAATATTGCTGAATAGTAATGTATGTTCAAATTGTGTACCAAACATTAATATTGATGAAATAAATGAATAGGCGATCTATTGAAAACTGGTACATTTCTGTCTTTATTAATTTATTTATCTTTGTTGGTTCACCAGAACCACAAAGTAATCAATTAACACACCACACGAGATATCAACCCACGAGAATTTGGAGTGTCTTAGATCTACATATGCAGATTTCTTATTGAGCTGGACTTCTGTGAGGCCGTCTCATGTGCGACGGCACTCGTGCACGGTCGTGTGCTGGGACACGGTAGACCGTGCGCGGGAACACATATTTATAGCACAAAAGACATACTTATAGACAAAAATCGCATACTTATCTCGACCGTGTCCCAGGACACGACCGTGCGCCACATATTGCTCTTAGTTTTCACGCGAGGCACGGTCTGTCCCAAGGCACGGTCGTGGGTGAGAAAAAAAAATCACATACTTATAGTGAAAAATCACATACTATTATTGAAAAAGACATACTTATACACTGCAGTCGCGCACAGTCGTGTCCTGAGGCACGGTCGATCGTGCCCGAGTGTCATCGCATGTGAGACGGTTGCATATGAGTATTTGTGTTTCTTATTTTTGCTTTTATCTGTGGGGTAGCCTTTTGTCTTGGAGGAAGGGGTGGGTCCTACTATTAAGACAAATGCAGGACTAAAATTAAAAGATGAGTTTATTATAAAAATGAGGGGAATATCAATTTTAGTTGGGAAGTTAGGCCTTGAGTCTAGTTTAATTTGGTGCAATAAGTTTTTTTTTTTTTTTTTTTCAATTTTGGTGTCTTATCTTCTCAGCTTCAGTCTTTTTTGGTCGGTATTGCCAAAAAAGCTGATATGGTTGTCGAAATTTGACTGTCATGTCAGATTTTCCGGCTTCCATGTCAGAATTTCAACAGCCCCATATTAACAATTTTAGTTGTTCTGATAAAAAATGACTAAAATTTAAAAATATCAACAATTAAGGGACCAAAATTGCAAAACGCAAAATTAGTACTGTAAAATTAGACAAGAGCTAAGCTACCGGATTAAGCCTAAGCTAAAATTTCATAACAAGGCCTAAGCTAAATTTTTCCCTCCAAATTGGCTAGTTAATTAGGTTGTTTGGCAATTTAGCACTTTCATTTGATGGGCCTAAGAAATTTTTTCAAGTTTCAGCCCTAATCATTTGGGCCGAATTCGCATGTGTAGCACGTGAGCCCTTGATTTCAGGTTTGTTGTTCGTTTAAATCACAATAGGGAAAAAATCAATTTTAGTCCATTTAAAAAATCACTGTCCAATTTTCGTCCAGCATGAAAGTGATTTTCAATTTTAGTCCAATTAAGCTAAAAATCATCACTATTTGGTCCATTTTTGGCTTAATTGGACTAAAATTGGAAATTGAAAATTGAAAACCGCTTCTATGATGGATGAAATAGTGATAAAAATGGACCAAATAGTGACGATTTTTGGCTTAATTGGACTAAAATTGAAAATCGCTTCCATTGTGGACGAAAATTAGACAGTGACTATTTAAATGAACTAAAATTGAATTTAACCCAATCACAATATTTAGAGGATTGAGATCTTTACAGATCAATTGTAGGTATTTTAATTTAATATTATTAATCTAGATATATATTGCAAGAAAAGATGCAGTAAATTTCCTATATATGTTATTACAGTATTGATGCCCCTTTGTGAATTTGACATTGAAGCTTGGGAAAGATCAATCATTGTTGCTTTTCGTTGTTGGTTGAGTTTGGAGATTAAATTAGGGTTCTTGCTTTTCAAGAGTTTGGGGCTTTCGATCCCCTTTCTTCAATCTGATTTAAGGTTTTTTTGAATTAAGTTTTAGATTTAGGATTATTTGATTTGATGTAATTTTGTTTTTGATTTTCGATTTTCACTTTCTTTTTTTTTTTGTAAAAGTGATGTGGCATTATTTTGGCTTCATTTTAAAACTAGAAGAAATGCCACATGTCCAATAAAAATACAAATCAGCGCCACATCAGACAGAAGCCAAAGATTGGGGGCGAGTGCATCACACTCGCCGTAAACCGGCCGGCAAATCGCAATTCCGACGAGATTTGACTGAAATTGGACAAATTTCGGCTTTAACTGGATTAAAATTGAAATTACGCTTATACATGGACCAAAAGCAGACAGTAGCCCTTTAACGGGACCAAAGATAAGTTTTTCCATGTGCTAATCACACACAAATTAAACCTAAGTTGGCCGTTCGAGCTAAATTTAAGTCAAATGTTCGGTTGTCAATAGATAAAGGATAATCATCAGCCCGAAAAGATAACAGGTAAAATTGCCAGAACCAAAACGTTAATAGATAAAACATAATAATTAATTCCAAAACTATAGATATGGTTAACTAATTAATTAAATATATATAGCAAGCAAAATGAATATAAAATCACTATGGAATGACTAGTCTTTCAACTATATAAGAATTAAAGTTCATAAAAAAAATAAAAAAGAGAGGCATAAAGTGGTTCTTGTTCCATTTTCATCATGACAAAATAACTAATTTTCAATATGAAAAACAAAACTAATTAACCTATCTAGCTAGATACATAGAGCTATTAAAATACTACCTCCGTCCCACTCTATTTTTGCCTACTTTGACCGGACATAAAACCTAAGAAAATGCAATTGACTTTGATGGGATGTGTTAACTTTATGTTTTTTGTACTTTAATTAGAATTTAAAAGGGGAATTTAGGTGACAATTTTGTAAAATGACAGAAATGTAGGGGTAAGGAGAGAATTTTTCGCCATTTATGGGGTTGGCAAATTAGAATGAGACAAACAAAAATGTCAAGTAGACAAATTAGGCCGGGACGGAGGGACTAATTTCGAGTGGCCGAGTTTTCACGAGAACACTAAATTGTTAGCTAATTTTAGCCGTAATATTGATCCCATGCATTTATTTAATTTTTCAGCTTGTCGATCAAATAATTTTTCTAGAAAAGTCAAATAATTTAATGAAACACTGTAATAGATCAGCTTGGTGGTTGCTATTTGCTAAAGTATTGAATAACCAATAATTCAGCATTACATCAAGGAACCCTCCACATTCATTAAACTTTGCAAGATTTTCATTAAATTAACAATATTTCATTCGTACTAAAATAAATATGATTTTATTTATAGCAAAAGAACAAAGAATACAGAAATAAATGGCATTATAATTAAGCTTTCTACCCAATATAACTAACAAGCATCCACCAACAAAGAAAAGAAAGCAACATGGGCTATATATAAACAAGTGTTGGCCTCGTTCAAAACCTTATTATGCTAAAAAATCTAAAATATCTTCATTTTAATTCTTCAAATTAAATGCAATATTGAGCACATTTATTTTTTTGACTTGTTTTGTTTTCAACCAAACCTTATAGGGACTTCTTTGTTGTTCATAGAGTTTAACTATCAGTGCCCTGATCTCATCTGCGGTCATATAGGTTCTAACTTCTAAGTTGTTTCAATGGTGTTACAGTTTCCTGGCAGGAAACTCTTGGCCGTGAATTTGGGCGGCGTCGTGGTGTTCATTTTCCGACATGATTGGAGTAGCCTATGGCAGTTATAGTTTTCACGAGTATTAGATTTCTTGACGCCCCTTCCTCCACGGCTAAAATGTTGACGTCAGAATTTGTAGAGCACAAATTCCTAACCAAACACCCAAATTAACCGGTTTGAACCCATAGAAATTAACCGAATTGAAGAACAATACTTGGGCCCCAGGACGTTTTTTTTTTTGCTAATCATGAGAAGAGTACTTAATGTTTGAATACAATGAATCTTGAGTTTTTGGGATCAAAAAGTGGATCCATTATTCATGCTATGAGTCCTATTTATAAACTAAACCTAAGATACACAACTTGGTGGGTAAGAAATTGGTTTCACGTACGTTTCAGCGATGAAAAACATGGATTCATTTGACATAGATTCAATTTGATCTTAAATTTGTTTCCTTTTATCTTGATATGAGCGTTATTCCCTCCTTATGTGTAAATATGACCAAGTACTCCCTCCGTTCTTGCTATTTTGCCTAGGTTGACCCGGTACTGAGTCTAAGAAATAGTTGTTGACTTTGATTTGATGTGTTATTTTAATGTTTTTGAGTGACAATTTTGTAATTTAAAGGTATAATTTGAGTGCAAATTTTGTAAAATGAAAGAAATGGAGGGGTAAGGGAGTAAATTTTTTTTTTTTGCCATTTTTGGGCTGGTAAAATAAGATGGGACAAACAAAAACGGAAAGTAAAGAAAATAGAGCGGGGTGGAGGGAGTATTAATTAGTCGCCTTGGCTTGCTCGACTCTCCCACAACGATTCTGGCCGGTCTTTGCTCAACTCGGTTCTTTCTGACCCGACTTACCGGTCCTTTACTTAGGGGTATAGCAAAAAGATGAAGGTTTTAAATTAAATTCACTAAACCCGGCTTTCAAATAAATAAATAAAAATAAAGTTTGATCAATTATTGAAGAAATCAAATTTAGGAGTTCCACACGTACCTAAAACTTGTTGATGGTAATGTATCGATGATCATACGGATCTATTGTCTCAATCATGATTGTGTATAAGTTTATTGAATAATGTATTAAACTAATATTAAAATTCTCAGACAGGTTATTGAGAGTACCACTCATGTAAATTTCAGTCTTGCGATTCTTAGCAAGAAGAACAATATGTACTTTTGGCAACGGTGTGGGCAAAATATATCATAAAATTAATAGTTTTGTGTGTCAGTGTCCAATCATGCTGACTAAATTATTAATGGTCGAATTCAAATTTAAGTTTAAATACAAATGTTAGAATTTTAAATTTACAAGTATATACGTTTAGGTTGAAATTAAAGTTGTAGTACCATTGTTCACCTTTTTCTTTAGGCTACTACCGCAAGTGTACGGTGTAGATTGCAGAACACGGTAAACAAGGTCGATCACACAGAGACTATTATCTAGGAATAATCGATTACTCAAATTCAACCCCTAATTTTATCTAGACTATTCTATGTAGAAGACTTGAAGTATAACCTACTGAGCATCAGTCAGTTCTAAGACAAAGGTTACTCAGTAGAGTTCAATCTAATTAAACAAGTGTCTTATCAAAGACAACAAAACAATGACAATCAAGCTATCTGGAACTAGAAGAGGAAACATCTACATAGCAGAATGGAGCTCTGCTAAGACAGCAACCCTGCTTCATAGCAAAAGGAACTCCAAAAGCTAGTTAGCTATGACATAAGCGAATGAGTCATTGAAACTTCAAACTAGCTAAAAAAGGTCTAGTTAGAGGGCTGTCGGATATTGCATGTCTACAAGAAAGAAAGCATCTATGGAGCATGTCAAGAAGGAAAACAAGTAAATAGCTCATTCAAGAACAAAATTCAGAGATCAACCAATAGGATACTGGATCTACTTCACATGGACCTATATGGACCAATAGATCCCGAGTGGTAAAAGGCTTGGGGGGGGGGGTAAATAAACCTTTTTAAATTTTTAAACTTTTTACTCCAAAAGACTATAAGTCCCTACAATGAGCAGTAACTACAGAGCTTGCCGTTTCAGAATGAGGTTATTGTTTTAACAGTAAGCTTGGGGACTTAGAAAAAGTTTCATGCAGTGGAAACACTTGTAAAATATGATGTTTGCTGAAAGCTTTTGAAGATAATGCACTATGCTTTTATGATAGTTAGATATACAAGAAACAATAAGCTAAACACACAGCAAATATATAGTGGTTCAAGGGTGGAGTAATTTATCTACATCCACTGTACTCCTATACTCGGGAGGAACTTTGTTAAAGGTAGATTGGTTTATAAAGACTCAACTAATACAATCAACACCCTAAAAAGAACAAGCATACTACCTCAAAGGTTATAGCAGTGACCAAAATAGTCCATACAAGATATCTACTCTTCAACAAGAGTGAAAAACTACTTAGCAGGAATTACCCTATGTTAAGAGACTCCTAAAACAATCGATAAGATATAATAAAAAGGTTTTCTTCAACTCTGGGGGCAGCAAGCACTGAAACAGTTAAGTATATCAGGTAGCTAGCCTGCTGCTATATAGATTGAGTGACTGAAACTTTATAAGTTGTTGTATGCTTGAAAACTTTGAATGCTCGGAATTACTTTGTGATCTCAGTAGTTTCAATAATTGTTTCAGGTGCACTCTTCATCTATTTATAGGCATGGAAAATTCTGCCCATTGAATGAAGCAATATCCCTTGAAGTGAGGTGACATTCTCTGATTAGTTCGTACAAAATCTTCTGTAAATTTTGGTACACCGTTGCCACTGCGCCTTCATTATCTGCAGCTTTGTCCTTTGTCCTTTAGATTCCTCTAGGTGTCATCTTTTGATTAACCCTCACTTGATTGTTCCTACTAGTAACTCAGAGCGCACTGAAGTTGAGATAATGATTTCCATAACTAGGTTGCTGCATCGTCCTTTAGTGTAGCTAGCTTGTTGATGTATGCAGTAAGCTCGACTAGCTTGTTTTAGTAACCTTTCTTGCTTGTTGTGGCTCTTCCATGCTTTTTAGTAACCTTCTAGCTTTTTGGAGTGACCTCCAGTTTTCATGCAAAGACCTTGACTTATACTAAACTTTTACAAAATAATTCCTAAAGTACAAGATTAGTAGATCATATCAATTACATGTTTTGTCTCATCAAAATATATACATTAATTCCTAACAAACATCAATTATTAAAAAGTTGGGGTTTTGCAGATAGGTCCCTAGAGTTAATCAATTTACAAAATATCACCCCTCAGCTAGCCCTCATCCTGCCACCGTCATCGCCACTGCCAACCGCTGCTTCTCCATTGTTTTTAGATCAGAATGCCCAAGTTGCGCTCTCTCCGATGCAATACTCCTTCCCAGCCTTTTCAGTTTCGATTTCAGATCAGGATGACCAGGTTGCACCCTCCTTAATAAGCCCCGTAGTCTCCCATCCTTCATCACCAACGAAAACAGGACCTACACCATCCCCAGCTCCACCATCTGCACCCTATTCAACGGGTAGAGATCCACCCGAAAGCGCTTTGAGAGCATCCTTAATCGACCTCATAGCCGATCCTTGACTCCTCACAATCTCCACAAGACCAAAAATGATATCCCTTTTGTGCCCGATAATGGGGCGAAAGGAATCCATGCTCAAAAGGCTGAAAACGGAGGCAGCAGCGCACTGGGCAGCGAAGGGGGAAACAGGGTGGTGGAGGGCGTGGGCGACCAAGAGCGGCTGCTTCCATCGATGAGAACGCTGCTTCCAACAATCTGAGTTTGCCACTTCTGCTTTTATCTCTCTCTCTCTCTCTCTCTCTATCTCTCTCTGAGCCGAGCTAGGTGGTGTTTAGGCTGCTGTTAAAAGGAGTCGGGAAGTTTTCGACGACGTGTAGTTGCAGGAAGTGGCAGAGCTGCAAGGGAAGGGCGTTGGGTTAGAATTAGAAGGGGGCTGGCGTGGAAACCCCCTCTCGACGTGGAACGAAAAAAATGAAAACTATATTCCACGCGTGAAATAACCGGCCACGTCATCAAGTTATCTCCTACATCAGGTGACAAGATATTTTTGACAAGAAAGTGTAACTTACGGTGTATTTTTATGAAATGGTAAAATTAAAGGTTAATGTTATAAATAGGGTAAACATACGGGGTGTTTTTGCCACTTTTTCTATATATATATATATATATATATATATATATATAAGGATTAATTGTTGCTAACTTTATTAATTTTGATCAAATTTTGGAATATTAGCTAATACTCCCTCCGTCCCTGCTAACTTTGCCTACTTTCCTTTTTTGTTTGTCCCAGCTAATTTTGCCAGCCCAAAAATGGCAAAGAAAAATTTACTCCATTACCCTTCCATTTCTTTCATTTTACAACTTTTGCACTAAAAAAACACACATTAATTACAAAATTGCTACTCAAAAACATTAAAATAACACATCACATCAAAGTCAACAATTTTTCTTAAACTCCGTGCGGTCAAACCGTGATAAAGATAAGGGGGACGGAGGGAGTACAACGTAAACTCGTATATACTTTTACCATTCTAACTAACATACAATTTTTTTGGACTATAGCGATGATGATGATTTTGGTTGTGCTCAATGATGTATTCTTCCATCTCCAACCTTTTTTTATAATACTTTTTCCATAATAAGTGTACACTCAGTGTTTTCACAGCATATTGAACAACTACTCGTTGGTTAGAATTGCCAAAAATATGAAATTTCATGTTAATTATATTTGCTAATATTATTTGGTTACAATTACAAATTAAATAAGTTTGTGATTTATTTCTTCACAATTAACCCTATATATAAAATAAACATGATTTACTTACACTTTTAGAGCCCTATACAATATTGCAATTAATATGTGTTTATTAAGATCTATAAATTTTTCTCAAATAACATAATTACTCTCACTTTTTAGATTCATTTATCAAATTCTTAGGTTTGTTGATAGTTTTAAGATTTATAAAAAAAAAAAAAGCAAGATTTATTAGTTATTTTTATTGGTAAATTACATCTTTTAATTTCTAATTTCTTGATTTAATTTAAATACATTTCATACATATTTACAATATATTCTAAAATAAATTTCAGATTTTATCTATTAATTTATTTTCATATATATATATATATATATATATATATATATATATATATATATATGAAATGGATGAAACTATACACACCCCAAAATTCAACATACACACCCCATTTAAAAAAATAAAAGATATAAAAACACAACTTTTGGGGTGTATTATGTGAAATATCATAATTTAATCATATAATTCATATAATAATTTGATTTTACTGGGTAGTTTTTATAAGTAAATTGTAATAGTTTTTGACTTTATTTTTAAAACACGATTTAATTTTTCGTACAAGGACATGCGTGTGCAATTTTAGTCCATATCAACAAAATGTCATTTCACTTAATTTGCATCTCACATTTCAGATTTCTGACCATTTTTTTTTCCACACAACATTTGTTGAAAGAAAGAAAGATTGAATTACAAACCTCTACAAATATATATAGGATTAACAAGTCAAAATGTTAAACCTTCAAAAGTCATGATGTGGCCGAACTTTTGGTATGAATCTTGTGTTACATTTATTATTTCATTTGTTATTTTATTATCTTTAATATATGACAAATGTTAATTAATTAAATGTGACGTTATTTGACACATGCATGTGATGTTAATTAGGTGATTAGTTTAGAATAGACAAATTCTTGTATGAAACCGTCTCACAGATCTCATTCCGTGAGACTGGTCAACTTGACCCGGTCAAAAGTCAAAAGTCAACGGTTAAAAGTCAACAATTAACGATCAAAAGTCAATGCCGGTCAACACTGTTGACCAAAAGTATTATATAATGTAAAAGTAGACACAACATACATAAACGTATTACAGTATGAATGTAATACTTTTACTTTTATAAGATAATTTTTTTATGTGTATCATGTGTGACAAAGTTTTGAGAAATTATATAATACTTTTGTATGTTTTAGGTATTACTTTTCAACATATTATGTAATACTTGTGTAAAATAGTATGATTTTGGATTTGGTTAGAGTGTATGAAAATATGTAATACTTTTATGTGTAGTAGGTAATATTTTTCTATATATCATCTAATACTTTTGTAATATATCATACATTATATGTATATAATACAAAAGTATTATCCGATCTATAGAAAAGTATCACCTAATATACATGAAAGTATTACATTATGAATTATTAAATGATACATAAAAGTATATTACCTAATACACACAAAAGTACTATTGCATTATAAGAACATAATTACATCACACACTACTTTTATGTGCAACATGTAATACTATTGAAATCAACAAGTAATACTTTTATATACATCATGTGATACTTTTATGTGTAACATGTAATACTATTGAAATCAACAAGTAATACTTTTATGTGTATCATGTAATACTATGAAGTATTAGATGATATATATAAAATATTGTCTAATACACAAATGTAATACTTTTATGTCACTACAAGAAAAATGCACATAGACTACGCCACTGCCCCCTCCGTCGCTGCCCTCGCCGCTGCCCCCTCCGTCGCTGCCCCCTCCGTCGCTGCCCTCGCCGCTGCCCCCGCCTCTGTAGATACTTTTTTTCTCATACCTTCTCTCATCCCCGCCTCCGTAGCTCACCCACGCCGCTGCTCTCTCCTCCACTGTCATCGCTGGTGCTACCCCCACCGCCTCTTCCCTCACGCCGCTGCTCCCGCCTCCGCTAACCTCGCTGTCGCTGCTCTCTCCGGTCACCAGTCTTTCTCTCCTGTTCGCGATTCTCTCTCCCCTGCTTTTCTACAATCCTTATCAGGTAATTTCCACTCATTTTTCTCTCCATTACTTTAATTATTTTTCTGCATAATTCATTTTCTATGACATTCATGAAACTACAAAATAGTGTAATCTTGGTGGGTCTGAATTTAATCTTGATTATGTGTTGTTCTTCCCCTGATATGGATTCTGACGGGAACGTGCACTTCTCATCTTGTTGAGGTATGATTTCTCTTCTTTTTTTCTCTTTTATTGATCATCACTGATCAATTTCCCACTTTATTTAACCTTTTCCTACCATAATTTATGTCCGATACTTGTCTTGTTCCTAGGGCAAACGACATAGATTTGAGGAGGTCAAGATTGAGCTTGGAAAGGGCCAGCACCGCACCCCTTAATATACAGGTCACTAATTTCTCAAATATGGGTTTCTTATGTTTATTTCAGAAAGGAAAAAAAATAAAGCATTGATTTTTGTGTATGTTTTTCTTATGTTAACTGTGGGTCTTGCTTCTTGTTGTGTGTGTGTGTTACTGTGTTTAGGAGCTATCTTTGTTTTTTCAGATTACATTTTGATTTTGAAGTAACTGACATCGTTTGTTGTTCTGCTGTTTTACCAGTCGGCCTATGGATAAGGAACTTCCTCCTGTAAGATATCGCACTCCTCTATAATATGTTTAGAATTTATAGTCATAAAAGTGGCATACGAGTGTTGCGTCTTGTATCGATGTGTTTCCATCCTTCATGTTGAGCAACATCGCCGTAAGAATTTTCTTGCTTTGATAAAGTTGCATGATCAAAACCTTGCTTCCTTTTGAATTTGTTTACCACATTTTGTGTCTTATGCACTAACTGTCCAGAAGTGGTTCACACTTTATTCAATCAGTTCTTGCCAAGCTGTCATGTTTGGTCTACTATGTTCCTTCTTACAATGTAAACAGGTCATGTGATGTTTCATAATCCTATAATTGTGCCTGTTAATCTTTGTCAAAACCCATTAATAAAATAAAATAAAATAAAGATGAACATAAAGCTAGATTTGAGTATTCTAGATAATCGCTAAAGATCTAGAGATAATTACTTTTAATATTCAAGATTATCAATCCTTAGATGCAGCTTTCCATCAAATTGTATGTATTTGATGTCAATTTATTCATTCTCTAGTTGATCTAGAGAGTTTGAAATTTAATAACATGAGATCTCCATCAATCTAACTGCCCACCATTGTGATCGATTAGTGTAGGGCTTTTTTGTTGTTAACTATTCTTTTTCCTCTAGTTGTTGACTATACAGAAGTGAATCCCATGAAACAACTTCCTGCTATTGTGCATGGTGATTTCAAACTTTTTGAGAGGTAATGTGGATTATGCACTATTTAGTTTATACTAACTGATCTGATGAAGGGCATCTACTTTTTTTATTGAAAGGCATCCGATTTTTTGATCAATTTGATTGAATCAAAGGTTTTTCTTATCATTTTTGTTTATTTATTTATTTTGTAAATTTTTGGGGGCAATGATTTTGCAGGTCTATTTTGCAGCTTGCATCTCGTGGTTTAGTCAGTAGGGTTCCATGGCGGACTACAACTCAGGCATGCATTTATTTTGTTGTTAAGTGTGTATGTATGTGTGTGTGGATAAACTGATGAATCTGTGTAGTTAACAATAATAGGCTGTTATTTGTTTGTCTATTGTTGCTTTATTGTGCATGTTTTGGAAATGTTAGTTCAGTGTGCTTCAAATTGTTGAGTATGTTTAGGGAAATGATGATTTCTTTATTGTGATTTGGAAAGGAAGAGAAGAAAGCTTGTAGATGCTGGACTTTCTCTAGTTTGTATATATGAAATTGATCTTGATATTTGCAAAGAGAAATCTCATTTCATAGCATATTTTCTAATATTCCTTGCCCTGGTACATGTATAGTTGTATATATGTTCTCAATCTGCAGATATATTTCTTTAGTGCAGGACATTGAAAACATGGTGCGGAGTTTCATTGAGAAGGTGATTTGAAACTGAAATTTTGTTCTTATGACCTTGTATATGTGACCCATGAATGCTGAGTGATGCCTTTGTGTTACCCATAAAATTTAGTCGGCATGGGCTTTGCTATTTGCATATTTCTTAGCTTGCTCATCTTTCCTATTTGGTCCAGTGATGAACTTCATAACATAACTGCATCCAAGTTTAATATGCCACTAGTATTCAAGGTAAATTTTCTAATCATTTCATCTCATTTTCAATAGTTCCATTCTCACCATATGTACTGCAGTGTAGCCTGTGGAAATATAAGATTTTTAAAATACATGTAGTTGCATTCTAAATTATATAGGGAAATCTTCTTAAAGCCAAATACTAAACACACATCAGTTGAATTATAAATTTAAATTCTTCATGGAGGTTAAAATCAAATTACTTTGATCTATTTGTTGCATTATACAAGTTTTGTAACCATCTATTTGTTATTTGTTCTAGTAATTGGAATTGATATTTATTTTGGCAAAGCCTCTTCTTCATGTCACTAACTAGTTAGCTAATATTATTATTGTTATTTTTGGTGCAGATCTTGGAAAGAAAGAATTGCAAAAGACTTGAAATGAGAGGAATTAAAGAAGAAAGAAGAGTAATTGTATTGAGAAATCATTCTGCTTGTTAAATTGATTACGTGTACTGTTTTCCCCTCATGGATTGGATCCCTTTGTATCATGCAATCTTTAAATTGAACTATTAAATGAATATTTCAATTTGATATGACTATTTTGAGTTGAATGTTTATTTTGTATATTTGAATTTCAATTAATATACAATAATTATTAAATGCTGCTAGAACTTGTAAAAGACAACGCTGAAAATAGACTACGACAACATTTTCAAAAATGTTGTAATAAGGGTCTACGACAACGGTAAAGATTAAAAACCATTTTCTTAGACAGCTACAACAACGGCAGGACAACGGTTAAAAACCGTTGTCTGAAGCCTCTATAACAACGGTTGAAAACCGTTGTCAAAGCGTTGTCGTAGATAGATAAGACAACGGTTATTTGGAACCACAACCCTACGACAACGGTTAATAACCGTTGTCTATGTGCGTAACGACCGTTGTCGTAGGGGTCTAAGACAACGGTTAAAAACCGTTGTCTATGAGCGTAAGTACCGTTGTCGTAGGTATTGTCATTAGAGCTACTGACCTATGACAACGGTTAAAAACCGTTGTCTATGAGCGTCCCAGCCGTTGTCGTAGGTACTTAAGACAACGGTTAAAAACCGTTGTCTATGAGCGAAATTTGCGACCCCCTACGACAACGATGGCTACGACAAGGCTGGTTTTTGACCTACGACAACGGTTTTTAACCGTTGTCTTTGAGCGAAAATCTTGTAGTGGTACAACATGTAATACTATTGAAATCAACAAGTAATACTCTCATAATGTAATGCTTTTGTGTGCAACATGTAATACTATTGAAATCAACAAGTAATATTTTTATATATATCATGTAATACTTTTATATGTAGTACGTAATACTAATTAAAAGTATCACATGATACACATAGAAGTATTATGTGAGTAGAATATCAGTATTACATTATGAATGTAATACTTCTATATATGACATGTAATACTTTTATGCATGACATGCAATATTTTTTGGTCAACGACGTTGACCTGTGTTGACCGACATTGGTCGTTGACTTTGACCGTTAGCCGGGTGGGGTTGATCCATCTGTGGGATCCGTGAGACGATCACACAAGACTCACTCTTAGAATATTGTTGAATGAAACATACGATGGACTCTATTACAACAATATAATTACTACGAAAATAAAAGGAATGAGGAGGACCAAGATCAAAATCCACTCAAAAAAAAAAACCGCAGTATTTACACTGATGCATCTAAACACCCATGGATAGTGTTGACCATGACGGTGGAAAAAACTCATTTTTCATCATTCTTCAAAATCCGTCCGTTATTAGTTTTGTAAAAATGCATTTTTTATTTTTAGTATTGTAATTGACAATTTTCATTCAATTTTGGTCCTTTTTTCACCGGATTTCTGATTTGCTAGCGACATTCCGACAAATGCACTACACTCACCCTTAGTCTGTTTCCGGACAATCAAAAATCTGACGAAAAAAAGATTAAAAGTGGATGAATTTTTCAATTACAGGGCCAAATAATTTCTCAATTACACACGACCAAATCAAAAAGGTGCATTTTCACATGACTAAAAATGGATAGTAGATATAGGAGAGGACAAAAAATGAGTTTTTCCCATGCAAACCACCTCCGATCTGATCTTCGACCCACCATAATACGTTGGTTACTGTCGCACTCGAGAGAACAAAAGCTTCTTCATCTAACTTATCCGAAACTGAAATAGATCATAGAAAGACAAATTTATATGAGACACCTCACAGATGGTTATAAATTAGGTCAAAATTTTCCTATAAATACAGTAAAATTAACTTGAAATCAGATGAAATTAATTAGGTCATTTAGATAAGGTGGTACTGAATTTTGTCTCTAAGAGAGGTGATCATATACATTGAGTTAATCCCTATCACCCCTACTTAATTCTTACATGGAAATATGATATTCTATAATACGTGTAGGAGGTTGCTAATTGAATGTTCAACTCATAGTCAATGAAGACAAATAATTCAATTACAAACTATGGTTTATATCATTATTATTACAACAAAAGAGCCCCCATACGGGCCATATCATGTCCCCTCAATAAAAACTCTCAAGATATATGTGATCTTCTTTCTACACTCACCAATCGTTCTCTCTCTCTCTCTCTCTCTCTCTCTCTCTCTCTCTTCCAATTGCCAAAATTAAGCATGAATTCTTCAGCAACGATCATGTCCAAGGACTCTGCAGGTGGCTCAACGGCGGCGCCGCCGCCGCTCAGCCGGTACGAGTCTCAGAAGAGAAGGGATTGGAACACGTTCGGTCAGTACCTGAAAAACCAGAGACCACCAGTTTCAGTGTCCCAATTCAATTGCAACCATGTTCTTGAGTTCCTCAGATACCTAGACCAGTTCGGAAAGACTAAGGTTCACCTGCAAGGCTGTGTCTTCTTCGGGCAGCCCGACCCTCCTGCCCTGTGCACCTGCCCGTTGAAGCAGGCGTGGGGCAGCCTCGACGCCCTAATCGGACGGCTGAGGGCTGCCTACGAAGAGCACGGAGGGTCCCCGGGGACGAACCCTTTCGGAAACGGGGCGATCCGAGTGTATTTGAAGGAAGTGAAGGATGCTCAGGCGAAAGCCCGAGGCATCCCTTATAAGAAGAAGAAGAAGAAGAGAATGATCAGAGCTTGAAATTATTTATGGTAATCATCTCATTTTATCCAACGTTATATTTTCTTGGATCCATAAATATTAGTTTATATATTCTGAATCAAACTGAGAAAAGGGCTTAAAACAGTTAAATCTGCACATGTTTTAAGAAAACAGTACATATATTTTCAAGAAACCCTAGATCGATCGATCCTAGAGAAACCCTAATTTCTGAAGTGAACGTCTTTGCATATTATTGGATGAAACTCACGTGTTTTGCAGAATTCAATTTCAAAATTTTGAATCAACAACAAAAAAAAGAAAACCCTTTTTCTTTCTCTCTCAAATAATGCAGAACACTGTTTGTCTAATTTTTCAGATTAATTATTTCCTATTTCTTAATAATCTTTTCTGTTTTGGCGTTTTTGGGATTCTGCAAGATTTTGTGAACCCCATGAATGGCCTTTCTGCTTATCATATTGTCTCTATGATCTTACATGAAAATTGATACATGACAAAGACAAATACGTACAAGTATATAAATAATTAATTCGTTTTAATTAATTATGACATCTTTTTTATTTTCATAAATTCGTTTGACAGATGCCCATAATATGTTAAGTATTGATGATTATTTTCATATATTTCTTGGAATTAAAACCATAGCATGAATTTGCTCATCTGTGCTGTGTTTTATATGTTACTCTATTTGAGTATAAGGACAAACAGGTTAACAGTTAATGTGTCTTTCTTCAAGCTGCAGAGATTGGACAATTATAATCACAAAAAAGACCCACAAATATCTTATAACTATTCATCAATTTGGAGAATCCTTATTTAATATTTCTTCTCCTGATGTTTTATCACATATTAGTATATAGGTGTTTCATTGTGTATTTCATTATTTTTAAATTTTAATAAATGCATGTTAATTAGTAATATCATCTGACGTGCGCGGCATGTAGTGATTATTTTGAAATAACGGATAAAAACACATGGTGGAATAGAGGATTTCATCCGTGCGCCTTTTTCATAGACATGATACTAAAAGAATTGAGATTTAATTTAGAGCAAAAAGGTTTCTTAACACACCCAAATTATCATGGAATCTATGTAATACACGAGATTTTAAAATAGTAAACTCAAATTAGTAACATTAGGGAAAAAAAAATTAAGTATTACTACCTCCGTCCCACTTAAAATTGTCTACTTTGACCGACATGGAACTTAAGAAAAAACTGTTGACTTTGATTGGATGTGTTATTTTAATGTTTTTGAGTGACAATTTTGTAATTTAAAGATATAATTTGAGTGCAAAATTTTATAAAATGAAAGAAATGGAGGGGTAAGAGAGTAAATTTTTCTTTGCCATTTTAAGGCTGACAAATTAGACTGAGACAAACGAAAATGGCAAGTAGGCAGTTTAAAGTGGGACGGAGGGAGTATTATATAAAAAAATATGATTTTGTATAATACGCTAAATTGTGCACTAAATACAATATAGTTAGATAATTAGTATATTATCTAACTATTGAAATATTTGTTGCATTTGTATAGAAAAAATAGATATTTTATCACTCTTCCACAATTATTTTAATTTATTTAATTATTTCTTGAACTATAATGATTTTATGTTATATGTGACTATTGATATATTTTGAGCACAATTCGAAATCCACCTGACAACAAACACAAACATTACTACATCAACTATTTTGCACCCCTACCTAGTGGTTCATACATCCACCCACCCACACACACACATATATATATATATAATAAAACATTTTGTATTATTGTAATAATTTTTATTTGTTTGTAGATCTATTGGATTTAATATTATATTTGTTTAAATAATTTGTTTTTTTAGATTTAAAATATTTAGATATGATTAATTTGTTATCTTGATGTTGTTGTTGTTCCTATTTTTATTGTTAATGTTTTAGATTATTAAAATAACTTTAAAATGAACTATAATTATACCTAAAGCAATATTACTATCATTAATTTCCTGCTGTTGTACAAACAGTGCTCTGATACCATTTCTTCCCAAGAGAGGCCATGAACTAAGGCGTAAGGATCTTTTCCGAATACTCCAAGGATTTTACTGAGATATAAAACCTTGATATTTAATTTTCCCCTTCCACCCTAAACATGCCTGAACGCCCACTCTGGCTTAGCGGCAACAAAACGGGGGAACATTAGGAACATATAAACATCTTAGTCGTAAAACTCAAACCTGAGTAAATTCAACCTTTCCTTAGTTCATGATTCCCTTTTTTCTTATAACATTTTTACCATGTTCAAGAGTCCACTGTGATCTAACATATTTGTATTTAGCCTTCCATATAGGAGGCGATCATAAGAAATAAATTAAAGAACAGAAAAATAAATACCTTTATAAATTAAAAGACACCAGAGGGAGTAGAAGAAATGGATAAACACTTATGTCTTAGGGAAATATTAAAGAGGATATATATATATATAGAGAGAGAGAGAGAGAGAGGCGAGTTCAACTCAAGCGTGATTACAAAAGGAAAAGAAAGCCCTATATATAGTTGAAAGAGCCAAACATAATGTCCCGGATTTCAAAATTCTTTATAAAAGTAAATAGTTTAATTAATGTTTAGTTTGACATATGTCAAAAAAGACAAAAATTAATAATTCTTGTCTTCTATCTTGTTCTCTGGATTATTTGAGGAACATGAGGAATCTGTATTCTTCTTCTTGTCTATCAAGATAGTACCTGATCTGAAAATCATCTGAGAAACATCCTTCTGTGATTGAATATTTCTCCATACATCTGTAAAATTTGATATCATGATTTTTGACAATCTTCAAAATCTTCTCTCTCTTTCTTTCAGAAATCATAATTTTTCTAATCATTTCTGCTCTGGAAGGAGGAGAGTGATTGTTTCCAGATAGAATATTCATCTGTTCTTTTTTACCTTGGGAGCAAATTTTCTCCCTGTTAATACTACATTGATGGAAACAAAAACACCGAGAACATTCTCTTTTGTGTTGTTCCATTGATTACTCTTGATTCCTGCACCTTTGGATTATTGAATCCTTTAAAATGTCGAACGATAAAATAAGATCATTAGAGGGAATATCCTCATCAGGATCTTGTGCATCTTGGATATTCATGGAACTATTACTATCAGACTTCATTGATGAATCTGATTTTTCTCCACCAAATTCTGGCTGGCTAAGCAAATCTTGCTTCATTTCTTCAATATATAATTCAATAATTTTTTCTTTTGAAAGAGATCCAGAATATTTTTGAACCATCCTTTTATAAGGACTTTGAGATTTATCTTCTTTTGTCTCGATTGCATCCTTTTTAAGCTTATTAAGTTTGATGACTTCTTCCAAATGATTAATGGTTTCTTTTGTAATCACGCTTGAGTTGAACTCGCCTCTCTCTTTCTCTCTCTCTCTCTATCCTCTGTAATATTTCCCTAAGCCATAAGTGTTTATCTTTTTCTTCTACTCCCTCTGGTGTCTTTTAATTTATAAAGGTATTTATTTTTCTGTTCTTTAATTTATTTCTTATGATCGCCTCCTATATAGAAGGCTAAATACAAATATGTTAGATCACATTGGACTCTTGAACATGGTAAAAATGTTATAAGAAAAAAGGGAATCATGAACTAAGGAAAGGTTGAATTTACTCAGGTTTGAGTTTTACGACTAAGATGTTTATATGTTCCTAATGTTCCCCCTTTTTGTTGCCGCTAAGCCAGAGTGGACGTTCAGACATGTTTAGGGTGGAAGGGGAAAATTAAATATCAAGGTTTTATATCTCAGTAAAATCCTTGGAGTATTCGGAAAAGATCCTTACGCCTTAGTTCATGACCTCTCCTGGGAAAAAATGATATACATGATATAATTAATATTGATCTATGTACCTAGGCTTAAAATAATTTAGAATCCTTTTTTTTTAAACCAAGCCTAATAATGTTCTTTATATTTATTAGTCCACAATTTTCATAGCTATTGCCTTTTATTTAAAAAAAAAAAGTCTGAATTTTTATATTTGTGCTAATATCATATTAGGAAAATTGGCAAAATCGACAGATGCACCACTTTGCCACTCAAAAATGTCAGGTTACAGAAGAATGAAAATAAAACTTGCAAACTATTTGTGTATTATATAAAAAAAAAATCTATTATAGTCGCTTTTTAAAATCTTGGGTCTTTAATTTGGACGTTTAATTTTGAGTCAAACTATAATATTATTTTAATGTTTTTTTCATCTATAAGTCACTTTATAAAATTACATGCATGTTATGGCTCAAATACTAAGTGTAATTATAACACTGACAATTTAATTAGCACTATGATTCTTAGATAAATATTATATATCTATTACATATGACAAACCGTGCAACACATGAAATAATCACAAGATATGTTATTAGAAATAGATCTAGGAATGAATTGTTTTTCCTTTTAATAGAGGAATAGCAAGATGGTTGATAAATCATTAGTGCATGTGCAGAAATATCTATTTTTGATTGATTAATTCCATATATGATTGCAAGAAAAATGTTGTTAAGGGTGCTAAATGTTGTTAGATGTAGAATGTGGTACTAAATTTGTCCATATGCAAAAGGATATCAATTGACAAGAGAGGGTGAGACAGGAAAATTAGGTAAACGAGGTGAAATATAAAGGTATTAAAGATGTTTATCGAATATAAGGAATTTATTTTCTGTTCAAGTGATGCTTCTTGGGAAAAATTCATGTTTTGTCCTCTCTTGTCTTCAATCCTGTAAAAAGGAGTGACACTTGTGTGTCCCAGGAGCATGGTGCCCCCAAATCAATCATTATACGATGTTAAATATATACTCTACAGGTATCACATGTATAATCTTATATACATATAATACCTGTAGGGTATATTTATAACACCAAAAAATATAACACCTATAGAGTATATATATAACACCTGAAGAGTATGTATATACACCTAGATCCATACCCCTATATGCCCAGGAGTATATAAGTTTTTGCCATAAAAATGCATTCTTTCGATTTGGTCCTGTAATTGAAAAATTCATCAAATTTTGGTTCTATAATTTAAAAATTCATCCAATTTTGATCTTTTTTTCGCCAGATTTTTTATTCCTATAGATTGGGGCGAGTGTAGTGCACTAGCTAGAAAATCGAAAATCAGGCGAAAAATGACCAAAATTGGACGATATTATCATTTACAGGACCAAAATTGAAAAATGTATTTTTACAGGATTAATAACGGAACGTGACTTTAGAGAAGGACAAAAAATTAGCCCAATGCTTCTCTTAGGCATGGATGCATGATTAACTATTGTCCTTGGATATTTGTTTAGCTAGCTAGTTCTGGTATATCATTTTTTTCCAATTTTCAAAACGTCATTCTACACATTAGAGACTTATATTTTCAGTATATTCCAATCTCATATTTTTATTCCACTACATTTTTAATGTATTGTAAATATGCATGATCAGAGTGGAACAAAATAGATTACATTTCATCAAGTTCCAATTGATCTTTATGCACAAGTTTGGGGAGAAAAATTAAAATTGATATTATCACTATAAAAATGCAGCATCTATATCAAAATTGACAATTTGGTATCTTCAATTTTGATCCTATATATAGATTTTAATTTTTTCCAGTTTCAATCACCTTGCATGGTATTCTGTTAAAGCATGTGAAATAAAGATGAAGAAACATATTGTTTTAATTTTTTTATTTTTTTTTGTAAGATGGCGTTTCATCTCTTACTCTATTTATTTAAGTACATAAAATGTTTATATTCGATATAGTATACCATTTAGTGGACGTGGTACGTACGTTTCGGTGATACTGGAATGTTCATAGTAATATAAAATAGAATTTGAAATATAGATCGATTTAGTGTATAGTATTGTGTCTCTAAATTAAGGGTCGGTTTGCTTGCTCTTACTAGGAATGATAGATACCCTATCAATATGATTAACTTGTTTGGTTGAAAAATATAAGTTCATGATATAAAAAGCTTCTGGCATTATATCACTCAATCATGTGATATGGCTACTCATGAGGGTGCGTTATTATTGATTAAGTCTGATTGTATTCAAGTGATTAGAAATTGTCATTAATACATGTAATAAGATATATCCATCCATCCTTATTGGTAGCTATATCACAAAATTTGATGATATATTATCGAACCCTTTTTATATTATGGACTTTTATTTTTCAACCAAACAAATTAATCTTGTTGATATGGTATATATCATGGAATAGAAAGATACAAAATTTCTTTGAATAGAGTCATGTCAATGAAAAATACCAAAATTGTAGCACTAATTACTCGTTGATTTCACAATTCATCTACTTGTTATGCAATTCAATTCTTTCAAGACAAGATTATAATCTTCTCTTCAAATTGTTTTGCAGGAACTTAGGTGACAAAGTTTGATGGGAAGAAGCAATAAAGGTTGCTGTAATTCATGGTTTGATTTCATGGATAGAGATTTCCTCTTGTGTAGAGATATAGATCATAAGTCTAAGAGTCTAATTCTGAATAATATATAAACTAACACATTTATAGAACATTTCTCATATATGTATTATAAACATATATATATTAAGATGAAGATTATAGTAAGTCATTGCAATTTCCATAAAGTCTAAGGTAATTCCAATATATATACTAGCGTAAGTCCCGTGTATCACACGGGTATTTTAATACTAATTAAGAAATTTAAAAATTGTTATTTGTTGAGAAATTTAATTATTATTATTATTATTATTAATCATTAATTTTTAGTTTAATTAGTATGAATTTGAATTTCATTGAGTGAAAAATTTTAGTTTTCAATTAATATAATTGCAAACATCAACTTAATTAAAATATTTCTCCAAAATTTCATAATTTACAATTTTATTATGAATCATAGTTATTAACACTTTATATTCAATTATTATTATCTCATTAAATGTTCTATTATAATAGATTATAAATACTAAATGAGTTAATTTAAAATTAAATAGGATTAACCAGAGAATGACATGTGTCACTCTCGGTTATTCCTTTAGTATAGATATAGATATAGATATATATATTATACACAATACACGAGATATATATATATATATCCAATATCATAGTAATATATATTGCAATTTCCAATATATATATATATATATATATATATATATATATATATAGAGCAAATGTGCCAAAATACACAAATTTTTTTAAGTAATTCACTTTTCTAACATTTGATATAAGAAAAGTTCTTTTTTACACCAAAATATAAGAAAGTTACCTTTTCTACACTATTTTGACTCGGTCTTGAGAAATCATTAAGTAATGATGACTTCATGATATATTAAATTTTATTTATTCTTATTTAACAATTGTTTTTTACAACAATTGTAATTACAATTTTATTTGCTCTTTTTATTTATATTTATACGTATTTAACAATTGTTTAATCCAATAACTCTAATTAGTAATTTATATAATTTATAAATTATGGTTCGATTAATTAGTACGAAAACCACTATAATATGTTATTCCAAGCACAATAATATTTTCTTAATTTAATAGAATTACTGATTATTATTTTTGGTGGTTCGAGTAGTTCGATCACTAGGGTAAAAAACCCTTTTTTCCAAAGTGATCGAACCATTATGTCAAATTCATAGTGGTTCGATCACTAGTGTAAAAAACCAAAATTTTAACAAAGTGATCGAACCACTAGGTAAAATGTAAAATTCATAGTGGTTCGATCACTAGTGAAAAAAACCAAAATTTTCCAAAGTGATCGAACCACTATGAATTTTACATAGTGGTTCGATCACTAGTGTAAAAAACCACTTTTTTACAAAGTGATCGAACCACTCCGAAAAATTCATAGTGGTTCGATCACTAGTGTAAAAAACCATTTTTTTTACAAAGTGATCGAACCACTCCGAAAAATTCATAGTGGTTCGATCACTAGTGTAAAAAACAATTTTTTTCCAAAGTGATCGAACCACTTTGTCAAATTCATAGTGGTTCGATCACTAGTGTTAAAAATCACTTTTTTCCAAAGTGATCGAACCACTATGTAAAATTCATAGTGGTTCGATCACAATTGTAAAAAAAAAAAAATTCATAGTGGTTCGATCACTAGTGTAAAAAACCATCAAAGTGGTGATCGAACCACTATTATTAATTAAATAGTGGTTCGATCACCACCAAAATTTGTTTCACTATTATTAATTCGATCACCACTATTATTAATTAATCATTTTGGTGGTGATCGAACCACTAAAATTAATGGTTCGATCAAAGCAATAATTCCAGATTGTTTCTATTTGTAGAGACATGATCGAACCACTTTAACCAAAATTAATGGTTCGATCAAAGCAATAATTTCACAAAATTAATGGTTCGATCACATAATTAATAACTCCACTATGAGTGGTTCAATTATTTTTAATCAAACAAAATGAGTGGCTCGATTATATATACAATCACTTTGTATATGAGTGGTTCAATTATATTCAATTAATTAAAGTGGTTCGATCACCACTTTAATTGTGTTTGATGAGTGGTTCGATCACCACTTTGATGGTTTTTTACACTAGTGATCGAACCACTATGAATTTGACATAGTGGTTCGATCACTTTGGAAAAAATTGGTTTTTTACACTAGTGATCGAACCACTATGAATTTGACATAGTGGTTCGATCACTTTGGAAAAATTTGGTTTTTTACACTAGTGATCGAACCACTATGAATTTGACATAGTGGTTCGATCACTTTGGAAAAATTTGGTTTTTTACACTAGTGATCGAACCACTAATTTGACATAGTAGTTCGATCACTTTGGAAAAAATTAGTCATTAATTAGTGGTTCGATTAATTAGTGGTTCGATTAAATAAATTAATTACTGGTTCGATTAGTTCATTAAATTTTCTATTAGTGGTTCGATTGGTTTATTAGTCGTTCGATTAAATTTTCTATTACTCGTTCGCTTATTTAATTACTGGTTTTGATAAATTAAATTAATTAATTAGTGACATAGTAAATTATATAAATTAACTAGTGGTTCGATTTAAGACACTATTAATCATAGTTGTTCGATTATTCATTTAAATTTGGTTTAATACACTAATAATCGAACTTTATTTATCAATTTAATTACTTTTATCAATTCATATAATTTGTTGGATAAAACAATTGTTAAATAATAGTATAAATAAATTGAATATATCATCAAACCATCATTACTCAATGATTTCTTCATGACCGAGTCAAAATAGTGTAGAAAAGGTAACTTTCTTATATTTTGTGATAAAAAAGTACTTTTGTTATATTCAATGTTAGAAAAGTAAATTTCTTAAAAAAATTTGTGTAATTTCGGCTGGGCTCTCTCTATATATATATATATATATCCTCACATTTGGGCCGTCAAATGTCCAGTATAAAGAAAGCCCATGGTTTTGGTCCATACTTTTTTCTTTTAATTTGTGTTAATATTTCAATATTATTTTATATACCGATCATCTATTTAAAATATTATTTTATCTTATATTCTTATGTATCATTGTATAGAATATATATAATTTATATTATATTATTATTATTGGAACAAGATATAACTTAATTATACGATTTATATATGATAGGGGAAGTACATTAATTAAATGTTTATTTTAGGATTGTTAATGTAATCCCACGTGAGAATAGCAAGAGGATATTATGGTGTCTCGTGCTTTGAAAAGAGGCTTTTATATTATATATATTAAAGCAATATAAAGTAGAATTAAAAGTGATAATAAAAGTAATATTTATATATGTCATGCATTACTTTTTCCCTTATACTCCTCAAATGAGAAATTTTCTCAATAGTGATATCAGTAGATTTAATTTTAAAAAATTGATCATTCAGAAACACCATGTGATTATATATGATAGCAATTTAAATGGATTGGATTGTTATCCCAAAATAATTAAGTGTGAATTTGAAATTAAGTTATAAAAAAGAAAAAATATAAATACAATAAAATAAAAGGATTTGAACCACTTTCCAACCTTTTCTTTCAGAGCATGACGTAAAAGATAAATAATTAACAATTACTAAAAATAATAATTATAATAATCAAATCAAAGGAAGAGGCGCCGCTAAAAAAAAAAGTAAATAGAATAGTTATAAGAGTAAAATAATTAATTAGTATGTTTATCCTCTAAAAAGAATAATTAAAAATGTTTCATTAGCAAAAGTAAATTAATTAAAGAAGTTGATCCTATTATTTATGCTATGCTTTTTTAGTCACTTTATAAATAATTATTGTCCAAAAGAGAAGGATACTCTAGCTAGGATTTATGTGCCCAAAAAGTGCAAGTAATTACAAAGGATAATTACTATAGAATTAGCTAGGTCAAATGCATCTCAAAATCTACATATATATTCGAATGCCGCCCAAACCTAATACATTATATATGAATTAAGTGTATATAATTCTTTGAAGATAATATATATATGTGTGAAACTACATCATGAGAATCTAAGATCATAAGAATATATCACAAAAACTCAAGTGAATCATAATTGTACCGTGCGATAGATAAATTATTTTATAGCAGAAAAAACAGGCTTACAGCTGTAAAAATTAGACGTACTTATAAAACCCATGCATGTATACCTGTAAAACCATGTTTAAATCTGTAAAAGACATATATTTGAATCTCATCGCACGTTGGGATTGTGATCTGAACTAAGAATATATCATTTATCATTTTTATGTTTTCATTAATTATACCTAAAGTAATTGCTTTGCACATGATAACCAAATGTGTGGGGAAAATTTAATTTTAGTCCACTTAGAAGACTATTGTCCATTTTACGTCCACTATGCAAGCTAAATTCAATTTTAGTCCAGTTAGGCCAAAATTCGTCACTATTTAGTCCATTTTTTGCCGGAAAACGAGTTTTACCGCTGAGTGTAATTCAACTGCCCCGGATTTTTTAGACCGCCTATGTGGCACGCCGAATCCCACGTGGATAATTCTCGACCAATCAGAATTATTCTAGTCAACCATATATATATATATATATAAATTAATCAAAAATAAAAAATAAAATATTAAAAGAAAGCCCCACCCCCTCCCCTCTGCACGTTGTACAGGATCTGTCATCGCTGTGGAGCTTCCACAGCTCGTCGATGGCTTTCAGGTCATCGCCAGAGATGAACTGGACCTTTGAGAAGAAGACGTAGCTGTGCTTCTAGGCGGTGCCGCCGACGAGGGCTATCAGCAGGCGGCGGGTCTCCTCGTCCGCTGCCGGAAGTCCTTGGCGGAGAGGTGTTGTCGGAGAAGGTCCACGGAGGTGTTTTGCGAGGTGGGGGCCGACGAGGTGACGGTGAAGAGAAGGAGGAGGCGGGGGTTGGGGGAGGAAGAATGAGGTCATTGCGGCGGAGAGAGGGCAGTCTAGGGAGCGCCGCTGCTGGAGGGAGTGGTGGGGGAATTTTGGTTGGGGGAGAAGACGGTGGAGTTGCAGGAGGGGGCTTGGGGATGAAGACCTTTTTTTCTTTCTTCTTTTTTTAAATTTTTTATTATTTTTTATTTTTGATTAATTTATATATATATGGTTGACTAGGACAATTTTGATTGGTCGAGAATTATCCACGTGGGATCCGGCGTGCCACATAGGCGGTCTAAAAAATCCGGGGCAGTTGAATTACACTCAGCAATGAAACTCGTTTTCCGGCAAAAAATGGACTAAATAGTGACAAATTTTGGCCTAACTGGACAATTCAATTTAATTAATTAAGGAATTAAGATGATATATAGATTAGAATCCCACAAGTGTGTAATCTTTTGAAAGGGTCCCTAATGGTGGGAGTTAGTGGGGTCAGAATATGGGCTTTATCATCTTTTTAAAGAAAGAAAGTTCTAACATTTGCTGTGATCAACCTTTTTAGGATGCTATTGGCATCACATATATTACTTATTTAACCAACAAATACTTAAAGACATTGCCCACTTGCTACATCCATTATTTTGATCCAATGTGTGGTGGGGACACTTTTTCCATCAATTTGAGGATAATCTCAAGTTATATATAGGGTAAAAAGACAAAATTTTCATATATATATATATATATATATATATATTAGGTGACTCGTTATTTACCCGACCTTCATATTTATTAGGGGTGACAATTCTTAACAGGATATGATAATGCAATACAGACACGATTGAATTCGTAACGTAGCTTATTAGAGATTAATTATACGAAAAGATAGATATATCACAATCTGAAACTATGTATAAATTAAAATAAAGCTAATAATTATGTGAATACACAAATCATTATTACCATAATATGATATACCATATCATCTATGTTTTAACATGTAAAAATTGGTTATATATCCTTAATGTGAATTAGAGTTTTGCAAAATTAAAACATACTACTCCCTCCGTCCCCCTTATCTTTGACACTCTTGACCGGCACGAATACTAAGAAAAAACTGTTGATTTTGATGTGATATGTTATTTTAATGTTTTTGAGTGACAGTTTTGTAATTAATGTATGTTTTTTGAGTGTAAAGTAAGTAAAATGAAAGAAAAGAAGGGGTAAGGTCGTAATTTTTTTGTTGCCATTTTTAGACTGACAAAATTAGCTGGAACATGTAAAAACGGAAAGTAAGCAAAGATAGCAGGGATGGAGGGAGTACTATATTATATTTATATTAATAGTAACAAGTGTAGCTTTCAAATTGTGACATGAGTATAACAACTATTGCCAACCGAAGAGGGAGCCAGAGCCTGGAAACATGGAATTGATGATATCTTTTTCCACCATCAAATCATTACTAGTTTACTAGTAATATTTTTATTGCATCAGTGCTTATTATATAGTTATATGTGAAAATGTTATGTGTACACGTATACCTATATATTTCAAACTCATTTGTGAAAATGAATCTCTATTAGTTTTGCATGTAACATGTTATTTGTTTCATTGTCTCATTGAAAAAGATTCGTAAAACATTTTTACAAAAACTAACATTCTTTTTAAACGCTCGGTTGATTATAGTTATAATCAAATTAAATTGTGCATTATACATAATCAACTTAGTTTTATATATATGACTTTAAATCTTATGACACAACCTAATTGGATTTTCGTTACGCTAATTTTATGGGCAATGCAAAGTCAAGGGGAATATCAATTTTAGTTCGATAAGTTAGAATCTTTTTCAGTTTTGGTGTATCAAGTTTAATTTTTTTAATTTTAGTCCTTAACTATGGATTTTTTTTTTTCCAAAACTCAAGGGGGAATATCAATTTTAATCCGAAAAGTAAGAATCTTTTTCAGTTTTGGTGTATCAAGTTTAAATTTTTTAAATTTTAGTCCTTAACTATGGATTTTTTCCAATTTAGTCTTTTTTTTATCGGAACAACCGAAATTGCTGACGTGCCGTTGGAAAATCTGACATGGCCATCAGAAAATCTAACATGACAGTCATAAAATCTGACGTGTCAATCGAAATATCAGATGTGACAGTTAAAAAGACTGAAATTGGAAAAAAATCGATAGTTAAAGGATTAAAACTGGACAGTTTAAAATTGATGCACCAAAACTGGAAATGACCTAACTTACGGGACTAGAATTGATATTACCAAACATAACACAATTTAAAGTTCAAGCAAATCATCAAATCTCTTATCTGCAGATAACTCCAGTTCTTCCAACATAAAACAAACAAACAAAGTCTTTTTTTTTTTTGTCCACATTACAGTGTGAAAACATATTTCCGGCGCCAGAAACCTAGCGCCACCGCCGGCGCCACCGATCGACGACCAAAGACACGATTATATTAGCTATGCTGAATATTATAATTTATTTTCGATTTACCACTTTGCTTAAATGCTTATATACAAACAAAAAAAAGGACAGAACACGACAAAAAAAGAAAAAAAAAAAAAGAAAACCAATATTAGCAATTAAATTCAAAAACCCTACCAAAAAAAAAAAAAAAAATTACAGTCCACAAATCACGATTCCACCGGAGTCTCACAAATGCTCTCTAAATGTGGCCGCCACACTCCGACGCGGCCGCGCCGCCGCGTGGAGATCTTCTCCGACAGGATCTCCGTCAAGTAGCGATCGGAGATGAGCAAATTCGCGACCGAGATATTGCAGCCCGTCTTCTCGGCCTCCTTTTTCTTCCTCTTGGCCGAGGATCTCTGCCGCCCCTTCTCCGCCGCAGACGGCGGCAGGGGCATGAGGAAGTAAATCTTGCCGCGCTTGAGGTCGGTCTCCGGCGGAACGACGACGATCTTGGGACACATCCCGGACTCGGCCGGCGAGGAGGGCTTCTTAAGGACGTGTTTGGGATAGAGCTTCATAATCTCTGCAGCCTTCACACTGCCACTGATCTCTTCCACTCTCCCATTAGCATGCACTATTCGGATCACGTCCAGTGCTCCACATGGCAGAATGCACGATATGCAGCACCTGATCGCGTTCTTCATGGCTGCAACTTCATCAGAGAGAAGATTAGAGAGAGAGAGAGAGAGAGAGAGAGATTGTTTCCTTTTCTTTTCTTTGTATATTTAGAGGGAGGGGGGGAATGCCAGTGGGTATCTAATTATCATTCACTTCTTTTTGGTTACACATATGATGTTTTTATTCATATAGAATGTTCTATTTTTTCTTCTAATTTTTGATACATATATATATATATAATTATAATTATGTTGGGAATTAATTTTTTTAAACAATTAGCTTTTCGGTTCTAGTACTTTTAGCAGGTGATTTTATCTTTAATCTTTTGAAAATTCAAAAATTAGCCTAAATTCAGCCCGCACAACCAAATCAGGCTAAATGTGCACGTGATTAGCAAGTGCGTCCCTGTTTTCGAGCTATTTTGCTAAGTAACTTATCTGTAATGCCAATGTTGCCCAATAACTTTTCGAGTTATCTGTCCTTATAAGGTGTCATGTGCAAATCACTTGCAAATTAAATTATACTCGATTTGGTCGTCTGGGTTGAATGTAGGTCATATTTTCCGATTTTCAATAGATAAAGAGTAAAATCACCGGCCTGAAAAGATAATGATTAATATTGCCAAAATCAAAAAGTTAATTGGTAAAAAAATAATTAGGGGAAATATCAATTTTTGTCCTATAAATTTGTCCATTTCCAGTTTTGGTGCATCAAGTTTAAGCTTTCCAATTTTTGTCCTTTAACTATCGACTTTTTTCCAGTCTTTATCCTTTTTTATCGGAACAACCAAAATTGTTGACGTGGCTGTCAGAAAATCTGACGTGGCCATCGAAAAATCTGACGTAACAATCGGAAAATCTGATGTGGCAATCGGAAAATCTGATGTGACCGTTGGAATTAGGACTAAAATTGGAAAAATTCGATAGTTAAAGAACTAAAATTGGAAAGTTTAAACTTGATGCACCAAAATTGGAAAGGGTCTCACTTATAATATTACCAAATAATTAATTCTTATGTTGGGGTATATATTATACGAAATTGAAGTACTTCATGTGTGTAAATTTGGGCTACGGTTTTAATAATTCTATTCATTTGGACTTTTTTGTTTGAAGTTAATTATTCTGGCTATTTTTCTTGGAAGGAAATCTGTGGTATATGAGATGACTAATTAATAATTGGACCTAAGTTTTGTACTTTGCCTTTTAGATCCATCATTTCCCTCTTCATCTCTTAATAACTAAGTTCAATAATTTCTTTTGGTTGTTTTCATGACTGTGTTTTGGCCACACCTCATTAGTGCAAAGGACGGATGTGGAGGCTTGAGATCCACAACCTCATATATTGGTATTTCATTCATTTTACAAGTAAGTTGTGTTAATATTGTCATTTTATTTACTTAGACACGAATTAATGGTATTGCAATAAGGTTTGAATGTAATCAATTTCAATATACATATAATGAGGGTTATGATGGATTGAGGTCAGGCATACGTGAAGTCAAAAGTGAATTAGGTTCTAAATCTTGTTCGCAGCTAACAGTGTGAGTTAGAGTTTTAAAGGAACAAGAATTATTATTCTACTTGTTAGTGATATTAGGTATGGAGGGTAATTTGGGGATAAAGAAAAATAATGGGACACATTTTTGTCCTTATCATGTATGAATTATTTGGAGATAGACCTTCTTTTGAGAGGAGTAAGTGATCTTTCAATGTCCCAAGCAAATCATGTGGATCATTGTGGCTCTCTTTGGAAAGTGGGGATGATGACATGTGGATTTAACCTTTGTGTAGTGTTTCATGATCTACATGAACTTGGTTGTTCTATTTGCTAACTAACACAAAGGGGTAAAATTGTCTTTGTCCTGGCCTGTTTGATCACCATGCATGAACTCACATTTTGTTTGGGTACAAAACCTAAATGTTCCATTCATATAAAAGTTGGGCAAGAAGAAGTCTTGTTTACTAATGTTGCTGCTCGCTGTTTATTACTTTCTCCGTTCCGGTCTAATTTGCCTACTTTGACTGGGTACGGAGCCTAAAAAAATGCAGTTGACTTTGATTGAATGTGTTAAGTTTATGTTCTTTTGCACTTTAATTAGAATTTAAAAGGGGAATTGGGGTGACAATTTTGTAAAATGACATAAATGTAGGGGTAAGGAGAGAATTTTTATTTTGTCATTTATGGGTTGACAAATTAGAATGAGACAAACAAAAATGAGAAGTGGGTAAATTAGGTGGGGACGGAAGGAGTATTAAGATATTTATGTCTTGATCTCAATTTATCTTATGTGCAGTTATCCAATTAATTGTTTACCATTGATATATACTATACAATTATTAATCAAGAATTTCTAGGTCTTTTATTTGTGTCTTCAAGTTTACTTCAAATAGAAGAATTCAAAAGGCAAGATGATGAGACTTAGAAAAATGGTTGCATCTGACATATGCAAAGAACTTGTTAGATGATTTGATTTGATTTGTATCACCTGGTGGGCCCTACTTATACAAGTGAAAGTTGATCATAGCATCCAAGCACTCATTCATCCATTCATATATTTCATACAATATTTCAAAATAATTATCACATGTATGTATAATACGATTTAAATAATTAACATCTGATATATGAAATATATCTATATACAGAAAAAAATTGATTGTGATGAAGGACACAAACTTAAGGAAATTTTTAATTCTGCAACGAACTAGCGTCTACTTTCTGAAGTGCAGCGAGAGTTACAGGTGTTCCTTTATTGATAAGTATGAAAACTTTTTGAATGTCAATACCACATAAGTGTTAATAACATGATGCCAATTGCAACATCACATCACATGACCTAAAATGGTGAAAGTTAGCATTAATTAGTGGATTGATTGTATCTGATTAATTAAGTCAAAGCACCAAACTCCATTAATTGGCACTAAATCTTTACTGAAAAGATTATTTGAAAATAAAAGCTTTTGAGGTTGAGGAGATCGTGGGCTGTCTCAGAAACTCAATTATTGAACACAAAAAGATGTGTTTGGATAAATTTGCAATCATCAAACTGAAGAAGATTTAGAAACGTTGAATTTTACTGACAATTTCCCATCATTTCTGACAATTAAACATACCTCAAAAAACAAGACTCATTTGGTTTATTTATTTATCAAAATATCATTTCTTGAATTTACTTTGTCTATGAAGATTGACCCCTTATACCTATAGCTAATGGAACGACAAAATTGACCCGACTCGAGGGGATCCGACCTGACCCATGCTGTTTGGGGTAGGGCAGGTCCGATCCGTTCTTGAACGGGTTAATAGGATTTCGGTAGTTAACTATCCTCCCCAACCTGCCCCATTGCCATTTCTAATAGCTAACGCTCTTTTTTTTGGATAATAAACTACTCGTTTTAACATAAGATTTAATAATTAAGGTTTCTTTAAATTTTCATTAAATATCATTGTATCTTATAAAGTATATATTAAGAACTACTTAATATAACGTTAACAAAACTTTTGAACTTTTATTGTTTTTAAAAGTTCAAAAAAACAAAAAACTATTCCCTCGTAATTTCAAAAATAAAATAATCATGTTTTATTAAAATGTGTTTTATTTTTTACTAAAAAATTGTAGTGATTAAATTTAAATTGGTTATACTAGCATTTAAATTGTTTTAATTAGAACTAACTTTATGATTTGAAGCATTTACATTGTGAGAAAAGGTTATTTTGGAATATAACTTTTGAAACATGACTCAGTTGATCTCAATTGAGTCCATGGATTCTTCGGGCCGGGTTTTATCCGACCCAGATTAACTATTGGTTAAAAGTTTGGGCCGTGGGCCCAACTATTAAACCCATCAGTAATGACAACCAATTTGTGGGGCTTTGACAATGGACTGGGCTTTGAGCCCAACCCATGTCAAATTTGTAGTGTATTGGTTTTGCATAGGAAAGGTATAACGTCCCTTTAATTCTTTTAATTCTTTTGGTTGCAATTCAATTGATATCCTATTATTGTAAATCAATTTTTTATTACAATATAAACTCAATTTTTTTATTACAATATAATTCAACTTTATTATCTCTTATTGATAGGTTTCATATCTATTAAATCAATAACTATCAAAGACACTTTTCAACTCTATAATTTTCTCGTATAAGTAATTTTTAAAATTAATATATTTAAAGCTAATTAATATGACTTTTTAATGTTATCAAATTTAATGTTAATAACATTTATTAGTAAATCTTTATTAAATTTGTTAAAAAAACACATGTCATTCTCCAAACATTAATAAAAAATTATAAAATTGAAATTTGGTTAATCTAAAATTTTTAGAGAAAAATATAAATGAATAAGTAAATGAGATTAACCATTGGTTGATTAAAGGATTCATTAATCATATATTTCAAACTTATTAAATGATAAAATTTAATAGTTTATGCGATCGTGTTTTTTAAAAAAAAAACATCTATTAACATTTTTTGAGAAATTTTGACATTCATTTTTTATCATATAATTGAAAAAAAATGTTTGTTGGATCATATAATAGGTTAACAATATATAAATATTCTAAAGAATAAAAAAAAAACTATGAATTTTCTTTCACTCATGCAACATAATATATCAATACTATTGTGTTATATTTACAGTACTGCTGCCTTACCCATTGTGGCACATTAATATATATACCCTGAACATTTTAACATTTTCCATTATATTTAATTCTAAATTGGATGATGTGTACTGCATAAAACCATAAATTGATTTTCTTAAATAAATAGCAATTAATATTTCTTGTTTTATTAAGTTAAATTTATATATTTTTATATCTTGGACTTGCATATTAGATATTTTGATCAGAATCAAGATTCATTAATATACTAAATTCCAAATGGGGTAGCTTTTCACTAATTTGAAATAATATATCTATAAGAACTATGTCCCTTTTTTCAAAAGTCATTAGTTGGTATATAAAAAAAGAAAGAAAATCAAATAGTTCACACAAAAGCCTGCGTGAGATGGTCTCATGGATAATTTCCGTAAGGCAAATTTTTTTAACCACTAATCTAACTCATTTTCATAAATTTATTAGTGAATTGTGAAATGTGGGTCGTGGGTTGATCCATTGCACACAAAATAATCCGTGAGACGATCTCACGTAAAAATTCCTCAATAGTTAATAGTTAAAATAAAAAACAAAAACAAAAAATTCTCATAAGAGTTAACTAAAGATTGAATTTTTACAATCTTTAAATGTAGGTGATTGATTTTGGATATTTGGTAATTTAACTGAAAAAAAACTGTATGACATTAATTTATGAAATAAATAACGCATTTAACAAATATATAAATAGCTGGAGAGAGAGAGAGAGAGAGAGAGAGAGAGAGTTAGAGGGAGGCACGCATGAGAGAGAGGAAAGAGGTGGGACCCAGTCAACGGATGTAAAAGCCGGTCCGAAAAGTTCGGAAGGTGGGGCCCACATAACCACACATTGAAATACCAGTCGCCGGCGGTTAACCGGTGTTCACTTGTTCTCTCACTAGCTGCAATTCACGACATTGAAGCAACTATTTTTTGAAAAAATCGATTCTTTTCTTAAAATAATTTAATAAAATAAAGAAAAAGAAGAGAGTTTGTGGGTGGTGTGAGGGGGTGTAAGGGGGAGAGAGAGTGAACGAAACAAACTTTGCTTTTTTAGAGAGAGAAAAGAAGAGAGAGAAAGATTTTCCCCTCATGCCTCTCTTTCAGAGAAGAGATGGTCGAAGAGAGTTTCAACCTCTGAGATCATCCTGAAAAGGGCAGTCGAGAAAATCATACGTCGATTCATCTCTTTGTTCTTCTCATCTCGCAATCGTGGCCATTTTCTCGAGAAGAAATTCTCTCTCTCTTGCTTTCTCTCTCATCTGGTGAGTTTTTACTCTGCATGCCTTTACATTTCATGCCCTTTTGCTTTTTGTGTATTGATTGCTTGTTTCATGGGGTGTTCTTTTAGAATATCCTTTTTGTCTTCTTTGAATATGATTCTGTAGAGGGTTGTGAAATGGGCTTGCTTTAATTTCTGCATTTGTGATTATTGATTGATTTTTGCATTTTCAGCTAAAAATATTGAATTAATTAGGGCTGGTTATGCTATTTGTTAGTGAATATGGAGGAATTGTAGACCCAAAAAGTTGTTGAAGATGAGAGAGCCCAATTTGATTCATAGTTTGAAGCAGGCAAATCTTGGATTATTCAATTTGTGATTTAGTTCATTCATAGGTGCTAGTTGTGAGTTTGTGTTTGCAAATTGTATTCTTGATTTGTTTGTCCTGTTGGCGGCATTGTGTCTAGTCCAAGTAATTCGCCATTGCTCGGAGGGTTATTCTGCGAGAAAAAGCTGGCGATTTTGTGCATTTCCTTGCATAGAGTGCTAGCTATCGGCAGAGAAAGCTGCCATCACGACGAATGGTTCAGCAAGCAATGAGCGGTAGATGGACCGCTTGTGAAGCCCAATTGTTCTGTTTCGTGTTCTTTATTCTTGTTTCAATAATTCATGGATGTACTTCCCTCAATTCTGAAGGTACTCAATCAAGGATTTTTTGGCCAAGTTTGTCTGAGTTGATTGATGTCTTTAGATAATGTTCTTGTGTTGACTTGATAGAACTCGAATTATAGGATATGCCTTGTTGCGATTCCGTGATAAGGTGGACTTTGATCCATCTGGAGCTTTAGCAAATTGGAACCTGAGTCATTGCAATCCATGCTCTTGGTCAGGTGTTCATTGTCAGGATGGTAAAGTGCATGAGCTGTAAGTCCCGAGTTTCAATGTCTGAAATGCTCTGCTTCTTGATTTATTTTCTGACAATTTTAATGTTCTTAATGATTTATAAATCTGAAAATGTTGTGTATAGTGATCTCAATGGACAAGACTTGGAGGGCGTATTGGCCCCGGAGCTTGGAAATCTTTCTCATCTAAGAGTTCTGTGAGTATCAACTTCGTTTATACACATTTAACTTTGCGTCTATTACTACTTCATTGAGCTCATATTCATGTAGTTTTTTCTTATTTTATGTACATTGCATGATGGTTTGGGAAGTCATTGATTGCTCGTCAAGCTACTCTTTCTTGCAAGTATAAATTAAAGAATCTCCAATAAAGAACAATGATAATTTTCATATGATGTTGAAGTAGTTATTAGTGATATCTTCAGTGTATCGTTAGTTTTGAATGAAGAACTATAATCAAGATGTCTGTTCAAAGAAGAAATCAAGTAGGGCTAAATTTCCGTCTTTCTTTTCTCAACCTTTTGTTTGCTTATGACATCAGTATGTCTAATTTTAAGATGCCTCAATGCTGACAAGAATCCCATTCAATCTTATATATTTATAGTTGGACATAAGTTTGTTATATTATCTCATAATTTTTTAGTATTTAATCTTTAAGTTAATATATTCCTGCTGCATTGGCATTAAGACAGTTATATTTTGTTCTTACAAAATTATGAACATCCTCAGTTAATATGTCCTTTTTTATATTTTTTCCAATTGCAAGTAACTTATCGAAGAACCATCTTTCCGGAACCATTCCACAAGAGTTTGGACGGCTTACTACGCTTGAAATTTTGGACTTGAGGGATAATAAATTAACCGGAACAGTTCCAGCTGAATTAGGACGATTACGATCCCTCAAACATTTGTACGTATAAGCTTCTGTCTGTTACATGTTCATCAATATTATGCACCTTGTCTTACTCCTGTACATTGCTTCAGGTTGCTCTGTAATAATAGTTTTGATGAACAAATTCTGGTCGAGATCCCTACAAACTCTGGAGTTCTCTGTGTAAATAGAAAACTCGGCCTCTGGTGAGATTTCTTTGCGTATTTTATCATAGCTTTTTATTATTTTTATCTTCCTAATATGCATTTCTTGAACAGCATTTGGCAGAGTGTTTTGAAACAGTCACAGAAATCAAATTCCTTCCAGGTACCAATTAAAGGGGCCGTAATTCGTTACCTCAATCTGTTACCTCTGTAAGTGATTGTAATTTGTCTACACTTGTGCTGTTTTTCGCCCTCGTCCAATGGAATCTTGATAAGAAAGTGTTGTCTTTCATCAAGGTTCAAGTTTGGGAGTGAATCGTCGAACAATCGGCCTGAAGTTAGTCTCAACAATCTAATAGGTAACGGCACAAATTTGCCTTAGGTTGTGTTTGATGAGAGATTTGCAATACACTCAATCCAATCAGATTCTTAGTTAAATCTGCAATACTCTATATGACAACTATTACATCCTTGTATCGTGTTTGTAGATTTACCCGAGCCAGCTTACATCTGGAATGTAGACAATCATGTGAGCGTGGTGCGCCGCATGTTAGTCGAACAATCAAGTAATCTTTTCGCCGTCCCTCCCAGTGTTTGGGTCCCCATCGAATTGGGACCCAACGTTGCTCCCCCGAGCAGAAGTAGTGGGTCGTTTCCAGCCATTCCATATTGGAGGAAACTATCACCTTCTCCTTCTCCTGCCCCCGCCCCTGTGCTTGCGTTCTCCCCTGCTTCACCTCAAGTAAATGAGATTAACGGCATAACTAATCCTAATGCTAGTATTCAACCATCTCGTGGAAAATCTGGGAATTCTCTGAAGCTTATAGTGGGGTTGTTGGTTCTAGTTTTCTTGCTCGTCGTTGGTGCAGCCATGTTTGCCGTCTGCAGAGGCAGAGCCGCTAGAACGATCGGTCCTTGGAAGACTGGATTGAGTGGGCAGTTGCAGAAAGCTTTTGTTACAGGTATGCTTTTCCAATGTTCTCAAATTTGCATGATACAATTGATGGGCGCCTATCGCCTACGGTGACAATTATAAATTAAATAGACTTCTTTTTACTTTAGGAAATTTTTTTAACTCGGGGTTATGTTTTTTGAGTTTATGTTGTAGGACAAGTAAAAACTTAATATCTCAGTTGAACTACATTTGTGTACGACTTTTTCAATGAATATAAAATGACATTATTTGTATTTCTCAAATTGTTGATTTTCGATCTTGATCTAAATATTAATAAATTGATAGAATCTTATAGCATAAGAAGAACAACACTGTTTTGCTAACAAGTTATAAAATGCGAAAAAAGAAAGAAAAAGAACTTATTTGGCGCCTAGGACTGCCTAAACCCACCTAAAGTGACCGAATGGACTAAAATTATGCCCGAGTTTTTTGCTATGAAATTGGGATTCAAATTTGTAGTATGTAGAGAAGACCTCTCGCGATATTTATGTTAAAATTTTTGTTTCAAGATTTGTGTTAAATATCTCTTGTAGGGGTTCCTAAGCTGAACAGAGACGAGCTCGAATCTGCATGTGAGGATTTCAGCAATATCATCACCACTGACGAGGGTGTGGCCAATGTGTACAAAGGAACTCTATCTAGCGGAGTTGAGATTGCCGTTGCTTCAACCATCATAACTTCTCTGAAGGACTGGTCGAAGCGTTCAGAATTGGTATACCGGAAAAAGGTTAGATTATTTCTATACTCAAAAACAAATCATATTTAACACAAAACTATTATCCTCAACTTTCCGTTTTACTTTTGCCACGAAGATTGATTCCTTGTCGCGGATAAACCACAAGAATTTCCTTAATCTTATTGGCTACTGCGAGGAGGATGAACCTTTCACTAGGATGATGGTTTTCGAGTATGCTCCAAACGGCACTCTTTTCGAGCATCTACACGGTATGTGCTTGTGTGTTCGCATAGCAATGTTTGTATGTATTATTATTATTTCACAACGGTGTATATTTTCTTTGTTGATTTCAGTTCAAGATGTCGAGCATCTCGATTGGAGTGCACGAGTACGGATAATCATGGGAACTGCTTATTGTCTTCAACACATGCATGATCTCAATCCGCCAATCCACCATTTCAACTTAACGTCGAAAGACATACTTTTGACAGATGATTATGCTGCTAAAGTAAGTGTTTCCACCTTAAGTACTATTTACGAATTAATGTAATCACTCTAATAAAAGGAAAAATAGCTGCGAAATTTTACAGTGAGATTTTTCGTCGCTAAATTGTTTTTGGGCGATTTCAAGTTGGTTAGTGGCAAAATATTTTCGCCACCATTTTGCTATTTTCGTGTAGTCTATTCTCATTTTTGGTGAAATATACGTCCACTTTTCAGATCATGGACTCTAGTTTCTGGACAGAACTCGTAGCCAAGTCGAAGAACCATACAGAAAACGAGTCGGAGCATTCCGAACTTCCACCACCCGCCGACGTGGAAACGAACGTATACAGTTTCGGACTATTGTTGCTCGAAATAATTTCCGGAAAGCTTCCTTACTCAGAAGAGCATGGCCATCTCCTTCAATGGGTATGTATGCATTCATCATTTATATTTCCTTCGTCCCAAAGAAACGAGTCCTGTATAATCTCGACTTCTTCAACTAATTCCAGGCTGCTCCATACTTGAACGAAACGAAGAAGTTGAGTAGCTTGGTCGATCCTTCATTGAAGTCTTACAAAGAGAACGAGCTTGAAATCATCTATGAGGCAATCAAAAGCTGCACTCAACAAGATCCGAGGAAGAGACCGTCCATGAAGGAAGTCATCGAGATTTTGAGACATGCTATCGATATATCACCCGAAGCAGCGTCTCCGAGGCTCTCTCCGCTTTGGTGGGCCGAGCTCGAGATTTTATCAGCCGAGGCCGCTTGATTTTCGCATAAATTGTCGATTCGTCTGCGCAGATGTGGATACGATGTGCATTCTTCCTGGCTTCAAAGGTGCGCCAAACATGCATGCATCGAAACGTTCGTGTTCTTTCATTCATTATTCTCTATTCTTATAATTGTTCACATTGTTTGATTCTTTTCTATGAAAAAATTTGTCATGTTGAGGCCGTTTGGATGTTGAAATGTTTGATGATTGTACTTTTGATTGCTATATATGTAATCAAAATCAATGTTGATGAGTTGAATCATGTGGTACATATGTTTGTCATTGATTCATGTGTTGTAAGAGACGAGAATGTTTTGCAAAGGTTGAATTCATTCTTTTCAATTGTAATTATTCATAATCATTGGAATAGATATATTAACAAATAATTGTCCACAAAAAATTTGATTATGAGTTATATGAGATGGTTTCCCATATAGATAACAACAAGACCAAAATTGAAAAAAAGTATAAACATATATGATCAAATTTTAAAAATGTATACTTGATTGTCCAGAAATTGAAAGGGTTATACATACAGAATAAAAATTGAAATTAACCCTATTAAAAAACAATCTAATTATTTATATATACATAGTTGGTTTATATTGCAGCAGCTTTTTTTTTTTTAATATTATCAAAAGTGTACATGATGATATTGAAATATTAGAAGAAAAACATAATATCATGTCCTGAATTTTGAAGTTGAGTCTCTAAATTTTTTGCATATTTCTCTAAAGTTCAAATTTTATTTTATTAAGTCATGAACTTTGCAAATCTGTTTTAGTAAATAATCTTTATATCTAATTCTTAAGAGTAAGTCTTGTGTGAGACCGTCTCACGGATCTTTTTTCGTGAGACGAGTTAACCCATAACCCATACTTAGCAATTCATATGAAAGTTTGTGGATATGGATTCAATTCATGGGTAATAAGGATCCGTCTCACGGAAACTATCCGTGAGACCGTCTCAAATGAGTTTTTGCGAATTCTTAATATGAACAATAATAAATAAAACAAGTTTGCCAAAACAAGATAACATTAACTGATCATTCAAGGGACAAAACCTCAAGATATTCTAACTACACAATTTTCATTATTAATCATTGAGAGAATCACGCAGTTTTGACAGTAATACATGGACAAACAAAATGTTTTCCCTCATACATAATTGTCAAAACGACATCGTTTTAATACCACTTTCGGAAAATGTGCTTAAACTAAAATAGTTAAGCAGAACGACGTAATCTTGACAGTGATGCACAGATGAAACGTGGCAACATAGTTATATCAATTTTTTCCTTTGCAATTGTCCACATTTTCTAATCTTGATTAAAAGCATAGAGTTATATGCCAAAAACTCGACACATTGCATGGGACTCAAAATATCCAACAACCCTTTCAATGTCTTCAACCTCACACAATCCGCCATTTTCATCACCTTCTCCAACCCCCCCAACCACCCTCGCACCGCCCGAGTCGCCGCCGCCGAGTCGCCTCGCCTCACCAGCTCCACCGTCTCCCGGTCGGCGACCGCCACCTGCTGCCGCTCCATCTCCCTCTCCACCCTCTCCTCCTCCACTCTCATCCTCACTCTCAGGGCCTCCACCCTCCCCAACTGCTCAGCCGTCACGCCGCCGAGTCTCAGCCCGGCCCCCGGCTGAGTCCGACTCAGTGAGTCGAACAGGTGGAAGACTGTCGAGGGCTTCCACCCAGTGATCCACACGTGGGCGTTCTCGAACGGGCTCAGCCAAACCGGGGCCCCGAAAAAGGCCAAAACGTCGTCTTGGGCTGCAGCCCATTTGAATCTGTAGTACTCTTTGTGGTGAGCTGTGAGCTTGGCGACAATGGCGGCCTGAGCCGCCGCCTGCGAGCTCGAGTTCGACACGATCAGAAGGAGCTGAGTCAGATCCTCGAGTTGACTCAGCCATTTCTCGTAGAATTCTGAGAATCTCTCTTCAACTTGGCTCCTCATTTTCTTCCTAATTTCCAAACAGGCTGTTTAATTCTCTGAAAATCATATATATGTATATGTGTGTGTATATATATATATATATGCATGCAAGCAGATTGTACATTACGTATAATTGACTGTACCTTTGGCTCAGAAAATGCATGAGTTTGCAGTAACACCTGGTGAACAGGTGGTGCAACGTGTCAACTCGTGGACAATGCGTGTACCTTAATGGAAAAATAAATATTTTATTTTGGGAAGTAAAAATTGGAAAAAAATAATAAAATGGAAAAAATAGAATATTAAAAAAATATATAACATCCTCTATTCTAGTTTTATATTTTAAAATAATTGTCACATGTAATGTATATTAAAAAAATGTAATAGAATATTAGATGGAACATGGGTTATATTCTAAAGTATGGGATACATGCTAACTAAATCTTGCATAATATTCTGGAATTAAGAATCTTGGGAACCGATAATCATTGAATTAATGATTAGGATTTTGTTTGATGTATGATTGAGATTGAAGTACTTTTATATTAGTATTTATCATATTATTATATTTAATTTAATTTTCTGAATCTAGATATATAATTTTTTTGAATAATGTTATGTGGGATTTTGTATTTTATAAATTTGTAGAAATTTATTGACATTTTCGATTTTTCTTGTAGTTTAAGATTTATTTTTAAAAACCCTCATTATATAATTTATTTTTTCTTGCTTTTTTATTATTTAACTTTTTTGGCTCAATCGATGTTCTTGTGATATCTTAGTCATAATTAGCACGAAGTAGTGTAATTGTATATTTTTAAGTGCTTATAAAATATAAATATTAGATACTCTTTTAATATACTCTATTCAATAGCATCTATAGCACAAAAATTGTGTGAGACGGTCTTACGAATAGCTTCTATGAGACGGACTATTTTTACCCACTAATCAAACTTATATCTATAAATTATATATGAACTGTCAATTTTGGATTGTGGGTTGAGCCGTTTCACAGCAGATGATCCGTGAGACGGTCTCACAAGAGACTTAGTCCATCTACGAAACCATTTTTATTGAAGATTGGTTAGTTGGAAGATTTCTTCCTAATATTTACTCGAAGAAAAATTAGAAGGAAACTAAAATTGTCTTTTATATAATTATCAATTTTATAGATACCTAAATTATAATATTAATTGAAGAATTTATGGTTGGGCTACAAAGAATGGGCCCATCCAAAAAATAAATCACGACGAAAAAGGGTAATAGAGCCCACTACCGTGACTTAATATGGCCCACAAAGGTCTACCAAAGCTCTAAAAGTTGCATCAAATTAGAAAATGGATCTAAAAAGTTTATTATCTTATGTTTTATAGATTCTTATATTTATTAATTATTTTTATAAAATTAATGTTTTAAAAGATATATTTCTTAAAAAAATAATGAGTATCCATACTAAATAAATACCTAATAAAAGAAACAGAAGACAAGATACAGGCAAAATAAAACAAATAAAATTATTATTTCTTCTTAATAGTAATAAAACAGACATAATCAACTGTGTGTGTATATATATACATATATATGGGCAAATAACATTTTTTATTTTTTTACCAAGTATACCTCATTTTCACATTGGATTCTCAGTTTTCGTGAGTAACAGTATTTGTACCACATGTTTTACAAAATCGCACATTGAGTGTATTCTGTCAAGTTTCCATCCAAACTTGACGGAAATTAACGAACCCTGATTTTATTCCACAAAAATTGAGCATTTTATTCACCCTTTCGAGGTAAAAAAGCCAACGCACCCTAATTTCTTCATATTCTCAGTCTTCACTCAATCTTAATTAGTTTCTCTCTAAATTTTTATTACCCACTTCGAGCTCCAGCGAATCTATTTTCACAAATCATCAAACTGGAATGGTATATTGTGAGTTAAGATTGAAGAAGAATGAAGAGTTAGGGTGCATCCGCTTTTTTCAAAAGGAAATGGGGAGAAAATTAATTAATTTTCACAGTATGAAATTAGGGTTCATTAACTTCTATCAAGTTTGGATGAAAGCTTGAAGGAAGTCACTAAATGTGTGAGATTTTAAATATAGGGTACCATACTATTACTTGTGAAAATGAGGGTATACTTTAAATACCAAAAATATAATTTGCCAATATATATGTATAAAGTTGATCTTGGTATTATATGTTGACACTAATATCTACTTTTCAATTTGATTATTTATATTTTAATTTTTTTCAATTTTAATCTAATTTTGGGTGGGAATATTCGAATTCAACGACGCAACCACCAAAATTTGGTTGCTATGTCAGAATTTCCAATGACCACGCACATCAACGATTTTGAAAGTTTTGGTCGAAGTTGGATTGAAATTGAAAAAAAAAAAAACAAATAATTCAATGCACCAATTGCATGAATTTAGATCCATGGAACTTGGTTAACGCGACATGGATCTGCGCCCATTAATAATTAATTAATTTATGTTTTCTTCATATGCTGAGACTTTATGTTGTCTTGGGGTGTCATTTATGTTGCATTGATATGAACTTTATATGCAAATATCATGACCTTTATATTCTATATTTTTTACAAAAATTAATATTTGAAAAAAGTTCAACATTTTACACACATTTGGAACAACATATTTTATGTGATATTACTTGTACATTTACTGTATGTGATGTTAGTTGCACCTCTATATATTACGTAAATGTATAACTATGTCAATATAAAGGTACAAAAACACCACATAAATGTTCGAGTAATATCGCATAAAAGTATATATGCACGAAATTTGCTAAAAAAAAATTCCAAGTCACAACACATAAAGGTTTATAAAAGTCGCACCTTATATAACATAAATGTCACACAAATACAACATAAATGTCACACATGCTTGAGCAAAAAAAAAAAAAAAAATTGAAGTAAAAGTATTACTTAAAAACAGTCACCATACTTGTACATAAAAGTCAAAATGTTACAACACGAAGATCATATACCCGAAGAAAAGAAAAGAAAAAAAAAATTAAAAGTACGATGATTCGGGTCGATCCGGGCTAACCCGAATTATACAGTGCACCCAGTAAATAAAATTGTAACTCTAGGAGAAAATAAAAAATTAAAATCAAAATAGAAAGACAAATAGTTATTATAAATTAGTTCTCAAAAAATGCAAAGTTCTTTACAATAAATGCCGAAAATGTATGAAAAATTGTAACTACATATATATAATTATCTTACGAATATAATTTCTTGAAAACTCCATCATCCTTAAAATATACTACAATATAAATTAATTTCGCACACCCTTAATTTCAAATGTACAAGTCATAATAAATTTTACGTTAATCTAATTCACAAAATTAAATTTATAAACCATGAAAGTTGTGTTCTCTAAATATTGCCAGCAAAGATGTTTTGCATATCTATCCATTTTAAGGTACTTAATGGGACAAAAGAATTAATTTGATCTGCAACTTCCCAAGCAAAAAATGGTTTATATACAAAAAATGGTATATATATATATATATATATATATATATATATATATATCAACTGTTCAGTCTTGTCATATAAGTTATTGACAAATTTATATACCGACAAACCATCCTAATAATTTACATTTTATTTTTGCTTTATCATTTTTTATAAATCTATCTATATATATTAATACATCTATGTACATGTAGGTGTAGATATATATATATATATATATCTCTTAAATGTCAATAAGTTTTATTATTTATGTACTTTTGCATATCAGCAACAGTTTTATTATTACAAAAGTTTTTATGATCGTTTTATAGGTTTAATCATATCAACACACAATTTATAATTCATAAAAAAATATTTATGAAAATAAATTTGAATTATATACGAAAGAATCATCATTTTCTTCTTACATACATGAACTCAAGTCTATTATTAAAGTAGTCTTGTATAAATATTTGTGTTCTATAAATCACCATTAATGACAGAATTGAATATTCATCTTTTCCAAACAAATTACATTTCTTCTTTCATGTTGTTATGATTTCATACACTAGAAGGAAAATAAGTATTTGCGACAACAAAATGTTGTTGCAAGAACTTAATAAATTGTCGTAAGTACAATTTGCGACACATGTTGTAGTTAAATTATTATCAAAAGTCTTCTCGTAAATAGTTTTTTGTTGTCGCAAAATGTATCAGCGACAACACTGTTGTTGCAAATAAGTCTTTTTACATTATTTTTGTGAGAACACAGATACTAATTTTTCTTATAGTTATTTAATACATCCATACAACCAATTAATTTCATTAAACAAGAGGTAAATAAGAAATTTATTTGGTTAATTATATTTACAATAATTTCCTAATCTAGATCTGTCAATAAAGTAAAAGAACTTCACATAAGGAAAATCGTTGTTGCATTTGAGGAGTTATATTTAGATAGATTTACAAATGATCCAGATCTGATTTCATGTATTATTCTCCTTATGCACATAAGGGAGGAGCCGTATGAGATGAAAATCTCGCGTACTATTTTAGGATGTAAATTCTTTTAATTGAATGACGATCATAACAGATATCTAATTTAATTTATTATCATAAACATATCTTAAAAGGTTGAATAAAAGATCTTAATTGTGTATATATCAGATCATTTCCGACACTATACAAAAACATTTCGATTTGATGTTTTACCTCCAACATCGTTTTATAAGGTTGCGCCAACAATTCTCAATTGTCATCTCTACATCAGATCAAGGCAAACTTAGTACTTAGGGTATTCTCATTTTCTTTTCTTTGTTCCTATTTCATTTTTCTTTATACTACCTCCGTCCCGGTCCAAGTTACCTACTTAGACCGGGCACGGAACCTAAGAAAATGCAGTTGACTAGGTTACTTTTTGATTAAAAAAGTGTTTTTTATACTTTTTGTTGTTGTTTTTTGACTTTTTGGTTACTTTTTGATTAAAAAAATATTATTTCTTTGCTATTTTGGGGTTGGCAAGTTCGATTGGGACGGACGAAAATGGCAAGTAGGTAACTTCGAGCGGGACGGAGGGAGTATAATATAAAAAATAATATTGTTAAAGAAAAGGATAATGATGGATGTGATTGAGTGGCAACAAAGTCTCACAAAATCTAAATATGAATAAGAGTTAATGGGCGGTTTGTAAAAAAATAGTGGCCTAGGAAATCTAAAAAGGTGACGCAATTCTACATCACGACAACCTTTTATACACGAACTAATTTATTTCTTTACAAAGCTATAAAATACAAATTCTGGTTAAGGTGCAGTGAACTGGCCTGCTGTTTCACTAATTTATTATGTAATAAAACACCTCACCCTCTATAAATTAATTTCATAAATATACATGTTTATTAATAAAATAATATCATTACAGTTTATATATGATATATATTGATTATTTTGAATTAGAAGAGAAAATATATAATTTGTCATTCACACTCGATCATCTTGAAGCATTACTACTAGTCTAATGATATCCCACTTTCGTAAGATGTAAATAGTGATGATTAGGGTTCGAACCCTGATCACATAAGTTGTTATTTAATTCTTATTGTGTTCCTCCTTCCCACTCCCTCTAACTTATCAAAAAGAATCTACTTGAAATGCTATATTTGTGAATATTTGATTCATAGTGAAAATACAATATTTTTGAAAAAAGTTGTTTTAAGCATAAAATTCTTCAAAGAAAAGGAGAAAAAAATCTTAAAAGTCGCAATTTTTTACACTTTTTTTAGAATGGGGTTTTGGACAAAGTCTCATTTCAAAATTCATGTAGAACTAATTTCGAGATGACAGAATACAACAAAGATTACATAACTAGGTGTGATTAACGTTCGATCTATTCATGTTCTTCATCTTTATTAAAATAATAGAGCAATGTATGATTTCACTGAGTCTTATAATGCTCTATTATTTTAATAAAGATGAAGAACATGAATAGATCGAACGTTAATCACACCTAGTTATGTAATCTTTGTTGTATTCTGTCATCTCGAAATTGCAAAATATTATATTAACCAGGTCGGTCGGAAAATTAAAGAAGAAAAGAGAGGATGAGCACGAGGTGTAAAAGAATATCTCAGAAAAAGTGTGTGAATGAAGACTTTGTCTTCTTCTTCTTGACACTCAAAACAAAATAAGAAGAACAAATTTCAAAGTACTCTGCATCACATTTAGTTTGTCCAAAACTTAATCATCCACGTATAAATATACAATGTCCATTTTCAGATTTATTTGTAGATAAACCACAAACCCTCTCTCTCCTCTCTCTTTCTCTCTCTCTAGAAATTAATGGCGGCAACAAGCGATCAAAGCAAAGGAGCTTGCTTCTACCAAGAATGGATGACCCTGCAAGAGCAGGAGCTCTCCGAGCTGGACCGAGCCGTCTCCCTCAGCTTAAACGGCTCCACCACCGAAGCCGAGCTGAGCCGGCTGGTGGACAAGATCATGAGCCATTTCCAGGACTACATGCAGAAGCGCAGCCTCATGGCTCGCGTCGACGTGTCGGCTTACTTCGCGCCGACGTGGTGCACTTCGTTCGAGCGGTCGGTGCTCTGGATCGGCGGCTGCCGGCCCTCCTCCTACATCCGCCTCATCTACGCCCTGTGTGGCATGGAGATCGAGTCGCAACTCACTGAGTTCCTCGACGGCGTTAGGATCGGAAGCCTGGGGGAGCTGTCGGGGCGGCAGCTGGTGATGGTAGATGAGTTGCAGAGGAAGACGATCAGGGAGGAGAGGGTTTTGTCGACCAGGATGGCGGGCCTGCAGGAGGAGCTGCTGGATAATCCGCTGGCGGAGATCGCCGTCAGGGCCGGCGGCGGCCTGGAGGCGGCGCTGGATAAGCACGGCCGGGGGATGGCGGAGGTGCTCGAGGCGGCGGATGGGCTGAGGATGAACACGTTGAAGGAGGTGGTGAGGATTCTGACGCCGCCGCAGGCGGTGGACTTCCTGGCGGCGAGTAAGAAGCTCCGGCTGTGCATGCAGGAGTGGGGGAGGAAGAGGGATCTTGATCATGGGAGGAATTAATTTCATTGATCATTTCTTTTTATATTTGACTTTTTTTCCTCTTTAATTAGATTTTTTTTTTTTTATATTTGGCGTTAAATCTCGTGGTTCATTACAAAAATTTGTGAGAGATGATTTTCACGGATGTTTTTACCCACTAATTAAATCCATTTACACAAATTTAATTTATATGTATATTTTGAAATGTGGATCGTGAGTTGAACTGTCTCACATACTCATGAGGTCATGATTTTACGGAAGACTTATTCATATTTGATAACTTTAGTTCAAAGTCATCTCTTAAATGGTGATCTTATTCAATGTATAAGATGGACAATACTGGAATAGGAGATGTAACACGTAACGTAACATGAAGTGTGAGGTTGTATGTATATGATTTTTTTTTTTAAAAAAAATTGGATTTAGTTTCTGTATTGTGTTAGTGATAAAATGTTGGCGGTTTTGTCTGATTTCATAATTCGTATTTCATCTCTTGTTATATTAAGATGGAAATGGTATTAGTATTACTTATAATCATATTTTAATATTGTGGCCTTGTGGGTACTTTTATTGTATTGTAAGGTGTGGTTGAGAATGGAATTAAGCCTTGTGACAAAATTTTGTACCATCTCCAATCATTTTATAAGGACATGGTGAAACCATTTAAACGAAACTTGAGACATTTATTGTTTTTTAGCATGTGATGAGATATAAAGCTTCATATAAAGAAGGAATTTCATAATCTAATGGTAAAAGACATCTATTACCTAAATATAGGTTTTGGGTTCGAGTCGTCATTAAATTATATAAGTGAAATTCAAAAAAAGAATAAGAAAAGCTACCGATAAATTAATTAACTACGTATCAAAAGAACCTACGAAAAAACATATTTTAATCTTCTTGATCGTAAATGCTCCTGTGCACAGATCTGGATTGGTGCAACTAGGGCGATCCGACCCGAATCCGCGCACCTGGGTTTTCCCCATTTTTTTTCCTCTTCAGGCTATTACCTTTATGTTGTAAGGATGTGACATTTATGTTATATAAGTGTGACCTTTATATATAAATGTTATGACCTTTATGTTCAGTAACTTAGGAAAAAAAATGAAAAATTTCAGGTTTTTTCGCTTCAGATTGAGACCTTTATATTGTATTGTTATGACCTTTATGTACAATTCGTGTGACTTTTATGTACAAATATTATGAACTTTATAATCCATAACTTTGAAAAAAATTGAAAATTTTCAAAATTCAGCGCATTTTTGGGATGAACATAGGTGCAACTAATATTATATAAAGGTAAATATGTACAAATTTTGCTAATTTTTTTTTCTAAGTTAGAGTATATAAATGTCATTACATTTATACATAAATGTCACACTTATAAAATATAAATGTAACAATTTGAAACGAAAAATAAAATTAAAAAAAAAAGTGCGCGGGTTCGGATCGACCTGAACACGACCCAAATTGTATGCGCACAATTTGCACACGAAACTAACTCCTTTTTGATATATATGTTAAAATAATATATCCACACTTTTTTAAAATAGGTGGCAATATAAATGGCTAGATTTTTATTCATATTTTCTATTAAAAGAAATGGATGTCCAAATTTATTAGGTTTGTGTTTCAACTTTTTTAAAATTGGGTTCTTAATTATTCGTTCTCTTGATTCAAATTTGTCCCTTATGTTATAAAGGCACATATGTCAACCACTAGATATAGAGACCCAATTTCAATAAAGTAATTATGATCACTCAATTTTTAAAAACAAAATTATAAAAACCCATTAATATTTTTTTCATTAAAGCACATGGCCTAATATCTACATATGAAAATACTAACATAACCAACCAAAAAAAACACACACACAAAAACCCCAAATAATTTCTTTTTTCTTTTTTATATATATAATATGCCATTAATAATTAGGAAAAAAACTTATATACAATGTCCCAAATTACAAATTCATAAGACAAATCTTTACTCTTGATAATACAAACTATTCTTTGTTTTGTGGGTTGTCAACTGACTCAATCCATGAAATTAAATCCGTACAACATTCATCTCATAATCAGGACGGTCCAACTTTGGGGGCAAGAGGCACTGGCCCGTCCTGAGATTTTACAAAACTCCTTGATCCGTCGCTGCTCATAATTATTACATAAATAATAAACATGAAAACAATAAGATTATATTAGAATAATAAGATCCAAATTGATCGGTCCCAAAAACTTGTCAAAAACTCCCTTGTAGCCTCAAAACTCCTTTTCATTATCCAACACATTTATTATGCATCACTAATACACCAACTGTTTGCGTATAAGTTGCAAATATTTGTTATTACCAAACATTTTTCTATAATTATTACCCTAATCTATTCCTAGGTTTCCACTTTTGATCTTCAACCAATTCTCACTTCCACTTTTCGCCATTTTCATAAGAGATCGAATTTCTCCATTAACCTTGCCTTTGGGTATAAGGGCAAGGCTTTCTTGCATTCTTGATCAACATCAATGGTGCCCACCAAATCATCATCTTCTTGATCATCAAAATGGCCCTACGATCCGATTCAACGAGGCCGATTCATCCTTGTGATTGAACCCTAGAATCCCTCGTGTCGAAAATGGAGAAGAAAGGGAACATTTTGATGCAGAAATACGAGATCGGAAGAGTGCTCGGGCAAGGTACTTTTGCCAAGGTCCACCATGCAAGAAACCTAAAAACAGGCCAAAGCGTGGCGATCAAGATCATCGACAAAGAGAAGATCATGAAAGTGGGTTTGATCGACCAAATCAAACGTGAAATCTCTGTGATGAGGCTAGTCAAGCACCCCAACGTGGTCCAGCTCCATGAAGTCATGGCTAGCAAATCCAAGATCTACTTCGTCATGGAGTACATCCGAGGTGGCGAGCTTTTCAACAAGGTCGCCAAGGGCCGGCTCAAGGAGGAGCCGGCCCGACGCTACTTCCAGCAGCTCGTCGCGGCTGTCGACTTCTGCCACAGCCGCGGCGTCTACCACCGTGACATCAAGCCCGAAAACCTCCTCCTCGACGAGCATGGCAGCTTGAAGGTGTCGGATTTCGGGCTCAGTGCTTTGATCGATTCCAAGAGGCAGGACGGGCTTCTTCACACCACGTGTGGGACTCCGGCCTACGTGGCGCCGGAGGTGATCAATAAACGGGGATACGACGGCGTAAAGGCCGATATATGGTCGTGTGGGGTGGTGCTTTTCGTGCTCCTAGCGGGCTTTCTTCCCTTCCATGATCCTAATCTCATGGAGATGTATAAGAAGATTAGCAAAGGGGAATTCAAATGCCCCCATTGGTTTCCACCCGAGGTTAAGAAGCTCTTGTCGCGTATACTCGACCCCAATCCGGCAACTAGGATCTCCATCTCCAAGATCATGGAGAACTCATGGTTCAAGAAAGGGTTTCGCCCCATTAAATCTCCCGATTTCGATCCAGGTACACGCTAAGATCATTAAGTATTGAAATTATTATCATAAAAGTCTTCTCGTAAATAATTTTTTTAGAAAAATCTTAGTTTTAGTCCGCTAATTTAGGTCTTCCACCTTTTTGCACTATCAATCTTTCGAATTCCAATTTTGGCTTGATTTTGCTTGAAATGTCAATTTCTATCTACACGGACATAGGAATTGAAAATTCCGGGACAGCTGTTCTGGTGTCCACCTAGGCAAATCGACTTTCAAAGCAACATTAGATGAGAATTTGAAAAAAAAAATGATAATTAGGTAACCTAAATTGGAATACGTGATATTCGTGGTAAAAAATGAATTAACCTAAGTCTCGAGATGAAAATTCCAAATGCCAAACATTTGCGACAATTTTGTGGTCGATAGTAGATTAGGGATCACATGTTTCCGCAATTAATCCTTTTTTTGGGGTTTTTTTTTTTTTTTGACAAATTGTTGTATGTTAATACTATCAATTTTTGTGACAGTATGTTGTTATGAAAATAGACTTTTCTTGACAACTTTTATTGTTTAATCGCAAATAATCGTTTTTATTGTAGTGGTGGAGAAAAAGAAAGACGAGGAGGTAGAGGACTCGCCACGTAGTGTATTCGACATGGTCGATGATTCGGACACAGAATCTTGTTCGGGGATAAAGGTTGGATCGGACGTTCATGCAACGTGCTCGACGAAGCCACATTGCATGAACGCCTTCGATCTCATATCCCTATCTCCAGGGTTCGATCTCTCGGGTTTATTCGAAAAGGATAGTAATAACTCCAAGGATCATGCGTGGTTCACCACGCAGAACCCTCCATCGATGGTGGTGGCGAAGCTTGAGGAGCTGGCAACGTCGGAAAGTTTCAAGATCAAGAAAGAAGATGGTGTAGTGAAGATGCAAGGCAATAAAGGGGGGAGGAAAGGGCAGCTTACGATCGACGCCGAGATTTTCGAGGTAACGCCGTCGTTTCATATGGTGGAGGTGAAGAAAACCTCAGGTGACACATTGGAGTATGTCAAGTTCTGTGATCAAGAATTGAAGCCTTCTCTTAAGGATATAGTGTGGAATTGGCAAGGGAGTGATTAGGGATTTCCTAATTTCATAGTTAGATTTGATTGGCAATACAATTTTTTTGTTATTATTTGCTTTGAAATCTGGACAATGTGCTTGTTATTTAAGGTAGAATGATATATGTAGGTGTTCTTCACTCGGGATCTTAATAAGCAAAGTTCTGATGATTTTTACTTTGTTTATTTATGATTGATTTTCAATAGTGGTCTTGAGCAAATTAAATTGTATTTTTAGATAGATATTTGTAGACATAAATAGGTTTAGAGAGTCCTAGATAGACAACAAGATGAATGCAAGCACATGCTTTGCACCATTCTTGAAAATTATACAAGGAACATAAATTGATTGCATAAGATGTTAAAGTTCCACCTATTATGAATGATATTAATGTCATATTTTGTAGATTACGTGATATAGATAACAAGTCGAGACTGCTGACACTCTACCTTTATAAAGATATAAATTGTCATATTCAGCGTTCGAATCTAATCGCATAAGTTTTCTAATCTTTATCCCTCCCTTTTGCTACTTTTATCTTATTAAAAAATAATAGTGTGTTTAAGATTCTTATTTCATATATGATTGTATTGTATGTGTATAGTTTTATATCTTAAATCTTGAGAAATATATTGTTAATAGTTTATCTTTTTTCAACTAAACATTATAATTTACTTGATCTAATATCCAAAAAAAAAACTAATTATAACGAGATCGATTTGATCACTGGTCCGAATATAAAAAACAACGAGAAACTCCACTAAATCCAATTGGGTACATACAAAATCTATAGACGTGCACAAGCTTCTCTGTGTGTATAATTCGTAATTCACGGCATGTATATAAACGACATTATCAATAAAATACAAGATGAAACACCAAATATAAGAAAGACGTACATAATACAATAACTACACAGATTTCTTGAGCAATAACTATCAACAACCAACCATAGTTTGGTAGAGCATTATTTCCATGGAAATGTGAGGCTACAAATGAATGATAATAAAATCTATCAGACTGTATAAACCAACCAAAATTTGACAATGAAAGAAGAGGAAGAAAATCGAAACACATTATTAGAATATATGGCTCACCAAAGATGTAGTTCTTGATATATACACATCTGGATATGAATGTATGAGTGTAAATTAAAGGTAATGCACATGCAACAACTCAGCAATCTTGATAATTAACATGGGATCAATATCCATTAGGTTATAAGCTAACTTTTGCCAGATTCTCTTCAAAGATAACGAATCCAGATTTTGTTCGGAAGAACGAGTTTGCCCCTTGTGCTTGTATTACCTGCCTGTGCTTATCATACTTCAATTTGTCGTATCGCTCGTTCTGTTTTTCTTAATTGATTAAGTCGAAAAAACCAAGTAATCAGCTATAGCAGTCATTACAATGTGATATTTGATAAACTATTCATAGGGCAGAACCATCTTTTGGTTTAATGATATATAGATGCTTGTTATAGATTAAGTTTAGGCAATCTCTTACTAATATGCCTAAACAGGAACATGGAGAGAGAGAGAGAGAGAGAGAGAGAGAGAGAGAGAGAGAGACTTCACCAAAAAAAAAAAAAAACCAGAATGAGCAATCTATTACAAGAAGAAAAGAGATAGTTGCATAAATCTGAAAAGACCATGTGACAGATTCTTTCTATTCTCAGGAAATCTCCTAAAAAGGAAATAGGTAATCAAGCAAACTCAAAAGGGTCAGAAAAAAAAGGCAAATTTAACTTGTAGAACAACAAGCCTTTATCCCATTATCCAACTATGTGTGGTCAGCTACGTAAATCATATCTCGTCATCGTATACGATCAAGATCCTTCCAAGTTAAACAGTAATCTAAAAATTCTTAAAAACTCCAACGTATACTATTCTTCGATTCATCATATAAAGGTCCATAGTTTAAAGATGGTATATTAAAACCTTAAAATTTGTTCCGGTTCTTGACTGATATAACAAGAAGCCAATAAAATGACCACAAACATATACAACCCTAAGCCATGATCTTAACAAATTGTCCCAAGAACTTTAATTCCCTTATTTAGCACTACTTTAACTCTATGCAATATATGATGCACAAACTTATAATACTATAAGTTGAGAATTTGATGAAGCAAAGAATGTTCATTTGCAGATAAACACACACAACCATAAGGAAGACACAATTTATCAATGAGCTAACATTTGTAACAATCATGTATTCGCCACAAAGAGCCTCCATACTCACAACATTATGCACGACAATCAACTAAACATTTAAACGAAATCTAACTAGCACAATGTGAAGTATACTCATGGAAAAACCAGGAAAACAAAAGCAAAACATTGTACAAGAAAGCTAGAAAACAGAGGATCGAAGGGCATACATGTTTCCCTTTCATTCTCTCTGTTCATTTTCCAAAGGCAAGTAAGAAGAGTTCACAGCATTATCTGTCATAAGGCTTTGCAACCCGGGCTTCAACTCATTGTTACAAAAATCTTCATATTCTTTTCTATCCCCTCCTTTTCTTGTAACCTCGACCACTCTCAACGTTGGCGTTAATTCAAATATCTCAGCTGCAATCGTTAAAGGTCCCTTAACACCTTCCCTAGATCCCTCCAAACTCACTCTACAATCCTTTTTCCTCACTGCAAAACTCACAACCTTGGCGATTTCCTCAAACTTCGATATGATTGTAGACACTGGTGCCCCGGAAACAAACCTAGCCCCTCCATTTGATCCTTCATCAAACAGCCCCGATAAATCAAAACCACGCGAGAAAGAAATGATATCAAACGCATTCAAGCTAGCCGGCCTAGGAAGACTAGTGATTTTCCTCCTATTCGGCGTTTCTGATTCCGACTCGGACAATGAATGATCAGGATCAGATAAAGAAGCAAATTCATCATTCTCACAACCCTCCACATTACATAACTTATCATCCTCAATGTAGAACTTCACGTGCTTAAACCCCTTCTTGAACCATTTCGTATTCATAATCTCCGGAATCGTGATCCGTGTGTCCGGATTAATGTCAAGCAAACGAGTAAGTAAACGAGTCAACTCAGGGGAAAACCAACGGGGACTCCTAAACTCACCTCTATGGATTTTCTTATACATAGCCATAACATTTTGATCATGAAAAGGCAAATAACCCGCCATTAAAACAAACAGAATTACCCCACAGCTCCAAATGTCGACCTTCGCCGCATCGTATCCTTTCCTCGCCAGCACCTCCGGCGCCACATACGCCGGAGTTCCACAGAAAGTGTGAAAAAGCCCATCCTGCTTAATCTGCTCCGATATCGCACTCAAACCGAAATCGGAGACTTTGAGATTCCCATCCTCATCGAGCAGTATATTCTCCGGCTTCAAATCGCGGTGGTAAACGCCGCGGGCGTGGCAGAACTCCACGGCGGAGATCAATTGCTGGAAATACTTCCTCGCAACTTCCTCCTTCAATCGCCCCTTGGCGACCTTGCTGAACAGCTCGCCGCCCTTCACGAACTCCATTACGAAGAAGATCTTCGACTTGGTCGCCATAACCTCGAACAATTGAACAATATTCGGATGGCGAACGCGCCTCAAAATCGAGATCTCGCGCTTGATGTGCGCCATTAAACCCACCTTCAGGATCTTCTCCTTATCGGTCACCTTAATCGCCACGCTCTCCCCCGTTTTCACGTTCCTCGCGTGATACACCTTCGCGAAGGTTCCGACCCCGATCACTTTCCCGATGTCGTATCGGTCCAATAGAAGCCCCTGCAACTCCTTCTGCTTCGGCGATTTCGCGACGGCGTTGCTTCCGGTGACGGCGCAGGCTGCGGCCATGGATCGCCGTTAAATCGATTTCTTCCGAATTCCGAATCTTGTCCAGTGATTGCTAGTGGAAATTCACAACTCTAGGGCTTCAACACAAAGCCCAATTCGATTACACCACCGATAATTCATCGAATCGAGCTCCCACGCTTCAGCTGGGGTTACTGTGTTGTCGTTTTGCAGATTTGTGGAAAGAAGTAGAAATGATTGCAAAGAAAGAGAGATTTTTGCAGTGTAAATTAATTTGATGGAAAAAGTAAATAGCAATGATTGAAATAGGCAAGAAATGATTGGTTGAGAGAGAAACTAATCATCTATGTCGACTTTGCAACTTATAATTTTTATTTTTATTTTTAGGAAGAAATTAATTCTTTTTTTTTTCTTTTAAAGAAAAAAATTATCACTATCTCACATTTAGACATTATAAAAATATCATTCACCTCATGTTTTTAGATAACTAGATAGGTAATTATATATTTACAAATTAGAATGGTTCATTTTAAAGTTTTAATCTTTAATATGAACAATAATTCTGAACACTTGCCAAATTATAATATTTATGATTATTTCAACTGTGTTCATATCAGTGTTCGTATGGATTATTATGACCTATACATGTTGACACACCAGATGTTAAAGATGAGTAGACTTTAAATTTTATTTATGCATTGCAGTTTGTTTATATTGGTTATAGACTTATTCAATTCATATTCATATCAACGAGTATGAAAATAGAAAAATTAATTGATCATATCTTTATTTAAATCATATTCCTTTTTATTTGTTAACAAGTTAATAAAAATTGAACCTCATGAGATTATATATATCTTCACGAATGATACACTAAATTATAACACTCAGACAATCCTTTAAAAATATAATTGTTGAAATTAAATTTACTCCCTAAAAATTGTAAAGAATCCATCCAAATCCATTTTAAGTGAGTTCACATACTTGAACTAAGAATATTACAACGTAAACCCTACACAATAAACAAAATTACTAGACTAACAAAAAACCTTAAAGAATATTGTGAGCTCAAATTTAAAAATCATCAAATAAGTTTATATAAAACTGTGTTTTAAATATAATTCTATAAGACGAAATTTTACTATTCGAAATCTAAATTACATTTTTATAAATCAAAAATTAATATGCATATAATAAATGGTGGAAAATCATAGCTATTTGACTTTATTAAATCCATTAAAAAAAGAGAAGGATATGTAATGGTACTAACTTTCCATCTACTACATTATATGAGATGCAGATGATGACAAGTGTTAAATATTATTTATCAATTTTAAAGTGCAAATCAAAATAAAAATTAAACACAAAAACTCATGTGAGACGGTCTCACGATAGTTTCTGTGAGACGGATCCTTATTACCCATGAATTGAACTCATATCCACATATTTCCATATGAATTACTAAATGTGGGTTATGGGTTGACCCGTCTCACGAAAAATATCCGTGAGACGGTCTCACATAAGACCTACTCAAAATTAAATAATTAAGTAACAAAAATACTTAAAGATGAGAATGAGTTATCAATTTTGCTGACGTGTATTTGTTACACAGAATTGATCAAAGTCTTCTCGACAATAATGGACTTGTAACATAGATGCTAATTAAGTCTTGGCCCAATAAAGTGATATATGTTTGAGCCCAATAAGCTAGTCTGATTATATTGCTAAAGGCCCAAGTTTTAGAGGCTTTCAAGTGGAAGCCATCGTTATAAATCTAATATTGAATTGGGTTAATCACGAGAAAAAAAAAAAACACAAATCTTAATTTGTAATTTAACCAATTTCTTTTGAACGTTAGCAAATACAAATATGAAGTTTCATATCTTTTAGCAAATATAAATATGAAGTTTCATATTTTTTTTTTTCAATTTTAATCTACAATTGTTTTTGAATATGATTATTTTGGAAATAACTATTATCGTTTCAAAATAGAATAATGACTTAACAAACAAAATGATAGTTATTTTGAAATGATGTTAGTTATTGTCGAAATAAATATATTCGAAATATGTCTGTTAGTTAAATTTGTAAAAATAAAAATGAAAGTTCATTTAATATTTGCTAGTATTCAAAAAGTTGGTTAAAATTACAATTTAAGTAAAGTTTGTGTTTTTTTTTTTCCAACTGTTAACCTTATTGAATTCTTGTATTTTTAAATTAGTACTTAGATTTATGATATTTGTATTGATTTAAATATATTTGGACTTTATTTATCGGTTTATATAATAATCTCAATTCATTTTGATATTTAATTTTTTTTAAAACAGTATTCAGGTTATCATTTACCTTTTGTATTACTAAAAACCAGTATTCTGATTGTTTTTTCTGTTTCTTGAAGTAAGTATTCTAATTGTTATTCTTTTATATTAATTACTTATTTTTTGGCTTTATATAAAGTATATAGTTTTTTTCAGTTAAATCTCATGCTATAAAATTTTGTAATTTTAGTACTCCTAAATTGGTGATTATGTCTGAAATTTTCACAATCAAATTAAGGTACAATAACCAGTTTCCGACACTATTATAACGATGTGATGCTTGCTTTACTAAGAAGCTCTAATGGCTAATATACACTTATACATAAACGTTATGACAAACAACCTTACTTGAACAAGATCTATTCTATAGGATCGTACCTCTGTATCCTTGATTTCCAAGGAGACAGGAAACCAAGTCTGGTGGATGAGCCATGGCTGCTCGACTAGAGAGTGTGATTAACAGCACCATTGGTTTAGATCCCTGAGCCCTTGGTGCGGTAGAGGATCGTTCTCGGCTAGCCTTGGCTAGCAAGGATGGTCAAGCAGCTTTCTGACAGACTCCTAACCTTAAAAAAAAAAAAAAAACATAAACGTTATGGCAAAAGTGCCAATTAGTATCAAACTTGCAATATTTAAAACTTTATGAGATAAAATGGGGAAAACCCAAAACATTTCACATATATATACTTTTCTCACGTTCAGGGCGTCATCTTTGCAAGGGTAGAGAAAATCGAGATTTGATTTTCAGCAGTTGTGTTAGAGTTTCTTCCATGTTTATCCCATCATTGGGCAATTTTGCACAGCACTTCAAAGCCAACTCAAAGATGGACGATACACATTGCACAATTTTACCACTATGTTGCTGATCAAGATTCACGAGTAAGTTGACATCTATAACCTCATGTAATGATTGTGGAAGTGAGTTTTGAACCCAACTCTTTAAGCTCAAATCTCCAACGAACATCTCATCACTTGGTCTTTTCCTTGTAAACGTCTCCATCAACATCACACCATAACTATAAACATCACATCTTCTTGAAACTTGCCCTTCTAAACCATACTCTGCATATTAACAAATATCATAATGCAAATAGATACAATGAGAATTAAGATTATGAAATATAATACATAATATTTACAATTAATTAATTGAAATATTGAACCTGGAGCGATATAACCAAATGTTGCAAGGGTGGTGGTTATCACCATGCTCTCCTCATTGCCCAAAAGTCTTGCTATGCCGAAATCACATACATGGCCAATCATCTCTTCGTCTAACAACACATTGCTGGGCTTCAAGTCACAATGAATAATGGGTTGTGAATAGCCATGATGAAGATACTCTAATGCAGACGCAACATCGATCATTATATTCAATCTTTGCATCATATCCAAGCAATAGTGGTGGGAATACAACCATTTTTCAAGGTTTCCATTGGACATATATTCAAGTACTAATGCACGAAAATCTTCATTGGAGCAGCTGCTTATAACTTTGGTAAGATTTCTGTGATGAATGTTACGTAGTACTTCACACTCCACGTCAAAACTTCTGAAACTAGCCTCATTTTGCATATTAAACACCTTCACTGCGATAACCTTCCCATCTCTAAGAATCCCTCTATAAACAGAACCAAAACTCCCAGAACCTATTAAATTACTTTCGTTGAACTGTTCCGTTGCTTGCATGATTTCGTAGTAGGAAATTCTTTCCAAAACAATAGGCGCTTGCTCATCAGTTTTTATACCAGCCCTATCTTTTCCTCTGTATCTTATAAAGATAAAGGCCAATGAGACAACCGTGATTAATGCAATCACTCCAGCAAGAATAAACAGAGCAAATCTCACATTCCTTTTCGTTGATTTGTGATTGGAATCAACATGACAAAGAGGGACATGAAACCTCTGGATTCCACAAAATGCTTTATTAGCCTTAAAAGACTCCTCAGTGAAGTTTCTGAAAGGACCACCGGTAGGAATTTCTCCACTTAGAGCGTTGAAAGAGACATTGAAAGAGACAAGGTGTTGAAGGTTTTCAATGGACTTTGGGATTGCACCAGAAAGATTATTGTAAGAAATGTCTAGCGTTTCCAAGTTAACCATGCTCCCCACGGACACAGGAATGGTACCTTCAAGTCTATTATGTGCCAAAGATAGTTCGATCAAATTTTGTAACTTTCCAATTGTGGTTGGGATAGACCCTGAGAACTGATTCATCGATAGATTAATTGATGTTGCTGCCAATAAATTACTTAACTCCTGAGGTAAAATCCCACTGAAGGAATTATTGGAGAGGTCTAGCATCAACAAATCTTTGAGGCTCCATAAGCTTGGTGGTATGCTAGAAGTCAGTGTATTGGAAGCTAGATAAACATTTCTTAAGGAAGAGACATTCCCTAGACATTCAGGAATCGGGCCTGTAAATTGATTTGTTTCTAAACCTAGCAAAGTCAAGCTGTGTAAATTACACAGACCTTTAGGAATTGGACCTCCTAAATTGTTCCACCTATAGTTAATGCTTGAAGCTTATGCAAATATTGGACAGTGTCAGGAATATTACCAGATAACTCATTATTGAATAGGGAAAGTGTGACCAAGTTGCTTAAATTTCCAATATTAGCAGGAATGGGACCCTTAACATTGCAATTATAAGCAAAGAATTGTTGGAGAGAGGATGACAAATTCCCAATGGAAACTGGAATGACACCATGGAGAGGGTTATCATTAATCACAACATTTTCTAAAGCTCGACAATTTGCCAATGAAGTGATGAAGCTCCATTCTGAAGAAGATGTTTCAGTCCTTAAATAGTTTTGATTAAGCTCGACACTTTTGAGGAATCTTAGGTTTCCAAAGAAGTTAGGTACAAACCCAGTAAAATCGTTTTCACCTAGTCCGAGATTCGAAAGTTTGGTACAATTTGAAATGGAGTCGGGTATTGGTCCACTGAGGTGATTTATAGAGAGGTAAAGTGTTTGAAGAAGGGGTAACCCATAGCACAAATTGGTTGGAAGCTTACCCGATAGACCATTCTGAACAAGTGAAAGAAATAGAAGAGTTGAGATATTAAAGATCTGGGATGGAATCAAACCAATGAAATTGTTAACTTCTAATTCTAAAACCTCCATCTGGTAAAGTTGGCCAATTCCATTAGGTATAACACCTGTGAAAAAGAAAAAGTAAGTATTGCAAATTAAAGATAGATAGTTGTATTGTCATTCTATATATAATACCTGTGAAGTTGTTGTAAGGGAGTCGCAATGTCTTTATGTTTGTAAGATTCCCAATTTCTTTGGGTAGAACACCTGTTTAAGAATGAAAAGCTATCACTATGAGTATAAAATTCTCGTCAAAATAAGGATTAATTAGTATTATCATGAATATGTACATTAATCATTCTTTCCTACTCAATGATATTAGGTAGAATTAATTATGTTTTAAAGATTTTCAGTTCTTGCATTTTTACCAATTATCTTTTCGGGCCGACAAATTTATCAATTATCTTCAGAAAATTTAACCTGAATTTAAATCGGGGTAAATTCGCACATGATTAGCATTGACACTCTAATTCTGGATTATTTATTGCCTAGTAACTTATCTGTTTTAGCAATTTTTCTTAATAATTTATCCGTTCTAATAATTTTGTCAATTAAATTTTCAAGCTATCTATTTTATAGAATGTCATGTGCTAATATTCAAATTTTATTTTTTAATTCTCTTGTATTATGTTATAATTAAATTTGGGTAAATATCCTGAAATTAACGATTTAGCTTGCCTTTCAATATGAAATTGACATAAATTTTTTAATTTTTAAAAATTAAGAAATAAAATAATTAGTCCAAAAAGTTCATAACAAAAATTGTCATATATAATATTAAGTTATTGGTAAAAAAATAATACTCTAAAAATAATAATAAGCTAAACTAATATAAAAAGTTAAATTTATATTATACATCAAAATTCAAATTGAAATGAGTATATAAATTATTTGATTAAGCTGCACACCCTTTCCTTAGTGTATCCATACATATATATTATAAAAAACAAAAAACACTCACCTCCTATGTTGTTGTTGGAGAGATCCAACCATTCAATCATGCTAAGATTCCAGATATCTCTTGAGAGGTTCCCACTAATCTTGTTCACTGGGGCACTGAATTTAACTAGGCTATGAAGATTGTATATCACTCTTGGTACAACACCTGCCAAAAAGTAAACATTTTTGAGGTAACACAAATATAGATTATTTTGTCAAAGAAAATAAATAGTGAACTCAAAGTATATACAATTGATCTGTACCATTTAAATTGTTGTACCCTATATATAACCCTTGAAGCAAAACTAAGTTTCCGATTTCTGCTGGTATGTGTCCACTGAAGGAGTTGTGAGACAATGATAGACTTCGAAGTTGTGAACATTGGGATATATTTGATGGGATTTGGCCACTTAGCTGATTGTAAGAAAGGTACAACCCTTCAAGAAGTGGAAGATTACTGCACATTTCACTCGGAAGACTGCCACTCAATTCATTTCCTGTAAACCCGATTGTTTTCAGCGTGGATACGTTGAATATGGCAGAAGGTATAGCACCCGACAAATGATTGTATTCAATAATCAAAGACTGCAGGCTACCAAGTCTTCCCAGCTCTCCTGGAATATTTCCTTGTAGATCATTGTAAGAAAGTCGAAGGAATTGCAGATTTGATAAATTAGAGAGGGACACGGGGATGAAGCCTGAAAGGCTGTTATTTCGTAGAGAAATGAACTTCAAACGATGCAGAAGAGACAGCTCATTAGGCACAGAGCCATTAAAATGATTGAAGGAAAGGTCGAGTGAAACGAGGAAGGAGAGGTTTGCCAGATGTGGTGGAATGGTGCCAGAGAGCCCCATGTTTGAAATGTTTAGTGCACTCACTCTGTGGTGGCGCAAGCTGCAAGTGACGCCAATCCAACTGCAGACAGAGCTTGAATTAGTCCAATTTCTTGCAAGAATGTGATGAGGCCGGTCTAACACGACATTTGTTTTAAGGGCAAGAAGGGCGAATTGATCTGTGGCAAGGTTTGTAGATGTTTGGGTTGTGTAAGACATTTGGATGCAGGTCACTATTAGGACAACATCGGCAAATATGTAAAAGTTATTAGTGATCTCCATTTATGGGCTATTATTGCGAATACATTCATTCATATATGCTTCACCTCTAAAGCTTATATATGCAATTAACATAGTTTGGAATGGGTGGCATAGAATGTGTGAAGTGAAGATAAGTTCCCAATAGTGGAATTGGGAATCATCAATGATTGAGACAAATCACCTGAAAAGTTGTAATCAAGAAAGATGTTGAAATTCTTATATCAATGAAATTCTTCTAATATTTGGGTTTTTTTTTAAATGTCTATTTTTCCTTAAATCTTATTGAATAGTTCTAGATAAAGCATGATATATATTCTTTTCTCTTTAACTTTTTATCTTCATCAATTATTGAAGACCCCTTTTAGACATGTTACACATTTGGTTAGGATAGCAGTGGGGCGCGGAATCCCCACTCACCACAGGGATTCGTCCCAAACAGGGGGGGATTCCTCGAAATTTAACCCTGTGGGGACGGGGATTGCTCTCCGGTCCCGCCCCTCCCTGTTGCCAACCTTGGATTTGGTGTTATCCAACCTCTCTCTTTAAAAAAATCAAGTCGCCTTTTCTCCATAATAATGCATATTGATCAAATTAAAGAAAAGAACAAAAAAAGAAATCTATTATGATTCACAGTTATAATATCTCATGTGTAGGTACATGTATTATACTAGTTTATATGTATGTATGTATATATATTATATGATACCAACTTATCATAATAGAAACTAAATCATATGCAAACGGACTACTAGAAAAATGGTTTAATATGACACCAAAAAATGTCCTAATATGTTAGATAATAATACATTTAAGCTATTAAGACACTTCTTAAAAGTGTCTTATAATCTAATGTAGCTATAGATTTATTGTATTGATAGGTGTCCTATTAACACAATTTGTGATGTCTTTTAATATAAAATAATAAGGCACTTAGAAGTGCCTTAATAGATGATGATGATTATTATTATTTTTAATGCTATAATAATGAATATGTTTTCCATAATAAATTAATATAAGTTTTATGTCACCCTAATATAATAGCAAGACGAATATAAAATTTGAAATTCCATATCAAATTCTTCTAGATATCATTCAACCAAAATCAACAATTAAGAAACGTACATAAATAATAAGAAAAATTCATTACATGAAAGTAATTATAATTACATAACTTAGTAGACAATATCCTATGGGTACAAATCTAACACTAAATCTAATGAGCTTGATAAACTTTCTCGAAATTCATCCATGGCTTCACCTTCCTTCACTTTGGCCAGCACCCACTTCCTCACGTTTAATCTTCTTAAACTTCAAAAAATATTTTCTGAAATAAAGAAAAAAAAACAACAACAACCACCAACATTCAAGTAAGAACAATTCAAACCAAAAGTTATGGAAAATATTCACACAAGTAAACGAATAAGGAGCAAGAATGTGACGAGGGTCTAAGGCAATGTTTGCTTTAAGGGCGAGAAGGGCGGATTGATCTGTGGCAAGGTTTGGTCTCTATTAAGTATCCTAGAATTATAGAAGAAAGTCACTATTTTTTTAACTTTTAAAATAAATAAATTTATGAGCCTAATTTTCTGACCTATTATTGTGAGACACCCTCCCCAAAGTTATGAGATCACATTTGCTATTGGAATTGAATCTACTAATTGATTTCGACTTAAACTCATCTTGCCAAGCTAGAAAAATCACACAAATATATTTGAAGAGTATGGCAGTCCACTCGAATGAATGAATATGCATGGCAATCTTCAGATCGAGAAGCCTATCTTCAGATCGAGTGCCGCGATTCGTTAGAGATCGGTTTCAACTGATTCTTGTTGCGTTTGATAGCTTATATAAGGGTAAATATAGGGTTAAATTCAATTTTTGTCCTATTAAAAGGGTGTCGTCCAATTTTGGTCCTGCTAAAATCCGATTTTCAATTTTAGTCCTGCTATCTCAATTTTTGACCAATTTCAGTCCAATTCCGCCGGAAAATTCAAATTTCGAGCTAATTTCCGGTGAGTGTACCACACTCGCCCCCAATTTGACTTTGGCGCTGAGTTGTCACTGACGTGGCTAATTTTGGAGGTGACGCGGTCTGGATGGTCATATGGAGGTTGTCGGTGATCCTAGCGCCCTTGAAGGGCTGCGAGGGCCGAACTCAGTCCGGCAAGACATGAGGCCCGACCTCTCGACCTCGGCGAGCTCAGATCTTGAGGTGGCCCGAAGTCGTCTTCTCCACTTGAAGCGCCATTAAAGCAGGCCGACGAGGTGGCGGCGACACCAGTTGAGGATGGCGGACTTGATAAGCAGGCCGACGAATTGAAGGGTATTGCTCAATAGATGGTGCTCGTGGCGGCGGAAGGGGTGGTGACGGCACCTCGTCAATTAATTAATTTAGTTTTAGATTTCTTAATTCATTTTATTATTTCAGGATCTGACGTGGCACCCAAATGGACTGCCAACTGGGTAAAAGTTAGTCACGTCAGCGCGTTCGGATGGATTGTTCAAATTGGGGATGAGTGCGGTACACTCGCCGGAAATTAGCTCAGAATTTGAATTTTCCAGCGAAATTGGACTGAAATTGGTCAAAAATTGAGATAGTAGGACTAAAATTGAAAATCAGATTTTAGCAAGACCAAAATGGGACGACACCCTTCTAACAGGACCAAAATTGAATTTAACCCGGTAAATATAGGGTCGTTAGTTTGATAGATTTCCATTCAGTATTGAGAGTGTGAGAGAGCTAGAAAGTTAGTGTGTTCGTCACTTTTTTTACGTCGAATCTTATTATAAGCATATACATGCATGCACAGGTCTTCTTATCCACGCATGCACAAGATCTTCTAGAATCTACTAGTGATGAGTCAGCTTGCTGAATCAGTTAGTTAGTTAGCAAGTTAGTTAGGAAATAGCTTCTACACTCTTCTTCTCTTATCTATATATATATGAGATCATACATGCAATGTAAATGTAATCTTTCATATATCAATACAATTGATTCTCTCTTTTGTCACATTATAACATGGTATCCAGAGCCATATGATCCGATTTATAGTTTTTCCGGCGAGTTTTTCGATCGTCTTTCCGATTGCTTTGGCTAATTCTGGAGCTCATGGCAGCTGACTCTGATTCTGTTACTCATCTATCACCGATGGATAGATCTTCTAATTCCTTCTCTGTTCCACACTTCACTTCTCTCTCAATTCGTCTCGATCGATCGAACTACTTGTATAGGAAGACTCAAGTTCTTTCCACAGCAAAGGCTTTTGGTTATGATGATATTCTCCTTGGCCATGGTTCTTCAATTGCTGCTGATTCTGAGCTATGGATGTGCAAGGATCAATTATTATATAGCTAGATGCTTGCATCGATGACCGAATCGATGCTAGGACATGTTACAAGATGTAGGACTTCTAATGAGGTTTGGAGTACATTACATGGTCTTTTTCAGAGCCAATCGAAGGCGCGTGCTCTTCAGCTGCGACTGCAGCTTCAAACACTTAAGAAAGGCGATTTATCCATTGAAGATTACTTTCTCAAGATGAAGAGAATTGCTGATGATTTACTGGCTGCTGGCACTACAATCTCTAATGATGAATTGTGTCTCTACATTTTTGGTGGTCTTGGATCTGATTTTGATTCAGTTGTTGTTAATCTTACCTCTGGAAATGCGATGCTGAATTTATCTGAAGTTCAGTATGCTTTGCAAACGCATGAACTTCGATTACAATCCATATCCTCTCCTACTTCAATTGCTCTCACTGCAGGGGTACCTCATTCCCAGCCTCAAGCAAATCATGCTACCTCTTCTAGATTTTCTGGTGGCAGAGGAGGTGGTCGTTTTCAACGTGGCAGAGGCTTCAGAGGTGGTGGTCGTTTTTCCAGAGGTGGTTTCTCTTCTAATAAACCACAGTGTCAAGTATGTGGCAGAACTGGTCATACGGCTCTAAAATGCTTTAAACGATTTGATGTGAATTTTACTGGTCCTGATTCTACTGAACACTTAGGTTCTATCTCTTCATCATCTTCTTTTCCTGGTCATGCATCATCTCATGCTATGTTTGCTGCAACTAATTCTCCATATCAAGGTGATCCACAGTGGTATTTTGATAGTGGTGCTACTAATCACATAACTTCTGATCTTGATGCACTCTCTATCAAAACTGACTACAAGGGGCCAGACAAACTTGTTGTAGGTAATGGATCATCTCTATCTATTTGTCATATTGGCTCTACTAAGATCCCTTCCTCAACTCATGCTAAATCCTTGTTGCTCAATAACATTCTTTTTGTTCCTGCAATCACTAAGAACTTACTGAACATATCTCAGTTTACTAAAGACAATAATGTGTTTATTGAGTTCTTTCACAATTGCTGTTATGTCAAGGATAAAACCACGGGTAGATTCTCATGGAAGACAATCTTGTTGATGGACTTTATCAATTGGATCTTAGTCATCTCTCAATTCCAGCAAAAATCATACTCCTCACCTCAAATCATCTTTTGCTGCTCCAGCTCAGTTGAATAAACAGAATAATGCCATTATTTGGCATAGGAGGCTTGGCCATCCTACTTCTAGTGTGTTTACTCATGTGTTGAAAACACTAGATATTTCAATAAATAAATCAAGTCTTGGTTTTTGTGATGCTTGTAAAGTTGGCAAACTTCATCAATCAAATTTTGCTTCAAAACCTGTTAAGACTTCTTCTCCTTTTGAGCTTGTCCACGCTGATGTTTGGGGACCTTCACATGTCACTTCTGTGAATGGATACAAATACTATGTGCATTTTATTGATGATTTCACTAGATTTACTTGGTTATTTCCCATGAAACAAAAATCTTAAGTTGCTTCAATATTCCTTCAATTTCATAAATTTGTTGAAAGGCAATTTTCATTTCAGTTAAAAGCCATTCAATCAGACTGGGGTGGTGAATACAGATCTTTGGCACCTCTTTTACAGCAGCTTGGCATTGTGTTTAGACATCCTTGTCCTTATGTTCATCAGCAAAATGGCAGGCCTGAAAGGAAGCATTTACATATAGTTGACATGGCTCTTTCATTACTTAGTCAAGCTGATCTCCCTTTAAAGTTTTGGTGTGATGCCTTTAATACTGCAGTGTATGCTATCAACAGACTCCCTACTCATACACTTAATCATATGTCTCCATATGAGAAGCTTTTTCAGTGCAAACCAGACTATAAGTTCATGAAGGTGTTTGGTTGTAGTTGCTTTCCTTACTTAAGGCCATATAACAATCATAAGTTTTTGCAGAGATCAACAAAGTGTGTTTTCCTAGGCTACAACCCTTCTCATAAGGGATATAAGTGCTTGAGTTCTACAGGGAGAGTTTATATAGCCATTACAGTTGAGTTCAATGAAATGGAATTTCCTTATGCTGATTTGGTTGGACACAATAAGGTTGATGAACAAGTGTTTAATGGTACTTCTTCAGCTATTACTCAATTTTATCTACCCTTCTGGTTAGATAATGTTCATGCATGGGCTACTGATTCTACTTTGCATACTGATGAGTCAAGAGATGCTGCTGATTCAAGGGCTACTGATTCAAGAGCTGCTGATTTTTCTAAACACTCCTCTGAGTCAAGAGATGCTTCTTTTGTTGCTGATCCTGCAGGTATCAATCTCACTGTAGACTTGCCCTTTATCTCATCTAATTCTATATCTGCAAAGGCTAGCACTATTCCTGCAACTCATCACATGATCACAAGATCCAGGACAGGTTCTCTCAAACCCAAATCATACAAGATGAGTATAATGCCTTAATGGATAAAAACACTTGGATACTTGTGCCTTTCTCTGAAGAGATGAATGTAATCACCTGCAAGTGGATTTTTAGGACTAAATACAAGTCTGATGGCAGCATAGATAAATATAAAGCAAGACTTGTTGCTAGAGGTTTTCAACAAACTCCAGGTGTGGATTTCTTTGAAACATTCAGTCCAGTGATCAAAGCTTGTACTATCAGGTTGGTTTTAACATTAGCTGTGACTTATAGTATTCAGCAAATAGATATCAATAATGCTTTTCTTAATGGAGATTTGGTGGAAACCGTTTATATGAGTCAACCTGAGGGGTTTATTGATTCAGCAAAACCATATCATGTATGCAAGTTACAAAAGTCTCTCTATGGGTTAAAACAGGCTTCAAGAGCATGGTTTACAAAGCTCAAGCAATACTTAATCTTCTTGGGATTCACAGCATCAGTTTCAGATTCATCCTTATTTTTTAAAAGAACTTCAGGGAAATTGCTGATTATTCTCATCTATGTAGATGATATTTTGAATACAAGTGATGATTCAATTGAAATTCAGCAAGTTATTCATGATCTTGGTCAGACTTTTGCTTTAAAAACTCTTGGTGAAGTCAATTATTTTCTGGGATTGGAGGCTCATAGAACTAAGGAGGATCTTACTCTCACTCAATCTAAGTATTTGTTTGATCTCTTGCAGAAGACTAACATGCTTAATAGCAAACCTGTGTCTACTCCTATGTGTTCTTCTCATAAGCTACACTTGCAAGATAGTAAACTTCTTGATAATCCTACTCTTTACAGAAGCACCATTGGAGCTCTTCAATATCTGACTTTAACTAGGCCTGACATATCATTTGCTGTCAATAAGCTCAGTCAATTTTTGCATGCTCCAACCATTTCCATTGGATAGCTTGCAAACACTTATTGAGATATTTGAAGGGTACTTCTACAATTGGCATTGTCTTCACTCCAATATCAAAAATGAGTCTTCATAGTTTTGCTGATGCAGATTGGGCAAGTTGTATTGATGACAGGAGATCCACTGGTGGTCATTGCATTTTCTTGGGCCATAATCTTCTTGTTTGGAGTTCCAAGAATCAGGCCGTGGTTTCCAGGAGCAGTGCTGAGTCTGAATACAGATCTTTGGCAGATACAAGTGCTGACCTTATTTGGCTTAATTCTCCTTTTCAGGAACTTGGAGTGCAGCTCAATCTCCATCCATTATTTGGTGTGACAACAAGAGTGCAACAACCTTAGCTTCAAATCCGGTTTTTCATCAAAGAACTAAGCATATTGAAGTGGATATACATTTTATCAGGGAAAAAGTTTTGGCAAAAGTACTTGAAGTAAGATATGTGCCTTCTGAAGATCAATTAGCGGATCTACTTACCAAGGCATTAACCTCAGCGCCTTTTCACAAACTTTGCAAAAACTTTCCCCTACGGTCTACAACAGCTCGGTTTCATGGGGGAGTATTATAAGCATATACATGCATGCACAGGTCTTCTTATCCACGCATGCACAAGATCTTCTAGAATCTACTAGTGATGAGTCAGCTTGCTGAATCAGTTAGTTAGTTAGCAAGTTAGTAGGAAATAGCTTCTACACTCTTCTTCTCTTATCTATATATATGAGATCATACATGCAATGTAAATGTAATCTTTCATATATCAATACAATTGATTCTCTCTTTTATCACATTATAACAAATCTCATAACTTTATAAAATCAGTTTGGTAATTTTGACTGAATTTTCCAGCACTATTTTAACGATGTGACACTTGTGTTGCAAAGAAGCTCCCAATATGCACTTACAATCATGAAACGATATAGAACGAAGAGCCAGTCGACAAAGATATATTAAAACGAAAACTATGGCAAAAAGAATCAAGTTGGTATTAAACTTGCAATATTTACAAAGCTACGAGACACAATACTGATTCATGTGTGATTGAAATTATCAAAACCCAAAAGATTTTCCACATTTCTTCATTGGTTCCAAATGAGTTTATAATTGAGAAGTTCATCCATTTAATTTCATGTAGTTCACGGAAAATACAGATTTGATTTTTAGCAGCCGTGTCAGAGCTTCTTTCATGTTTATTCTATCACTTGGTGATTCTGCACAACACTTCAAAGCCAACTCCAAGATGGACAATACACATGGCACCATTTTTGTACTACGTTGTTCATCAAGATCATTAATGAATAAGTTGGAATCTATAACCTCATGTATTGATTGTGGAAGTGAGTTTTGAACCCAACTCTTTAAGCTCAAATCTCCAGCGAACATCTCATCACTTGGTCTTTTCCTTGTAAACGTCTCCATCAACATCACACCATAGCTATAAACATCGCATCTTATCGAAACTTGCCCTCCCAAACCATACTCTGCATTAATAATTATTATAGTGCTAGCAGATATGATTAAATTAAAGATCATGAAATGTAACATATAATATTTACATAAAAATACTGAACCTGGGGCAATGTATCCGAATGTTGCTATGGTGTTGGTTAGCACAATGCTCTCCTCGTTGCCCAAAAGTCTTGCTATCCCAAAATCACATACATGACCGGTCATCTCTTCGTCTAACAAAACATTGCTGGGCTTCAAGTCGCAATGAACAATTGATGTTGAATAGCCATGATGAAGATATTCTAATGCACATGCAACATCAATCATTATATTCAATCTTTGCATCATATCCAAGAGATGGTTGTTAGAATACAACCATTTATCAAGGTTTCCATTGGACATATATTCAAGTACTAATGCACGAAAATCTTTATTGGAGCAACTGCTTATGACTTTGGTAAGATTTCTGTGATGAATGTTACGTAGTACTTCACACTCCACGTCAAAACTCCTGAAACTAGCTTCATTTTGCATATTAAACACCTTCACTGCGATAATCTTTCCATCTCTAAGAGTCCCTCTATAAACAGAACCAAAACTCCCAGAACCTATTAGATTGCTTTCGTTGAACTCTTCAGTTGCTTGCATGATTTCGTAATAGGAAATTCTTTCCAACAAAATAGGCGCTTGCTCATCAATTCTTATGCCAGCCGTATCTTTTCCTCTGTATCTTATAAATATAAAGGCCAATGAGACAACAGTGATTAATGCAATCACTCCAGCAAGAATAAACAGAGCAAATTTCACATTCCTTTTCCTTGATTTGTGATTGGAATCAACATGACAAAGAGGGACATGAAACCTCTGGATTCCACAAAATGCTTTATTAGCCTTAAAAGACTCCTCTGTGAAGTTTCTGAAAGGACCACCGGTAGGAATTTCTCCACTTAGAGCGTTGAAAGAGACATTGAAAGAGACAAGGTGTTGAAGGTTTTCAATGGACTTTGGGATTGCACCAGAAAGATTATTGTAAGAAAAGTTTAGCGTTTCCAAGTTAACCATGCTCCCCACGGACACAGGAATGGTACCTTCAAGTCTATTATGTGCCAAAGATAGTTTAATCAAATTTTGTAACTTTCCAATGGTGGTTGGGATAGACCCTGAGAACTGATTCATCGATAGATTAATTGATGTTGCTGCCAATAAATTACTTAACTCCGGAGGTAAAATCCCACTCAAGGAATTATTGGAGAGGTCTAGCAACAACAAATCTTTGAGGCTCCATAAGCTTGGTGGTATGCTGGGAGTTAGCATATTGGAAGCGAGAGAAACATCTCTTAAAGAAGAGACGTTTCCTAGACATTCAGGAATTGGACCTGCTAAATGATTATTTTCTAAACGTAGCCCATACAAGCTGTGTAAATCACACAAAACTTCTGGGATTTGTCCTCCCAGGTTGTTCCCACTCAGAGATAATGCTTGAAGCTCATACAAATTCTTAACACTATGAGGAATATTTCCAGACAACTCATTTTGATGTAGAGAAAGTATGACCAAGTTGCTTAAATTGCCAATACTATCAGGAATGCTACCCTTAATGTTGCACCTGTAAGCAAAGAATTGTTGGAGAGAGGAGGATAGATTCCCAATGGAAACTGGAATGACACCATGGAGAGGATTATCAGCAATTGCAAAATATTCTAAAAATGGGCAATTTGCTAATGAAGTAACGAAGCTTAGTTCCGAAGCTTGTGGTTCCATCCTAAGTTGGTTTTTATCCAGTTGAACTCTTTTGAGGGATCTTAGGTTTCCAAAAAACTGAGGTACAAAACCAGTAAAATTGTTCGAACTTAGCGAGAGGACCTCAAGTTTCGAACAATTTGATATGGATTCGGGTATTGCTCCACTCAGGTGATTTTCAAAGATTATCAGATATTTAAGAACAGGTAACCCGTTGCACAAATTGGTCGGAAGAGTACCCGACAAACCATTCCTATCAAGTGCAAGAGCTAGAAGAGTTGAGATATTATAGATCTCGGATGGAATCAAACCAGTGAAGCTGTTATGATTTAATACTAATTCCTCTAGTTTGTAAAGTTGGCCAATTTCTATAGGTAAAACACCTGCAGCCATGCAAAATATTGAAAGGTAAGCACTGCAAATGCAAATATATATAAAGAAAGAAAGTACTACTCTGAAATGAATTCACCTGTGAAGTTGTTGTAGTCGAGTGACAAGGCTTTTATATTTGTAAGATTTCCAATTTCTTTCGGTACAAAGCCTGCATATAAAGAAACAAGTTGTATCATGCATCAATTTATCGTAATTATAAATATATAATGAAAAACGAAATCTTATCATAACCCCCTCTTCTGATTGTCATGACTATTTTTGCATTTCTTTCTTATCATAACCCCCTCTTCTGATTGTCATGACTATTTTTGCATTTCTTTTTATTTTGCTAAAGGAAAAATGGGTGAAAATACCACGTATGTTACCCTTAATTATGATCTTACCCTTTAGTCTTTTGAGTTCATAAGAATACCTCATACTGAATATTTTTTAACGAAAATACTCATTACCGATAGTAAAAGGTAAATAGCCGGTCACCATTTGACATGACTTATAAAGACACATGTGGAATTAAATTTGAGTTTGTTTTTACTCGTATATCCATGGCCGTCAAGAAATTGGTATTTTTTGACAAAAACATACAAACATATGGGATATTTTCGAAAATATGATAAAAAGAAGAATTTATTATTTTTGAAATCAGAAATTATATTAAAACATATGGCCGTTAACATGTCACCTGCTGTAGACGGTAAATGGGTATCTTCGGCAACAAACATCAACAGACAAGATATTTTTAAGAACTAAAAAAAATTAAAGGATAAGATCATAATTAAGGTCAATATACAGGATATTCATTAATTTTCCATTATACTAAATTGTCAATTTTGAAGATAACTTTAAGAGAAAATGAGATTTTTGTAACTACAAACAGCCCAACACCCACCTCTTAAGTTGTTGTGTGAGAGAGCCAACCGTTCAATCATTGTGATATTCCAAATCTCTCTTGGTAGAACACCTGTCAAAAAAATATATACATTTTTGAGGTAAAAGATAATATAGAATGTTAAAGAAAATATACAAAATAAAAAAGCAGTTCATTCATAGTACAAATTAATGTGTACCATTTAAATTGTTGTACCCAATATATAACTCTTGAAGCGAAACTAAGTTTCCGATTTCTGCTGGTATCTGCCCACTGAAGGAGTTGTGAGACACTGATAGAATTCGGAGTTGTGAACATTGGGATATATTTGATGGGATTTTGCCACTTAGCTGATTGTAAGAAAGGCGTAACCCTTCAAGACGTGGAAGATTACTGCACATTTCACTGGGCAAACTGCCACTCAATTCATTTGCTGATAAACCAATACTTTTCAGTGTGGATATGTTAAATATGGCTGACGGTATAGCTCCCGAAAGATGGTTGAATTGCATAAACAGAATCTGCAGGCTACCAAGTCTTCCCAGCTCTTCTGGTATTTTCCCTTCTAGATAATTGTTAGAAAGTTGAAGGAATTGCAGGTTCGATAAATTAGAGAGAGATGTTGGGATTAAGCCTGAAAAGCTGTTATTTCGTAGAGAAATGAACTTCAAACGATGCAGAAGAGACAGCTCATTAGGCACAGTGCCATTAAAATGATTGAACGAAAGGTCGAGTGAAACGAGGAAGGAGAGGTTTGCCAGATGTGGTGGAATGGTGCCAGAGAGCCCCATGTTTGAAATATTTAGTGCACTCACTCTGTGGTGGCGCAAGCTGCAAGTTACGCCAATCCAACTGCAAACAGAGCTTGAATTAGTCCAATTTCTTGCAAGAATGTGACGAGGGTCTAAGGCGACGTTTGCTTTAAGGGCAAGAAGGGCAGATTGATCTGTGGCAAGATTTGTAGTTGCTTCGGCAATGTAAAACACTTGGCTGCATGTCACTAATAGGACGATATGGGTAAATATGTAATTGTAAGTGATCTCCATTTATGCTAGCTAGCTTTTAATTTCTCCGAGCAGGAATTAAAAGAGTTTGGAATGGGAGGCATAGAATGTCTAAAAGTGAAGATAAGTTCCCAATAATGGAAGTGGGAATCATCTCATCCACACATCAATGATAGAGACAGATCACGTGGAAAGTTGTAATTAATGAAGTCCATAAAACTTTATGAGATTTAACTAAAAAGACTGATTTTCTTTTAATATATTGACATCAAATCTTTCAATGTTATTTCTGGGGAAAAATAATATCAAATCTGATGTAGTGGTTTAGGAGTGCAGACATTTAATAGAACATTTCTGTATAAGAAGAGAGCCTCCATACTGGATTTATGATCCATATGGGATGTGTTATTTCTGACCTAAAGATAATAATTTTAACTTTTCTAATCTGTGAATTGCAGACAATTTGAAGCCTGATAATAGTAGGTCTCTGGTTGATCCTGATAAGTTGAAGCCTTGTGATCTTGTTAGAGTTAACAGAGACAGTTATCTCATCCTCGATACTTTGCCATCTGAATACGAGTCTCGTGTGTGAAGGCTATGGAGGTTGCCAATTCTCATGGAATTCTTTTTAAGTGATCCAGATGGTTTTCTTGCATTAGCTTGGTCGATGAGGTTATAATAATCTTGAATTCAGAACTTTTTTTTTTTTTTTCTAGTTTTAGTCTCATATGGCATGATGATGTGTAATTTTAATGCCAAGTGAATTGCCACTCGAACAACGTACTTTATTATACACTAGTATAAGACTCGTGTAATACACAGGATCTAATTTATTAAATTAAATTAAACATTAGAAAATTTTAAATATAATTATCTTAATCTAAGAAAAATAAATTTATACTTTTGTGCAAGATAAGAATCATACATAACCCATCAACCCATCTTCATTTTATTTTTTATTTTTAATATTTATATTTTTGTCAAATTATTTTAAAACATCTATAATTAAAGCATAACATATGTTATATCATAAATTTAGATAAAATTATTATATTATTTAGTAATTTTTCTTTAATATCACTAATTAGCCATATTAAAAAAATAAATAAAAACCAAGGAAAAAGAATCAAAATTGCATAAATGTTTCAATTACAGGACCAAATAGAATAAAACTCATTTTTACCGGGATAAAAACAAGCAGTACCTCTAGAGGAGGAAGAAAGATGAGTTTTCCCCTTAAATGTATTAGAATGGCACAATTATGTTTTGTTTTTCATTCACATCTGCGCCCGAAAAAACATTCAAATTGTTTAGTCATTCAATCACCCATTGTCGATATAATGATTTATAAACACTAAAGAACTTCTTTTACGCAACGTTACACATAAGGATGAAAATATCCCGATATATCTCCGATATATTCCTGATATTTCCGTTTTTTCACGTGACCGAAACAAAAACGGGCTGTCACGATATATCTTCGATATTTTTATTTTTTAATAAAAAAAATGAAATATCAATAATTATTAGCTAAATATCGGTAAAAATTGGTATTGATTTTAATATCAGTGGCTTCAGGTAAAAATTATAAGAAAATTCATGAATATCAAGGAAATATCGGTAAATATCGCTGAAATATCGATAAATATAGGAAAATATCGGTAAATATCGATAAATATCGGGAAATATCGAAAATATATCGGTAAATATCGGAAAAAATATATGTACCGATATTTCCACCGAAATCGATATTTCCGTAAAATCAAGGTACCGATATATCCATTCAAACCGATATTTTCATCCTTGGTTACACGCAAGGATTAAAGATAATCGTTTCGATCAGAGAAAAATAAATTGTTGCAATGCATTAATATCTCACATGAGAAGTCTATTATCCGGAATTCCAAGATGTTTCACAATGGAATAAAGAAGTAATTGAGGAAAGCATAACTGATATAGACATAAGACTTGGCCATATCTAGACATTAAAAAGACTTTGTGAGAGTCAAAATATTCTATTTCTTTTATTTCTGTGATAAAGATTTATGCTTTAATTCCTCCAGCCCAGCATAAAATTGTTTGCTTCCAAGAAAAAACATTTAAAAAAGGGTGCATGATTGATATATTCTTCTTTCCTAATTCTTTATCTTCATCTTCAGTAATTCTGTAGTACAACATGTGTAATAATAAATCAAACTCTCTATCAATTTTCATCTATCAGATTTGAAATCATTTTTTATTTTTATTTTTGTGTTTTTTATTTTATATTTTAATCAAATTCCATCTAATTTATTTTAGTTCGATACTAAATAATGTGGTAACTTTTAAATTTGTTTTTCTGATTTCATTTTCTTAAAATAATGATATGGCAATTGAAAATTAATTTCCACGTGTGTAAATATTGGCCACATCAGCGTGATTCTGTTGTATTGTTGAAATTGGAGGCGAGTGTGGAACACTAGCACACTCGCCGGAAATTGGTAGGGAAATCGAAAATTCCGGGGAGAATGGAGTTGAAATGATGTATATATCAAATTTTGTTCTTCTGTAAATGTGATCTGAATCCCTCCTATTTATACGATGTAGGTGAGGGTGGGTGAGTGAGTGGAGCAAGTGTCCCCAATTATTTAGTTGCCAAGACTAGGGATTCCTTTTATGTGGTGCCTAAACTTTTGCCATGCATTTCCATTGAATATTCTTATTCTTTTTTATATTCCCATTATTTGTCCACAATATAATTGGTAGGGAAATCGAAAATATTTTCAATTTAACTTGATATATTCGTCAATATGACAAATATCATGCAACTCGAGGCTGTAGAGGGCTTGTTTGTATCTTTTTCTTTTTTCTTCTTTCAAACCCTCAAAATAGCCTATGCCGATAAAATGGATTTTGAATTATTTTGCCATATTATCGACAATTCATTTTAATGACTCACCAGCTATAACGTTGTTTTTCATTTCTGGTGTTGTCATGTCCCATGCGATCTTTACAGATCCTTTAAGACTCATCTCGAGTAGTAAGATGAATCATTCCTTTGTAAGATCGAAGGGTTCCTGCTACAATCCTCATAGCCGATGCCCAATCATTGATAAGGACTTCACGGTTCTTGAAATTTGGGATATCCAGATTTAGCATCAACCCATATGGATGTATCGGGTCGAGCTAAGACTTTCCATAAGGCGTATTGTAAAGATTCGGCCTTTTGGAATGTGGTCGAGTGCCTGTAACAATAGACTCTCCTCTTGTGGTGAAATCCCCCACGTGTGGCATTGGTTCGTCCACATGATGTGATCCGGAACTCTCTGCTATGTTGGGATCAACTGGTCGTCTCTGCTATTGATCACGAGTAACCAAAGCGGATCCATCTCCTGCGTTCATCTTTAGATCCACAAATCCTAATCCTGCGAAGGATTTGGTAAGGTCATGTAGATCCTCCAGATTAATTTTCTCCAAATCCATCACTTGTTTATGACGGATTTTCCCTTGATGATGACAATAAGTTTTTAATCATCAGTCATGCGTCGTACAACTTCGGTTGGCTTCCCATGTTGGTGTAAATAGAGAACTGTCTCGAAATCTATACATCTCTTTCCTCCGGATGAACTTGGTCTGTTCTCCAGATTTTTGACTCGTTCTTGAATATCATATATGATTTCAAGAGTTTCCTTTTGATTTTTTGTTAGTGTTGGATTTTCCAACAATAATAATTTTCCTTTTTCAAGTTTATCCTAAAATCAAAAATTAAATTTTAATTAGATTTTATTGGATATGTTTATTTGAAAAGATTTGGAAAAGGATTTGATTCTCTCACTTAGATTTGACTTGTTAAAATCTCACGTGTTATTTATTTTTGAATCTCCTTTCACTAACAAACTCACCTAAGTTTTAGGGAGTTGTTATTTGCTCATGTGTTTTGATAGGATTCAAAGAGATATAAATACAAGTGAGATGAAGAAGTCAAAACGTGATTTTTGAAGAGTGAGATCGTGACTTACAGAACGCGGGGTTGAGAGAAGAGAACAAGATCCATAGATGAACAAGTCAACATGAAGATCAAGAAGTAAGGATGAAGAAGTCAAGAACAAGTCCACTCCACCTTCCCCCATCATGCACGTGAGTTATGGAGTTCATGGAGCACTCCTAGATCATGGGATGTGGAGTTCACCAAGTGTACTTCGAGCTCTATAAATAGGTGAAGCTGCTGAAGATCAATGTGGCACAGAATCGAGAGCTTAAACAGTCTAGTATACGCAGTACACTGGTGTCATAGGTTGTGTTGTTCACACCGATAGGCAACATCGTTTTCTTGTGTGTCATAGAGTTTGCATACTCTTGACTTTTAGTATAGGTGTTCTTCGGAGTGTTCAACTGAGAGTATTTGTATACGTCCCTAGGTTTCATAATAATTTCATAGGACGTATTGAGTCGTTTGTTCGAAAGAATCTCTTTTAGAGATCTTTCTTTCTCCTTTGTACACATACACATATTAATAAAGGAGTTTTCGCCCTGAAGGCATTCCACGAGTATTTGTATACTCGTGGATAAATCGTTTATGTTCTGCAACTTTAATTTCGATCCATTTTTCCGCTGTGTGTTACGCTGGTGTTGTCGACACCGCTGACAACACCATGTACTTTGATTGGGATATTGTTATTTTTGTTTTTGCAGATCCACGTAGGACTTCCACATGGTATCAGAGCCATCACTTGACATACTAAGTGGTGGATCTAGCCATGCAAGACGCGGACTATTGCAATCCAAACTTTGGACGCCTTCGAATTTTGGATGACTCCAACTATGCCTATTGGAAGATTCGTGTACGATCGAAGATCAAGTCCATTGATGCACGTGCTTGGACTGCCGTTTTGGAGGGTTACAGTGTCCCTATGAAGGAGGTCCATGGTGAAATGGTTCCCAAACCTCAAACCGAGTGGACAATCGATGAGATCCACAGTGCCAACTTCAATGAAAAGGCCATCAATGTCATTTTCGAAACGGTGGACTACAAGGTGTTTCGATTGATCCAAAACGCTGCCCATGCCAAGGATGCTTGGGATACTCTCCAAAAGCATTTTGAAGGTGCAAAGTGTGTTCGTGAGGCAAGGTTGTGGCTTATCATGTCCAAGTTCGAGAATATGCGCATGGAGGAGAATGAAGACATTGGAACTTACTTTGAGAAGCTCCGGGACATCTCGAATCAAGCCCAAATGCTTGAAGAACCGATTGGACGCAAGCAACTAGTGTCTAAGGCCATTCGAACGTTGCCACCAAGGTTCAATATCAAAGTATCCGCTATTGAAGAGGTTCACAATCTCTCGATAATGGACTTTGATACACTTCAAAGCATTCTTCAAACTTTTGAGCTCAACCTTCAAAGCCAAATGGAAGTGGGCTACAAGACTAAAAACATAGCCTTGCAAGCTCAAGACAATGAAGAATCTGGAGAAGATGATGAACCATTGGAGGAAGTCCCCGAGGGGCAGAATGTAGCTATGTTGACCAAGAAATTCAACACCATGGTGAGAAAGTTCAACAAGGAGAAGCCTCGTTCGAAAGGGAAGGAACCGTTCAATCGATCCAATGATCGATCCCAATGGAAGCCAACTGGATCATCATCTCAGTCCAAACGTCAGCCTAAGAAGCCAACTTCAGACCATGGATGGAATGATCCCAAACATCTCGATACCATCCAATGTCGAGCTTGTTCGGGTTGGTGTCATTATGCGAATGAATGTGCCAACACCTTGAGGAAGTATGGTCTGAAAAATCACTGGGTATCCATGAGTGACGATGAGGATGATGAGGAAGTTGAAACTGAAAGTTCCACAGCCCTGTTTGCAAAAATCGCTACTGGTGTTATCGACGGTGTTGACAACACCGGTGTCATGACACCGCAGACAACACCGACGACAACACCACAGAGGTATGAACTGTTTGATTTTGCTAACATAACCTGCCTTAATGTTGTTTGTGATGATACAAATTCTCTTGCTGGAGATGACTTAGATAAAGATGAAGCCATTGAAGAACTTCATGGTCTTTATAATTCCTTGCTCAAGGAATGGAAAAAGCAATTCAAGCTTGTAGAAATTGTTTCCCTTAACACTCAGACAATCCTTTAAAAATATAATTGTTGAACTTAAATTTATTCCCTAAAAATTGTAAGGAATCCATCAAAATCCATTTTTAGTGAGTTCACATACTTGAACTAAGAATATTACAACGTAAACCCTACACAATAAACAAAATTACTAGACTAACAAAAAACCTTAAATAATATTGTGAGCTCAAATTTAAAAATCATCAAATAAGTTTATATAAAACTGTGTTTTAAATATAATTCTGTAAAACGAAATTTTACTATTCGAAATGTAAAATACATTTTTATAAATCAAAAATTAATATGCATATAATAAATGGTGGATTAATCAATTTACCAAAATTTAACATGTCCTCTTATAAAATCATAGCTATTTGACTTTATTAAATCCATTAAAAAAAAAGAGAAGGATATGTAATGGTACTAACTTTCCATCTACTACATATATGAGGTGCAGGTGATGATGACAAGTGTTAAATATTATTTATCAATTTTAAAGTGCAAATCAAAATAAAAATTAAATAATTAAGTAACAAAAATACTTAAAGGTGAGAATGAGTTATCAATTTTGCTGACGTGTATTTGTTACACAGAATTGATCAAAGTCTTCTCGACAATAATGGACTTGTAACATAGATGCTAATTAAGTCTTGGCCCAATAAAGTGATATATGTTTGAGCCCAATAAGCTAGTCTGATTATATTGCTAAAGGCCCAAGTTTTAGAGGCTTTCAAGTGGAAGCCATCGTTATGAATCTAATATTGAATTGGGTTAATCACGAGAAAAAAAAAACACAAATCTTAATTTGTAATTTAACCAATTTCTTTTGAACGTTAGCAAATACAAATATGAAGTTTCATATCTTTTAGCAAATATAAATATGAAGTTTCATATTTTTTTTTTCAATTTTAATCTACAATTGTTTTTGAATATGATTATTTTGGAAATAACTATTATCGTTTCAAAATAGAATAATGACTTAACAAACAAAATGATAGTTATTTTGAAATGATGTTAGTTATTGTCGAAATAAATATATTCGAAATATGTCTGTTAGTTAAATTTGTAAAAATAAAAATGAAAGTTCATTTAATATTTGCTAGTATTCAAAAAGTTGGTTAAAATTACAATTTAAGTAAAGTTTGTGTTTTTTTTTTTTTCCAACTGTTAACCCTATTGAATTCTTGTATTTTTAAATTAGTACTTAGATTTACGATATTTGTATTGATTTAAATATATTTGGACTTTATTTATCGGTTTATATAATAATCTCAATTCATTTTGATATTTAATTTTTTTTAAACAATATTCAGGTTATCATTTACCTTTTGTATTACTAAAAACCAGTATTCTGATTGTTTTTTTTTTTTTTTTGTTTCTTGAAGTAAGTATTCTAATTGTTATTCTTTTATATTAATTACTTATTTTTTGGCTTTATATAAAGTATACAGTTTTTTTCAGTTAAATCTCATGCTATAAAATTTTGTAATTTTAGTACTCCTAAATTGGTGATTATGTCTGAAATTTTCACAATCAAATTAAGGTACAATAACCAGTTTCCGACACTATTATAACGATGTGATGCTTGTTTTACTAAGAAGCTCTAATGGCTAATATACACTTATACATAAACGTTATGGCAAACAACCTTACTTGAACAGGATCTATTCTATAGGATCGTACTATCCTTGATTTCCAAGGAGATAGGAAACCAAGTCTGGTGGATGAGCCATGGCTGCTCGACTAGAGAGTATGATTAACAACACCCTTGGTTTAGATCCCTGAGCCCTTGGTGCGGTAGAGGATCGCAAGGCTAGCAAGGATGGTCAAGCAGCTTTCTGACAGACTCCTAGCCTTAAAAAAAAAAAAAACATAAACGTTATGGCAAAAGTACCAATTAATATCAAACTTGCAATATTTAAAACTTTATGAGATAAAATGGGGAAAACCCAAAACATTTCACATATATATACTTTTCTCACGTTCAGGGCGTCATCTTTGCAAGGGTAGAGAAAATCGAGATTTGATTTTCAGCAGTTGTGTTAGAGCTTCCTCCATGTTTATCCTATCATTGGGCAATTTTGCACAGCACTTCAAAGCCAACTCAAAGATGGACGATACACATTGCACGATTTTACCACTATGTTGCTGATCAAGATTCACGAGTAAGTTGACATCTATAACCTCATGTAATGATTGTGGAAGTGAGTTTTGAACCCAACTCTTTAAGCTCAAATCTCCAACGAACATCTCATCACTTGGTCTTTTCCTTGTAAACGTCTCCATCAACATCACACCATAACTATAAACATCACATCTTCTCGAAACTTGCCCTTCTAAACCATACTCTGCATATTAACAAATATCATAATGCAAATAGATACAATGAAAATTAAGATTATGAAATATAATACATAATATTTACAATTAATTAATTGAAATATTGAACCTGGAGCGATATAACCAAATGTTGCAAGGGTGGTGGTTATCACCATGCTCTCCTCATTGCCCAAAAGTCTTGCTATGCCGAAATCACATACATGGCCAATCATCTCTTCGTCTAACAACACATTGCTGGGCTTCAAGTCACAATGAATAATGGGTTGTGAATAGCCATGATGAAGATACTCTAATGCAGACGCAACATCGATCATTATATTCAATCTTTGCATCATATCCAAGCAATAGTGGTGGGAATACAACCATTTTTCAAGGTTTCCATTGGACATATATTCAAGTACTAATGCACGGAAATCTTCATTGGAGCAGCTGCTTATAACTTTGGTAAGATTTCTGTGATGAATGTTACGTAGTACTTCACACTCCACATCAAAACTTCTAAAACTAGCCTCATTTTGCATATTAAACACCTTCACTGCGATAACCTTCCCATCTCTAAGAATCCCTCTATAAACAGAACCAAAACTCCCAGAACCTATTAAATTGCTTTCGTTGAACTGTTCCGTTGCTTGCATGATTTCGTAGTAAGAAATTCTTTCCAGAACAATAGGCGCTTGCTCATCAGTTTTTATACCAGCCTTATCTTTTCTTCTATATCTTATAAAGATAAAGGTCAACGAGACAACAGTTATTAGTGCAATCACTCCCGCAAGAATAAATAGAGCAATTTTCACATTCATTTTCCTTGATTTACGTTTGGAATCAACGTGACAAAGAGGGACATGAAACCTCTGGATTCCACACAATGCTTTATTAGCTTTAAAAGACTCCTTAGTAAAGTTTCTGAAAGGACCACCGGTAGGAATTTCTCCACTTAGAGCATTGAAAGAGACATTGAAAGAGACAAGGTATTGAAGGTTTTCAATGGACTTTGGGATCGAACCAGAAAGGTTATTGTAAGAAAAATCTAGTGTTTCCAAACTAAGCATGCTCCCCACGGATAGAGGAATTGTCCCTTCAAGTCTATTATGTGCCAAATATAGATGAACCAAGTTTATTAAATTCCCAATTGTGGTTGGAATAGATCCTGACAACTGATTCATTGATAGATAAATTATGGTTGCTGCAAATAAATTTCCTATCTCCGGAGCTAGAATTCCACTCAAGGAATTATTGAACAGGTTTAGCATTGACAAATCATTGAGGCTCCACAAGCTTGATGGTATGCTGGAAGTCAGCATATTGGAAGCGAGAGTAACCCTTCTTAAAGAAGAGACATTTCCTAGACATTCAGGAATCGGGCCTGTAAATTGATTTTCTCCTAAACCTAGCAAAGTCAAGCTGTGTAAATTACACAGACCTTTAGGAATTGGACCTCCTAAATTGTTCCCACTTATAGTTAATGCTTGAAGCTTATGCAAATATTGGACAGTGTGTGGAATATTACCAGATAACTCATTAGAGTATAGGGAAAGTGTGACCAAGTTGCTTAAATTTCCAATATTAGCAGGAATGGTACCCTTAATATTGCAACGGTAAGCAAAGAATTTTTGGAGAGAGGATGACAAATTCCCAATGGAAACTGGAATGACACCATGGAGAGGGTTATCATTAATTGCAACCTCTTCTAAAGATGGACAATTTGCCAATGAAGTGATGAAGCTCCATTCTGAAGAAGATGTTTCAGTCCTTAAATGGTTTTGATACAGCTGAACACTTTTGAGGAATCTTAGGTTTCCAAAAAAGTTAGGTACAAAACCAGTAAAATCGTTGACAGCTAATCCGAGATTCGAAAGTTTGGTACAATTTGAAATGGAGTCGGGTATTGGTCCACTGAGGTGATTTATAGCGAGGTAAAGTTGTTGAAGAAGGGGTAACCCGTAGCACAAATTGGTTGGAAGCTTACCCGATAGACCATTCTGAACAAGTGAAAGAGCTAGAAGAGTTGAGATGTTAAAGATCTGGGATGGAATCAAACCAATGAAATTGTTAACTTGTAATTCTAAAACCTCCATCTGGTAAAGTTGGCCAATTCCATCAGGTATAACACCTGTACATGAAAAAGAAAAAGTAAGTATTGCAAATTAAAACAAGTAGTTGTATTGTCATTCTATATATAATACCTGTGAAGTTGTTGTAACGGAGTTTCAATGTCTTTATATTTGTAAGATTCCCAATTTCTTTGGGTAGAACATCTGTTTAAGAATGAAAAGCTATCACTATGAGCTAGTATACAGAAATTCTTGTTGCAATCTAAAGAAGAGATCAAACCACTTCTTCTTTGAAATCAAAAGAACTTTGTCATCGTCAATATAAGGATTAATATGTACATTAATCATTCTTCCCTACTCCATGATATTAGGTAGAATTAATTATTTCGTAAAGATTTTCAGTTCTTACATTTTTACCCATTATCTTTTCGGGCGGACAATTTTATCAAATATCTTCAGAAAATTCAGAAAATTTAACGTGAATTCAAATCGGGGTAAATTCGCACATGATTAGCATGTGCACTCTAATTTTGAATTATTTTTTGCCTAGTAACTTATTTGTTTTAGTAATTTTTCCTAATAACTTATCCGTTCTAATAATTTTGTCAATTAAATTTTCAAGCTATCTATTTTATAGAATATCATGGGCTAATCTTCCAATTTTATTTTTTAATTCTCTTGTATTATGTTATAATTAAATTTGGGTAAATATCCTGAAATTAACGATTTATCTCAGTTTGGCCTTTCAATATGAAATTGACATAAATTTTTAATTTTTAAAAATCAAGAAATAAAATTATAAGTCCGAAAAGTTCATAACAAAAATTGCCATATATAATATTAAGTTATTGGTAAAATAATAATACTTTAAAAATAATAATAAAGTAAACTAATATAAAAAGTTAAATTTATACATGAAAATTCAATTTGAAATGAGTACATAAATTATTTGATTAAGCTGCACACCCTTTCCTTGGTGTATCCATACCTATATATTATAAAAAACAAAAAACACTCACCTCCTAAGTTGTTGTAGGAGAGATCAAACCATTCAATCATGCTAAGATTCCAGATATCTCTCGAGAGGTTCCCACTAATCTTGTTCATTGGGGCACTGAATGTAACTAGGCTATGAAGATTGTATATCTCTCTTGGTACAACACCTGCCAAAAAGTAAACATTTTTGAGGTAACACAAATATAGATTATTTTGTCAAAGAAAATAAATAGTGAACTCAAAGTATATACAATTGATCTGTACCATTTAAATTGTTGTACCCAACATATAACTCTCGAAGCAATACTAAGTTTCCGATTTCTGCTGGTATGTGTCCACTGAAGGAGTTGTAAGCCAATGATAGAATTCGAAGTTGTGAACATTGAGATATATTTGATGGGATTTGGCCACTTAGCTGATTGTAAGAAAGGTGTAACTCTTCAAGAAGTGGAAGATTACTGCACATTTCACTCGGAAAACTGCCACTCAATTCATTTCTTCCTAAACCTACAGCTTTCAGAGTGGATATGTTGAATATGGCAGATGGTATAGCACCTGACAAGTGATTGTTTGCGATAGACAGAATCTGCAGGCTACCAAGTCTTCCCAGCTCCTCTGGAATTTTTCCTTGTAGATCATTGTTAGAAAGTCGAAGGAATTGCAGATTTGATAAATTAGAGAGGGACACGGGGATGAAGCCTGAAAGGCTGTTATTACGTAGAGAAATGAACTTCAAACGATGCAGAAGAGACAGCTCTTTAGGCACAGGGCCATTAAAATGATTGAACGAAAGGTCGAGTGAAACGAGGAAGGAGAGGTTTGCTAGATGTGGTGGAATGGTGCCGGAGAACCCCATGTTTGAAATATTTAGTGCACTCACTCTGTGGTGGCGCAAGCTGCAAGTGACACCAATCCAACTGCAGACAGAGCTTGAATTAGTCCAATTTCTTGCAAGAATGTGACGAGGGTCTATGGCAATGTTTGCTTTGAAGGCGAGAAGGGCAGATTGGTCTGTGGCAAGGTTCGTAGTTGCTTCGGCAATGTAAAACACTTGGCTGCATGTCACTATTAGGACGACAAGGGTAAATATGTAATTGTAAGTGATCTCCATTAATGCTAGCTTGCTTTTAATTTCTCCGAGCAGGAATTAAAAGGGTTTGGAATGGGAGGCATAGAATGTCTAAAAGTGAAGATAAGTTCCCAATAATGGAAGTGGGAATCATCTCATCCACACATCAATGATAGAGACAGATCACGTGGAAAGTTGAAATTAATGAAGTCCATAAAATTTTACGCAAAAACTCATATGAGACGGTCTCACGAATAGTTTCCGTGAGACGAATTCTAATTACCCATGAATTAAATTCATATTCACAAACTTTGATATGAATTACTTAGTGTGGGTTATGGGTTGACCCGTCTCACGGAAAAAGGGTAAATATGTAATTGTAAGGTTTGTAGATGTTTGGGTTGTGTAAGACATTAGGCAGCATGAAACCTTCTTCCCGGATTATGTGAAGTCCATGAGCATCTTGGTTGTGCTCTCAAACCCACAGTAGCAGAACTCCCCCTCGTTTCTGGATTCGGACGAACTCTCCATGGATGAGACTACTCAAGGTGTGAAATGTTTGTTGTTTTCCTTTTGGTTTTGGAGCCCCAATTTATGGAAAAGGTATGAAATGTTAGTTGTTTTCTTTTCATTTTGGGGGGAAAGACTTTGGTTTCCCTCCTTTCCTCAATTTCCATCGAAAATCAGCTCAGGAAATACAAAAAACAGATTACACATGTGAAATTAGACGCCACGTAAGCATGTGACCGGTATATTACCGCCTACAACAGGTAATCGGGGTATTTTTGGCAAAACATTGTAACCTACGGGGTAGTTTTAAAAACTGGTATAATTAAAGGATAAAGTCGTAAATATGGCATATATACGGGGTATTTTTATCAATTTTCCCGCATAAAAATGTAATAGAAAGTTATTTTCATTGTGGTTGCTAGCTAGAGTGTGTACTGACAAAATCTATCATATATATATTTATATATCTTAAAAATGCTGCTAATTTTTGATGCTTGATAGTGTTAATTATTGAAGTCCAATTATTATCATTTCTTTTCGGGGCAGATTGAAGATAACAATTAGGTCCTCTAAAATTATCTTCTAACTTTTTATCTTCGACTCCTTTTCAATATATTACGCATTTGGTGTTATTCAACTTCTTTATACACTCATTTTTCTCCATAATATGCATATTGAAAGTCCTACGTGGATCTGCAAAAACAAAAATTGTCCCAATCAAAGTACACGGTGTTCTCGGCGGTGTCGACAACACCAGCGTAACACACAGCGGAAAAATAGATCGAATTAAAAGTTGTAGAACACAAACGATATATCCACGAGTATACAAATACTCGTGGAATGCCTTCAGGGCGAAAACTCCTTTATTGAATTTGTGTATGTGTACAAAGGAGAAAGAAAGATCTCTAAAAGAGACTCTTTCGAACAAACGACTCAATACGTCCTATGAAATGAATATGAAACCTAGGGACGTATACAAACTATCTCAGTTGAACACTCTGAAGAACACCTATACTAAAAGTCAAGAGTATGCAAACTCTATGACACACAAGAAAAACGATGTTGCCTACGGTGTGAACAACACAACTCTTAACACCAGTGTACTGCCTATACTAAACTGCTTTAGCTCTCGATTCTGTGTATCTTTGATCTTCAGCAGCTTCACCTATTTATAGACCTTGAAGTACACTTGGTGTAGACTCCACTTCCATGATGTAGGAGTGCTCCATGATCTCCATCACTCCATATCTATCGTGCATGATGAATGAGGAAGGTGGAGTGGACTTGTTCTTTGACATCTTCAACCTTGCTTCATGGTCTCCATCTTGACTTGTTCTTCTCTGGACTTTATTCTCTCAAACCCACGATCCTATGAGCACGATCTCTCCTTAAGAAATCCTGTTTTGACTTCTTCATAAATCCCTTATATATATATCCTTGAATCCTATGATAAAAAAGAACACATAACAAATTCCTAAGATATAGGAAAGTTTGTTAGTTAGTCTAGTGATTCAAGAATATAAAACACGTTGATTTTACCAAGTCAAATCTTAAGTGAGAGAATCAAATCTATTTCCAAATCTTTTCAAATAAAATTATCCAATTAACATCTAACAAAGATCCAATTTGAATTTAGGATAATATAGAAAAAGAGAAATTATTATATGTTGGAAAATCCAACACTAACAATCTCCCTCTATTTTTCTTTTTCAGCTCAAAACCTAAATCAAATTGATTTTCTTCCCCTCAATTCAAATTTTCTCCCCCTTAATTAAAACTCCCCCTTAAACCTGCAAAACATCAATCATCAAGACTAAAAAATAGTGATATAAGAATTAAACAAGCAAACACAATCACCATTAATTAATCAAGAACAAATGTGCAAAGACTAATGTTTTAACAACCAAAACTAAAATAAACAGAAACTTAAAAATATCCAACAGACCAAAAATAAAAGAAAACAACTCCAGCAACAATCTCCTAGCTTCTTCAATCTTCATCTTCATCATCACCTTCACCTACGGCCCCTTCACCATCTTCTCCCCCTTTTTGAGCTGAAATAAGGGCATCTAGATTGTCCCTGATTCGGATCAGTCCATCAATATGCTCAGAGAGAGATCGGCGTTGAGAAGTCAACTGCGCAAGAAGAGAAGCGCCAGTGTTGCGGCTGGTGTTGCCAACATGAGGGGCAACACCAGGGGCGATTGGTAGATCACAAACGCGATTCCCTTGAAGAAGGGCCTTGGCTATGGTGAGTGGAGGCTGAGGAGGGACAAGGCTTTCAGATGTGGACAATGTAAGGCCTTGGAATCGAAGGACGGCTGAGATTAGAGAGGGGTAGATCAAGTAGGTCGAGGATGAGGAAAATTTTTCGGCAAACCTACCTAGATTTTGCAAAATTAATCTACCAAAATTAAAAGGCACTCTCAACACTATCCTATAGAGCAAGTTGGCTTGCTCCTCAGTCACTACAGTGGAATTCGAAGAAGGTAACCAATTGTGTATACACACTTTGTGTAACACGGCAAAAAGTGAAGTTAAGGAAGAAGCTGGAAATTTTTTAGACCATGACAAAACCTTCCCCCCCGTAATTTCAGAGGCCACAATATCAAGAGAGGGAAGAGGAGCATCCTCTACTACATCAGGCAGTTCAAGAACAGCATTCACATCCTTAGAAAGAAAGGAAAACAAACTCCCCCTCACATAAACCACCCCATACCCGTGATGACTAGGATCACTAATATGCTTATGCAAATTGGCATAAAACTCATAAATAACAGTAGGGCAGTAGGAGGGAATGGTAGTCAAGCAATGCACAAGTTTCCTAGAGGCTAAAAAATCAACTAATCCTAACTTAGTGAAGGAATCTAGGTGCAAATTACGTTCGGCCAAAATGGGCTTTTGGCAAAGAGATGTCCAAACACTAGATGAAGGCTTAGTGTAAAAGGTAGTGGAATAAGCTTTGGAAACCTGGAAGGGAGTGCCCTTGGGCTGAAAATCAGGGGAGTCATCCTCTTCCTCCGTTGAAGGATCAACACGAGCCTTCCCCTTTTCCGAAGGTGTTGCCCTGGTGTTGGCAACACCCGGCTTGACACCGGAGGTTTTCAGTTTCAGAATGACCTTGGAGAGGGTGGTCTCCATGTCATCATCAGACTCGGTGGTGGAGTCGGCATCCTTGGTGGACTCAGGGTCTAAGTCCATGGAGCTGGAAATCTTGGCCGAAGATGGTTCTTGAGGTGCGGGCTCCTTGGTGGCCGGGGCAGGTTCATCGGCACCGGAAGCCGGTTCATCGGCGGCAGAGGCAGGTGCAGGGCGTTTCCTCTTGACAAGGACAACGTCGGGGGTCACCTTGCCGACGGCTCGCAGTCGCTGAGAGCGGCGCTGTCTTTCATTAAGAGGCCGATTCGATGGCTGGAAGGTCTCAACATCAACCGGGTCAGAGGGGGCACCCGATGAGCGTTTGGTAGCCTGGGAGGATGAAGTTCCACCCTTCACAGCCTTCGCACTCTTGGCCTTGGCCTTAGAAGAGGTGCGAGCAGAGGGAACTGGGGAAGATGTCGCTGGTGTTGCGCTAGTGTCGGCAACACCATCAGACAACACTGCTGTTTGTGGAGGAGCGAGAAGCGCAGGGTATGATTGCTTCAGCTTCTCGAGAAATTCAAGAACAGCAGGGGGAATGGAAGAATCAGCCATTGGAGAGGATTTTGAGAAGAGAAGAAATTAGGGCTTTTGGAATTTTGGAGAAGAAGGGGATCGATTTTGGAGAGAGAAGAGAGTATGAGAGCAGGAGAGAGAGTGAGCAACTAATTTGAAGTGGGAGAGACGCACGCTCGATTTTTCAGTATTTAAACAAATTTTTGAGCCTTTTACATTTTTAGATAACATCAAGAGATTTTAAATAGATATGAATTGAAGATAAAATCTCAACAATTGTGCACAAATTTAGGGATCACAAAATTCGAATTTTAAATTTGAAATTAAGTCATCCAAAAATCAAATATATCCACTAAATATAATTAGGATTAAATGCAGATACCTAGGGATGCATAAGATTTAAATTCCATAAAAATCGCACACAATGTAACTGACTGGTGTTGTCCCTGATGTTACGTAACACTGCGATGACACCATACAAAAAATTTTGGCTCTTGAAATTTTTTTCTTTTGTGCACACGAAATTAAATTCACACATACCTAACCTCAACCAACCTTTTGAAAAGAGAGCACTGTCGTAGCGAGCGCCATGCTTTTAGTTACTCGGTTGTGAGATCAAGCTCTTTTCGATTTGGTTGTGGTATCTCCTACACCTTTTGACAAGGAAGCATCGTCGCAGCGAACGCCGTGCCCCGAGTTACTCAGTGAGGTCACACAACACATTTAAGCATAGTCACTAGGCTGCCTGAAAAGCATCGTCGTAGCGAGCGCCGTGCTCCAAGTGCTTCGTGACTTATATCAATTATTCGAACAAAAGTGCACTATAAAATATGAGCCTTTACCAAAATAGGTGTCCAAGCAAGTGTTTTCACATAAGGAACACACTGGTCAGATACAAACAAGCATACATATGCCTAGAAAGCCTAAAAATAAAAATTTATTCTAAGGGTGTTAAGAGTGGTGTGAGCAACATGAACGGTAACACCCGCAAAACAGCATGCACATTCAAGCAATGCACAATCCGAGAGACTTCTTTAAGGAAGAAAATCTCTCTAAATCTAAGGCTTTTGTAAATATATCTGCTATTTGGTTTTCAGTGGATACATAATCAAGTTGGATTAACCCTTTTTCAACTAAATCTCGAATGAAGTGATGCCTAATATCTATGTGTTTAGTTCGAGAATGTTGAACTGGATTTTTGGAAATATTAATTGCACTCGAATTATCACAAAATAGGCTCAAAGATTCATTTTCAAAACCATAATCATCAAGCATTTGTTTCAACCACACAAGTTGAGTACACGCACTCCCGGCGGCTACATATTCGGATTCGGCGGTGGATAAAGAAACACAGTTTTGTTTTCTACTATGCCAAGATACTAAGTTATTGCCTAAGTAGAAACAACCACCACTAGTACTCTTCCTATCATCTACATCTCCAGCCCAATCAGAATCACTAAACCCCACCAAATTAAGATTAGTGTCCTTAGTATACCAAATACCTAAATCTATCGAACCGGAAACATACCTTATGATACGCTTCACTGCTTAAAGATGAGAGATCTTAGGATCAACTTGGTAACGTGCACAGACACCAACACTATACATTATATCCGGGCGGCTAGCGGTCAAGTAAAGTAAACTGCCGATCATCGATCTATAGGGGGTGTTGTCAACACCATCGGCAACACTGTCTTTCGACAGTTTTTGAGTCGAACCCATGGGGGTTCTCATAGGCTTAGAATTTTCTAAACCAAAGCGAGATACCAAATTTTTGGCATACTTGCTTTGAGAAATGAAAATTCCTTCCTTTAATTGCATAACCTGCAAACCTAGAAAGTAAGTTAGCTCTCCAATCATGCTCATTTCGAAGGTAGATGACATAGCATGTACAAAATCATCAAGATCACTTTGACAAGTAGATCCAAATACAATGTCATCAACATAAATTTGAGCTATCATGCAATTACGATCAGTTCTCTTAACAAAGAGAGTACGATCGGCCATGCCTCGAATGAATCCAAACTCAAGTAGGAAAGAGGTCAAACGACCATACCAAGCTCTAGGAGCTTGTTTTAATTCATACAATGCCTTCTTGAGTTTGTAGACATAATGAGGTTGATAAGGATCTTCAAAACCTTTTGGTTGTTCAACATACACTTCCTTATCTAAAAACCCATTCAAAAATGCTCCTTTTACATCCATTTGATAAAGGGTAATTTTCAAATAACAAGCAATTGCAAGAACTAACCTAATCGATTCAATTCGAGCAACGGGTGCGAAGTTCTCATCATAATCGATGCCTTCGACTTGTGTGTACCCTTGTGCTACAAGTCGTGCTTTGTTTCTTACAATGTTCCTCGACTCATCCGATTTATTTTTAAAAATCCATTTAGTTCCAATCACATTAGTATCGGATGGTCTAGGAACAAGAAACCAAACATCATTTCTAGTAAATTGTTCAAGTTCTTCTTGCATTGCTTGTATCCAAAAATTATCTTTTAAAGCTTCAGAGACATTTTTGGGTTCAATTGGAGAGACAAAACAGTAGAATTTTACCTCTGAAAATGTGGTTGACATACACACATGTCTTACCATTTCCTTGTAATTCACGGGGTCTTTTCTACGAGTTCGAACACCATCGTTTACTCCCCCTATCACCTGTGTGGTAGGGTGATTTTTTCTGATACGAGCAGGTGGATCTCTTCGAACTTGATCAGGTAGATCATCATCACTTTCATCGGATTCAGGTTCTGCCGATGTTGTCACTGGTGTTGCCGCTGGTGTTGCCTCTGGTGTCACAACACTGGGGGCAACATCAGTATTTCCAGTTTCATGAATTACTGGAATTTCAACTAGATCAGTCACGGCATCTTCATAAGATTTACCTGTAAGATCAGAGAAGTCATCAAACACAATATTAACTGATTCTTGAATAGTCCTAGATCTTAAGTTAAAAACACGATAAGCATGACTATTCAAAGAATATCCAAGAAACACGGCTTTGTCACTTTTTGCATCAAACTTAGCAAGATTATCTCTATCATTCAAAATGTAGCAAAGACACCCAAAAACATGAAAATGTTTAAGATTAGGCTTTTTCCCTTTCAAAATTTCGTAAGGGGTCATTTTGCTACCCGGTCTTAAAAAGACTCGATTACCAATATAGCAAGCCGTATTCAATGCTTCAGCCCAAAAACGTCGTGAGAGGTTCTTAGAACTGAGCATGACACGAGCCATTTCTTGCAAAGTTCGATTTTTCCTTTCCGCAACTCCGTTTTGTTGAGGAGTTTTAGGAGCCGAAAATTGGTGTTCAATGCCTTTCTTTTCACAAAAATCAGTAAACAATTTGTTTTCAAATTCCTTACCATGGTCAGACCTAATGCACAAAATTTTAGAAGAAAATGAGGTCTTAATCCTAGTGTACAAAATCTTGAATTGAGAAAACGTATCCGATTTTTCACGTAAAAAGAAAATCCAAGCATATCGGGAAAAATCATCAACAATCACATAGGAATACCTCTTTCCTCCAAGACTTTCAACTTCAACTGGTCCCATTAAATCCATGTGTAAAAGTTGAAAACAATGAACAGTACGTTGGTGTTGTCCGTGGTGTGATGTAACACTGTGAGGAACACGGGTCTGTTTACCTTTAAGGCAGTCTCCACACACTATCTTACCATTGTGATTGAGGCTTGGCAGTCCTTGTACAGCCTCAAACTTCATCAACTTTTGGAGAGTTCGAAAATTCACATGGCCTAATTTTTGATGCCACAAAATCGTGTCATCATACTTAGCCTTGTTACATGTGATATTTTCTCCAACAAGATAGCAATTGTCATGAGATCTTGTACCTGTCATGATACACATGTTAGACTTATCAAAAACTTCACAAGAATCCTTAGTAAATTTTACCTCAAGATTGTCATCACATAATTGACTTATGCTAATTAAATTAGCCATAAGACCATCTACTAAAAATACATTAGACAACCTGGGAAAACCTGGTAGATTAAGAGTTCCTTTGCCAATGATTCTACCCTTAGCACCTCCTCCATAAGTAACGGATCCTTCGGTAATAGGCACAAAATTACACAAGTATTCTTTAGTGCCCGTCATGTGGCGTGAGCAACCACTATCAAAGTACCAAGAACCTGAAATGTTAGACTTAAGAGCAGTAAAAACAACTTGGCAGACTTGTGCAGTTTGTTTAGGAACCCAAACTTTCTGTCCAACAGTGGTGTTGCGGGCGGTGTTGCGTGACACCGGAGGTAACACCAGACCATTTGCTCGATCATTTTTCAATTTTCGACAATATGGTCTTATATGTCCAGGTAGAAAACAATAATGACAAACATATTTTCTTTTCCTTCAACCTGAACTGTTGGATTTTATGGATTCTTTCGATTTTTCTTTCACAAAATTAATCTTTGCATGTGAATCGCCAAAAAGGCTTGGAAAAATATTTTCAATAGTTTTACTTGATCCAATACCTGATTTTGAGGAATTACCTGATCCCATGATTTCACTTGCCTTGGTAGAACTCGAATTCCATTTTGCAATTAAGGATTCCGTCTCTTCAAGCTTAAATTGTACCTTTCCATGTTCTATGTCCTTCTTGGTGAGAGCGGTTTCCAGCTTTGCAACTGAGTTTTTCAGCACATCATTCTCCTTAGATAAAGCTTCCTTTTCCTTGGATATTGCTTCCTTTTCCTTGGAAACAATTTCGACAAGCTTACATTGTTTTTTCCATTCCTTAAGCAAGGAATTATAAAGACCATGAAGTTCTTCAATGGCTTCATCTTTATCTAAGTCATCTCCAGCAAGTGAATCTGTATCATCACAAACAACATTAAGGCAGGTTATGTTAGCAAAGTCAAACAGTTCATACCTCTGTGGTGTTGTCTGTGGTGTTGTCTGCGGTGTCATGACACCGGTGTTGGCAACACCGTCGGTAACACCAGTAGCGATTTTTGCAAACAGGGCTGTGGAACTTTCAGTTTCAACTTCCTTATCATCCTCATCATCACTCATGGATACCCAGTGGTTTTTCAGACCATACTTCCTCAAAGTATTGGCACACTCATTAGCATAGTGACCCCAACCCGAACAAGCTCGACATTGGATGGTATCGAGATGTTTGGGATCATTCCATCCATGATCTGAAGATGTCTTCTTAGGCTGACGTTTGGACTGAGAGGATGATCCAGTTGGCTTCCATTGGGATCGATCATTGGATCGATTGAATGGTTCCTTCCCTTTCGAACGAGGCTTCTCCTTGTTGAACTTTCTCACCATGGTGTTGAATTTCTTGGTCAACATAGCTACATTCTGCCCCTCGGTGACTTCCTCCAATGGTTCATCATCTTCTCCAGATTCTTCATTGTCTTGAGCTTGCAAGGCTATGGTTTTAGTCTTGTAGCCCGCTTCCATTTGGCTTTGAAGGTTGAGCTCAAAAGTTTGAAGAATGCTTTGAAGTGTATCAAAGTCCATTATCGAAAGATTATGGACCTCCTCAATGGCGGATACCTTGATGTTGAACCTTGGTGGCAGCGTTCGAATGGCCTTAGACACGAGTTGCTTGCGTCCAATTGGTTCTTCAAGCATTTGGGCTTGATTCGAGATGTCCCGGAGCCTCTCAAAGTAGGTTCCAATGTCTTCATTCTCCTCCATGCGCATATTCTCGAACTTGGACATAATCAGCCGCAACCGAGCCTCACGAACACACTTTGCACCTTCAAAATGCTTTTGGAGAGTATCCCAAGCATCCTTGGCATGGGCAGCATTTTGGATCAATCGAAACACCTTGTAGTCCACCGTTTCGAAAATGACATTGATGGCTTTCTCATTGAAATTGGCATTATGGATCTCATCGATTGTCCACTCGGTTTGAGGTTTGAGAACCATTTCACCATGGACCTCCTTCATAGGGGCGCTGTAACCCTCCAAAACGGCAGTCCAAGCACGTGCATCTATGGACTTGATCTTTGATCGAACACGAATCTTCCAATAGGCATAGTTGGAGCCATCCAAAATTGGAAGGCGTCCAAAGTTTGGATTGCAATAGTTCGCGTCCTGCATGGCTAGATCCACCACTTAGTATGTCAAGTGATGGCTCTGATACCACGTGAAAGTCCTACGTGGATCTGCAAAAACAAAAACAAAAATTGTCCCAATCAAAGTACACGGTGTTGTCGGCGGTGTCGACAACACCAGCGTAACACACAGCGGAAAAATAGATCGAATTAAAAGTTGCAGAACACAAATGATATATCCACGAGTATACAAATACTCGTGGAATGCCTTCAGGGCGAAAACTCCTTTATTGAATTTGTGTATGTATACAAAGGAGAAAGAAAGATCTCTAAAAGAGACTCTTTCGAACAAACGACTCAATACGTCCTATGAAATGAATATGAAACCTAGGGACGTATACAAACTATCTCAGTTGAACACTCCGAAGAACACCTATACTAAAAGTCAAGAGTATGCAAACTCTATGACACACAAGAAAAACGATGTTGCCTACGGTGTGAACAACACAACTCTTAACACCAGTGTACTGCCTATACTAAACTGCTTTAGCTCTCGATTCTGTGTATCTTTGATCTTCAGCAGCTTCACCTATTTATAGACCTTGAAGTACACTTGGTGTAGACTCCACTTCCATGATGTAGGAGTGCTCCATGATCTCCATCACTCCATATCTATCGTGCATGATGAATGAGGAAGGTGGAGTGGACTTGTTCTTTGACATCTTCAACCTTGCTTCATGGTCTCCATCTTGACTTGTTCTTCTCTGGACTTTATTCTCTCAAACCCACGATCCTATGAGCACGATCTCTCCTTAAGAAATCCTGTTTTGACTTCTTCATAAATCCCTTATATATATATCCTTGAATCCTATGATAAAAAAGAACACATAACAAATTCCTAAGATATAGGAAAGTTTGTTAGTTAGTCTAGTGATTCAAGAATATAAAACACGTTGATTTTACCAAGTCAAATCTTAAGTGAGAGAATCAAATCTATTTCCAAATTTTTTCAAATAAAATTATCCAATTAACATCTAACAAAGATCCAATTTGAATTTAGGATAATATAGAAAAAGAGAAATTATTATATGTTGGAAAATCCAACACTAACACATATCTATCCAAAAAACGAAAAGATTCTTTACAGAGAAAGTTAATGCCCTTAATTTTGATCCAAGAAAGAAAATATCTCACATGTCGGGAAGAATTATATGCGTAATAATGAGAAGGAGTTCTTACAAGCTTTAACCCTGACATTATTGGGTTGATCGGTCCTTTGAGTTATATGCATTGTTAACTAATGAAGGGATGGTTTGCATGAATTCTTCCTAGTAGAATAATGAGTTTATATACTGTTTTTCATTCACATCTGCAGTCAGAAAAAACATTCAATTGTTCCATATATATATGATTAGTAATCGGAATTGGGCTAATTATAAGCGACACACTAAAGAACTTCTTTTACGCAACATAAAGGGTTAAAGATAAATATCGGTTCAATGAGCGAAAAATAAATTGTTGCAATGCAGTTTCTCACATGATCAGTAGTCTATATATCATTCGGAATTCCGAGATGTTTCACAATGGAATAAAGAAGTTATTGAGAAAAGCATAATTGATATAGACATAATTATATTGGCCATATCTTTAGACATTAAAAAGACTTTATGAGAGTCAAAAAGTTCTATTTCTTTTTGGTGAAGATTGTAGATAACAGCTACTTAATTGGGCCCTCTAAAATTCTCCTTTTATTTCTGTGATGAAGATTTATGCTTTAGTTCCTCCCGCCTAGCATTAAAATGTTTGCTTGCAAGAAAACAACATTTAAAAAAGGATAGCACCCGAAAGATGACTGTTTTCGATAACCAGAGACTGCAGCCTACGAAGTTCTCCAAGCTCTTCTCCTTGCAGTTAGAAAGTTGAAGGAATTGTAGATTTGATAAATTAGAGAGGGATGTGGGGATGAAGCCTGAAAAGCTGTTATATATACATTAAAGATAATAAAATAAAAGGCTAAGCTAATTAAGAGGGAAATTTTCATTTTACGTTAACTTAAAACGCTACTGTCCATTTTAAGTTCATTTATTTTTAGAGTTTCACATTTAGTTCAATTAAAATCAAAATCGACCAACTTTGGTCTCAATTAAGTATCCTAGAATTATAGAAGAAAGTCACTATTTTTTTAACTTTTAAAATAAATAAATTTATGAGCCTAATTTTCTGACCTATTATTGTGAGACACCCTCCCCAAAGTTATGAGATCACATTTGCTATTGGAATTGAATCTAATAATTGATTTCGACTTAAACTCATATCTTGCCAAGCTAGAAAAATCACACAAATATATTTGAAGAGTATTGCAGTCCACTTGAATGAATGAATATGCATGGCAATCTTCGGATCGAGAAGCCTATCTTCAGATCGAGTGCCGCGATTCGTTAGAGATCGGTTTCAACTGATTCTTGTTGCGTTTGATAGCTTATATAAGGGTAAATATAGGGTCGTTAGTTTGATAGATTTCCGTTCAGTATTGAGAGTGTGAGAGAGCTAGAAAGTTAGTGTGTTCGTCACTTTTTTTACGTTGAATCTCATAACTTTATAAAATCAGTTTGGTAATTTTGACTGAATTTTGCACAATCAAGCGTCCAATAATCCATTTCCAGCACTATTTTAACGATGTGACACTTGTGTTGCAAAGAAGCTCCCAATATGCACTTACATTCATGAAACGATATGGAACGAAGAGCCAATCGACAAAGATATATTAAAATGAAAACTATGGCAAAAAGTACAAAGTTGGTATTAAACTTGCAATATTTACAAAGCTACAAGACACAATACTGATTCATGTGTGATTGAAATTATCAAAACCCAAAAGATTTTCCACATTTCTTCATTGGTTCCAAATGAGTTTATAATTGAGAAGTTCATCCATTTATTTTCATGTAGTTCAGGGAAAATACAGATTTGATTTTTAGCAGCCGTGTCAGAGCTTCTTTCATGTTTATTCTATCACTTGGTGATTCTGCACAACACTTCAAAGCCAACTCCAAGATGGACGATACACATGGCACCATTTTGCTACTATGTTGTTCATCAAGATCATTAATGAATAAGTTGGAATCTATAACCTCATGTATAGATTGTGGAAGTGAGTTTTGAACCCAACTCTTTAAGCTCAAATCTCCAGCGAACATCTCATCACTTGGTCTTTTCCTTGTAAATGTCTCCATCAACATCACACCATAGCTATAAACATCGCATCTTATTGAAACTTGCCCTCCCAAACCATACTCTGCATTAATAATTATTATAGTGCTAGCAGATATGATTAAATTAAAGATCATCAAATGTAACATATAATATTTACATAAAAAATACTGAACCTGGGGCAATGTATCCGAATGTTGCTATGGTGTTGGTTAGCACAATGCTCTCCTCGTTGCCCAAAAGTCTCGCTATCCCGAAATCACATACATGACCGATCATATCTTCGTCTAACAAAACATTGCTAGGCTTCAAGTCGCAATGAACAATTGATGTTGAATAGCCATGATGAAGATATTCTAATGCACATGCAACATCAATCATTATATTCAATCTTTGCACCATATCCAAGAAATAGTTGTGGGAATACAACCATTTTTCAAGGTTTCCATTGGACATATATTCAAGTACTAATGCACGGAAATCTTCATTGGAGCAACTACTTATGACTTTGGTAAGATTTCTATGATGAATGTTACGTAGTACTTCACACTCCACGTCAAAACTCCTGAAACTAGCTTCATTTTGCACATTAAACACCTTCACTGCGATAATCTTTCCATCTCTAAGAGTCCCTCTATAAACAGAACCAAAACTCCCAGAACCTATTAGATTGCTTTCGTTGAACTCTTCAGTTGCTTGCATGATTTCGTAATAGGAAATTCTTTCCAACAAAATAGGCGCTTGCTCATCAATTCTTTTACCAGCCCTATCTTTTCCTCTGTATCTTATAAAGATAAAGGCCAACGAGACAACGGTGATTAATGCAATCACTCCAGCAAGAATTAACAGAGCAAATTTCACATTATTCATTTTCCTTGATTTGTGATTGGAATCAACATGACAAAGAGGGACATGAAACCTCTGGATTCCACAAAATGCTTTATTTGCCTTAAAAGACTCCTCAGTGAAGTTTCTAAAAGGACCACCGGTAGGAATTTCTCCACTTAGAGCGTTGAAAGAGACATTGAAAGAGACAAGGTGTTGAAGGTTTTCAATGGACTTAGGGATTGCACCAGAAAGATTATTGTAAGAAAAGTCTAGCGTTTCCAAGTTAACCATGCTCCCTACGGACACAGGAATGGTACTTTCAAGTCTATTATGTGCCAAAGATAGATTAATCAAATTTTGTAACTTTCCAATGGTGGTTGGGATAGACCCTGAGAACTGATTCATCGATAGATTAATTGATGTTGCTGCCAATAAATTACTTAACTCCGGAGGTAAAATCCCACTCAAGGAATTATTGGAGAGGTCTAGAAACAACAAATCTTTGAGGCTCCATAAGCTTGGTGGTATGCTGGGAGTTAGCATATTGGAAGCGAGAGAAACATCTCTTAAAGAAGAGACGTTTCCTAGACATTCAGGAATTGGACCTGCTAATTGATTATGTTCTAAACGTAGCCCATACAAGCTGTGTAAATCACACAAAACTTCTGGGATTTGTCCTCCCAGGTTGTTCCCACTCAGAGATAATGCTTGAAGCTCATACAAATTCTTAACACTATGAGGAATATCACCAGATAACTCATTTTCGTGCAGGGCAAATATGACCAAGCTGCTTAAATTGCCAATACTATCAGGAATGCTACCCTTAATGTTGCACCTGTAAGCAAAGAATTGTTGGAGAGAGGAGGATAGATTCCCAATGGAAACTGGAATGACACCATGGAGAGGATTATCATCGATGCCAAAATATTCTAAAAATGGGCAATTTGCTAATGAAGTAATGAAGCTCAATTCTGAAGAATGTGAGCCAATCCTAAGATGGTTGCGAGACAGTTGAACACGGCTGAGGAATCTTAGGTTTCCAAAAAACTGAGGTACAAAACCAGTAAAATTGTTCGAACTTAGCGCGAGGATCTCAAGTTTCGAACAATTTGATATGGATTCGGGTATTGCTCCACTCAGGTGATTTTCAAAGATTACCAGATATTTAAGAACAGGTAACCCGTTGCACAAATTGGTCGGAAGAGTACCCGACAGACCATTCCTATCAAGTGCAAGAACTAAAAGAGTTGAGATATTATAGATCTCGGATGGAATCAAACCAGTGAAGCTGTTATGATTTAATACTAATTCCTCTAATTTGTAAAGTTGGCCAATTTCTATAGGTAAAACACCTGCAGCCATGCAAAATATTGAAAGGTAAGCACTGCAAATGCAAATATATATAAAGAAAAAAAGTACTACTCTGAAATGAATTCACCTGTGAAGTTGTTGTAGCCGAGTGACAAGGCTTTTATATTTGTAAGATTTCCAATTTCTTTCGGTACAAAGCCTGCATGTAAAGAAACAAGTTGTATCATGCATCTATTTATTGTAATTATATATATAATGAAAAACGAAATCTTATCATAACCCCCTCTTCTGATTGTCATGAGTATTTTTGCATTTCTTTTTATTTTGCTAAAGGAAAAATGGGTGAAAATACCACGTATATTACCCTTAATTATGATCTTACCCTTTAGTCTTTTGAGTTCATAAGAATACCTCATACTATTAATATTTTTTAACGAAAATACTCATTACCGATAGTAAAAGGTAAATAGCCGGTCACCATTTGACATGACTTATAAAGACACATGTGGAATTAAATTTTGAGTTTGTTTTTACTCATATATCCATGACCGTCAAGAAATTGGTATTTTTGACAAAAACATACAAACATATGGGATATTTTCGAAAATATGATAAAAAGAAGAATTTATTATTTTTGAAATCAGAAATTATATTAAAACATATGGCCGTTAGCATGTCACCTGCTGTAGACGGTAAATGGGTATCTTCGGCAACAAACATCAACAGACAAGATATTTTTAAGAACTAAAAAAAATTAAAGGATAAGATCATAATTAAGGTCAATATATAGGATATTCATTAATTTTCCATTATACTAAATTGTCAATTCTGAAGATAACTTTAAGAGAAAATGAGATTTTTGTAACTACAAACAGCCCAACACCCACCTCTTAAGTTGTTGTGTGAGAGAGCCAACCGTTCAATCATTGTGATATTCCAAATCTCTCTTGGTAGAACACCTGTCAAAAAATGTATACATTTGTGAGGTAAAAGATAATATAGAATGTTAAATAAAATATACAAAATAAAAAAGCAGTTCATTCATAGTACAAATTAATGTGTACCATTTAAATTGTTGTACCCAATATATAACTCTTGAAGCGAAACTAAGTTTCCGATTTCTGCTGGTATCTGCCCACTGAAGGAGTTGTGAGACACTGATAGAATTCGGAGTTGTGAACATTGGGATATATTTGATGGGATTTTGCCACTTAGCTGATTGTAGTGAATGTGTAACTCTTCAAGAAGTGGAAGATTACTGCACATTACACTCGTAAAACTTCCACTCAATTCATTTCTTGCTAAACCTATAATTTTGAGTGTGGATATGTTGAATATGGCAGATGGTATAGCACCAGACAAATGATTGTTTTCAATATGCAGAGACTGTAGGCTAGGAAGTCTTCCCAGCTCTTGTGGAATATTACCTTGTAGATCATTGTTAGAAAGTCCAAGGAATTGCAGGTTCGATAAATTAGAGAGAGATGTTGGGATGAAGCCTGAAAAGCTGTTATTTAGTAGAGAAATGAACTTCAAACGATGCAGAAGAGACAGCTCATTAGGCACAGTGCCATTAAAATGATTGAACGAAAGGTCGAGTGAAACGAGGAAGGAGAGGTTTGCTAGATGTGTTGGACTGGTGCCAGAGAGCCCCATCTTTGAAATGTTTAGTGCACTCACTCTGTGGTGGCGCAAGCTGCAAGTTACTCCAATCCAACTGCAGACAGAGCTTGAATTAGTCCAATTTCTTGCAAGAATGTGACGAGGGTCTAAGGCAATGTTTGCTTTGAGGGCGAGAAGGGCAGATTGATCTGTGGCAAGGTTCGTAGTTGCTTCGGCAATGTAAAACACTTGGCTGCATGTCACTAATAGGACGATATGGGTAAATATGTAATTGTAAGTGATCTCCATTTATGCTAGCTAGCTTTTAATTTCTCCGAGCAGGAATTAAAAGAGTTTGGAATGGGAGGCATAGAATGTCTAAAAGTGAAGATAAGTTCCCAATAATGGAAGTGGGAATCATCTCATCCACACATCAATGATAGAGACAGATCACGTGGAAAGTTGTAATTAATGAAGTCCATATAAAACTTTATGAGATTTAACTAAAAAGACTGATTTTCTTTTAATATATTGACATCAAATCTTTCAATGTTATTTCTGGGGAAAAATAACATCAAATCTGATGTAGTGGTTTAGGAGTGCAGACATTTAATAGAACATTTCTGTATAAGAAGAGAGCCTCCATACTGGATTTATGATCCATATGGGATGTGTTATTTCTGACCTAAAGATAATAATTTTTACTTTTCTGTTGATAAGTCTACTCAAAATTTTCAAACTTTTCTCCAAAAAATGTCTAAGTCCCAAACAGGCAGGTAGCTACTGAGCTTTCTCCTTCAAAGGTGCACCTTAAAGTGTTCCATAAATCAAAAGCCGAATTAGCATATATGAAGGCATCAACAATGTCCTTAGATAAAGAATTGAGAATCCATGACCTAACCAAACCATCGACTCATTCCCATTGATCAATTAAAACAGGATCCAAAGGTTTAGGAACATTACCATTGATAAATTCAAGCATATTCTTTACAAGTAAAGCAATTTGAATGGAGCGACTCCAGGGAAGAAAATTGGTACCATCAAGCTTAGCAGTGACAAGGCACATTCCTGGAAAATCAGAGTTGTTGAGAGTAAGAGCATCATCGCGAGGCAGTGAAGAAGAACTAGAAGCGGAAGTATGTGGCGGAGCTGTAGAAACAAGTGCAGGCCATGGATCTGAAGAACGAGCTGGAAGAGAATCCATCAAGCTATGAAAATCAAAATTCAATTGGTAATTACTTCTGATACCATGTGAAATCTAGAATAATTGCATGAAGTATACATGAGAATTAGAGTTTATGCCATTACTAAAGATAGAGAGAAGAAGCTTAGTGATAAGCTAAGAAAATGATATTCATTCAATAATGGCTAGTTACAGGTTTACAAAGCTATATATATGTATATGTATGTATGTAGTAGAGTCTAACTAATCTGTTACAAAGATTATTCTAGAATGGATGAGCTAAGATATTAAAAAGCTGATGTGGAATCTTCATTGAGCTATTAAAAGGCTGATGTGGAATCTTCATTGAGCTGATGTGGAGTCTTCATTATGCTGAGCTGGATCTATATTAATCTTTCATCTACAGTTTCATTTTTCTCCATTATGCATATCTATCCAGAAAAACTAAAAAAAAAAAAGAATCGAGAAAGTTATGCCCTTAATTTTGATTCAAGAAAGAACAAATCTCACATGTCCAAAAGAAATCTGTAATTATTAGAAAATGGAGTTAATTTCTACAAAAGAGTCCAGCAGATGGGTCATGCATGTTTGAGTATTGAATTGCTGTTGCTCGGATATTATTGGGTTGTTTGGTATACAAGGAGTCAAGTCCTATTTTCAAGATTCTAATGGCCTAAAATGGGAAAATAATTTGGAAATTTTCTGAATATAAGTTAGTGCATTTCTTCTGGAAGGTGGCAGATTCATCGTGCATTTTCCGACTACAGATGGGGGCGAGTATAGTGCACTCGCCAGAATGTGGCAGGTAAATTGAAAATCCGGCAATAAAAGGACCAAATCTGGACAAACTTGTCAATTACAAGGCAAAAATTGAAAAATGCATTTTTATAGGACTAAAACCGACAATAGCTTTGAAGGAGGATGAAAAATGAGTTTTTCCCTCCGAGTAATATGCATTGATAACTAATGAAGGGATATTTTGCATGAATTCTTCCTAGTAGAAGAATGATTTTATGTTTTCTAATGAATTTAGAATTTGTGGAGTCAGGTTATCAGCATTGGAATAAACGACACATTAAAGAACTTCTTTTACGCAACGCATAAGGATTAAAGATGAATAATAAATTGTTGCAATGCAGTTTCTCACATGAGTAGTCTATCATTCGGAATTCCAAGATAAATTGTTGCAATACAGTTTCTCCATTGTATAAGTAATCCCGTTTTATGTGACGTACGTACTGCAAAGTCATTTTGGAGAGGTTTCTATAATCAAAACTGGACTTGAATTTAGTCCTTCAATTGTACATGAGTAGTCTTTTATTCAGAATTCCAAGATGTTTCACAGTGGAATAAAGAGCCTTTAATTTAGGCCCTCTAAAATTCTCCTTTTTATTTCTGTGATAATGGCTTATGCTATAATTCCTCCAGCCTAGCATAAAGTTGATTGCTTCCAAGAAAAATAACTAAAAAGAGGTCGCATGATTGATATATATATATATATATATATATATATATTATTAAATTATGATTGATATATTCTTAAATTGAAAAAAGGATTGCATGATTGATAAATTCTTAAAAAAAAAAAAAGGTCGCATGATTGATATCTTCTTTTCTCTTCTAGCACTTTATCTCCATCAATCAGTGAAGACTCTTTTCTGGTATGTTTTGGAAGAAAATATACTAAAGGTGAGCAAGAAACAACAGTCATAAAAGCAAGGATCAACAATATTTTGGGGATTTTCTGCATAATCCTTTTACTGATATGAAAGCTAAGTTACATATATAGGAGGAGTTAATTACTTTTTTTACCCAATAACTTTTTGCTGCTGACAATTTTACCCATTATCTTTTCGGGCTGTCAATTTTACCTTTTATGTTTTGAAAATTCGGAAATATTACCCAAATTCGGCCCGATTTCACCTTTTGGGTCGAATTTGGGTAATATTTCCAAACTTTCAAAACATAAAGGTTAAAATTGACTGCCCGAAAAGATAATGGGTAAAATTGCTAGTAGCAAAAAATTATTGGGTAAAAAAAAGTAATTAACTCTATATAGGAGTATAACCTAGATCACTATTTATATATAAAAGAACAACCTAGTGTCAACTCAAACTCAAACTATTTCAGTATATATAATTCAATTTCATTAATATCATTAATCGTTGTTGAAATGCTCTATAACCACCAAATATTAATGTATGTTTTCGATGCCAAAACACTCATCTTTTCAAGCCTTAGTCAAACCTCAAATCACTTAACGAATTCAATTCAATTAATTTGGCCATGTCTAGTTATGAGTGGCACACCAGCTAACATGATGTCTGAAATACTTCTACCAGCATGCAGAAACAAATTTGCAATGTACTCACACAAATAATTTGCAAAAGAATATTGTGAACATAGTAATTTTGAAGATAATCGCATAAACATAAGATTCCAACTTGATGTGATTATTTATAACCATCAATATTCACAAACTTTCTTATTATATTTATTCTTTAATGCAAACAACTTTAAGTTGTGCTGGAGGAATTTAAGCATAAAGCTTTATCACAACAAATAAACAAGATTATCAATATGGGCAAGTAACTATAATTTTTTATCTTCCTTCAAAAAAGAAATATAATTCTTTGACTCTCAGCAGGACTCAATGGGTTTATTTTTTAATTCCCTTTGGATTCAATAATTGAAACCATCAAGCTTAGAGGTTAAGCATCTATATTACTAGCATTGCCAGGAAATACATCACCATATATGAATCTATTTTGGCATTACAACCACAAATGGATATCACTAATTACTATTACATTTTTAGCCAAATTGTCCTAATAGTGACTTGCAGCCATATGTTTTGCCTAGCCAAAACAACTACAAACCTTGTCACAGATCAATCCGCCCTTCTTGCCCTTAAAGCAAACGTCGTGTTAGACCGGCCTCATCACATTCTTGCAAAAAATTGGACCGATTCAAGCTCTGTTTGCAGTTGGATTGGCGTCACTTGCGGCTTGCGCCACCACAGAGTGAGTGCACTAAATATTTCAAAGATGGGGCTCTCTGGCACCATTCCACCACATCTGGCAAACCTCTCCTTCCTCGTTTCACTCGACCTTTCGTTCAATCATTTTAATGGAACTGTGCCTGATGAGTTGTCTCTTCTCCATCGTTTGAAGTTCATTAATCTAGGAAATAACAGCTTTTCAGGCTTCATCCCCATATCCCTCTCTAATTTATCAAATCTGCAAGTCCTTGGACTTTCTAACAATGATCTACAAGGACATATTCCACAAGAGCTGGGAAAACTTCATAGACTGCAATTTCTGGTTATTCAAAACAATCATCTATCGGGTGCTATACCTTCAGCCATATATAATATTTCCACACTGAAAAGAATCGCTTTGGCATCAAATGAATTGAGTGGCAGTTTGCATAGTGACATGTGCAGTAATCTTCCTCTTCTTGAAGGGATTCACCTTTCTTTCAATCAGCTGAGTGGCCAAATTCCATCAAATGTATCTGGATGTTCACAACTTCAAATTTTATCACTCTCTTACAACTTCTTTAGTGGGCAAATACCAGCAGAAATTGGAAACTTAGTTTCGCTTCGGGGCTTATATCTTGGCTACAACAATTTAAAAGGTACAGATCATATTTTACTTCAGAGGCCAAATTTATATGTAATCCTCTTTTTCTCTTCATTACGTTTGAGTGTTTATTATCTTTTTTTACTCAATAACTTATAACATCATGCAATTCTGATTATTAATTTTTTGGGTTGATAATTTTAACTTTTAAATTTTAGGTTTGAAATTTAGGCCAATTTCAATTTGAAAGTCAAATAAGGCTCAAATTGCTAATTTCGGCTATTCGGCCCATTTAATGATTTTTACTAAATTAGCATTAAAAGTAATACAGAAATACTAACAAATATAAAACAAAGGTAAAAATATATTAAAAATTAAAGGGTAAAATTATCCGCCCGAAATCAGCAAATTAGATTGAATTGTTTGAAATTTTCCCAATTTGAGCCCAAATTAACCTTGCGGTCTGGCTTAAATAGTCAAATTTTCAAAATTGTCAGTCTGAAAAGTTAATAGTTTGAATTTCATTCTCTATAAATTACTTGGTAAGAAAAATAATACACTTGTACGTTTTAATTCAAATTTTTATTATTTTTGGCAGGTGTTATACCAGGAGAGATTGGCAATCTTCATAACCTAGTTATATTTAGCACTCCAAAGAACCAGATTACTGGGAACCTTTCGAAAGATATTTGGAATCTTACAATGATCGAAACCTTCGATCTCTCTTACAACAACTTAAAAGGTGGGTATTTACAATTCATTATTATGTTTAAAGAGATCTAAGTACTGCTTATTGTTGAAAACTTACTAATAGGAAAAGGATTTCACTATTAAGAATAGAAGTGATTTGATTAAAATTAAGAATTTAACTACAAAGGTTTTAATAAATATTATATAAAAAAATCACAAAATTTCCATTTGTAATGATCTGTTTTTATTTCAGTGCTACATTATTTTAATCATGATCTAACTGCAATGCCTTTATAGTTATGATAGAGAAAACGTTTTGTTGCCTTGATAAAAATGAAAAGAAGTTGTTTTGATATCTTCCAATTCTTAGCAGGCGTTGTACCGAAAGAAATTGGGAATCTTACAAAGATAAAAGTGTTGTATCTCCAGTACAACAATTTCACAGGTGAATGGTAGATTAAAAGTGCAACTAGTTTCTTTATATTAATATACTTACTTGTTATATTTGTGGCAGGTGTTTTACCTAAAGAAATTGGCCAACTTTACCAGCTGCAACAGTTAGTATTAGAAGCTAACAACTTCATTGGTTTGATTCCATCTGAGATCTTCAATCTCTCAACTCTTGTAAGTATTTCACTTGTTGTGAATGGTCTATCGGGTAGTCTTCCGACCAATTTGTGTTATTCGTCACCCGTTCTTGATGAACTGCTCCTCTCTGAAAATTACCTGAGTGGATCAATACCTGACTCCATTTCAAATTGTTCGAAACTCAGGGTACTTGGACTATCTCAAAACGATTTTACAGGTTTTGTACCTCACTTTTTAGGAAACCTAAGATTCCTCCAATCTGTTTTGCTGTTTCAAAATCATCTAAGGATGGAACCATCTTCTTCAGAATTGAAATTCATTACTTCATTAGCAAACTGCCCATCTTTGAAAGAATTAGAGATTGCCGATAATCCTCTCCATGGTGTCATTCCTGATTCCATTGGGAATTTATCATCCTCTCTTGAAGAATTCTTTGCTTACGGTTGCAACATTAAGGGTAGCATTCCTGCTAATATTGGCAATTTAAGCAACTTGGTCACACTTTCCCTGGACAATAATGAGTTGGCTGGTGATATTCCTCATACAGCCAGACATTTGCATAAGCTTCAATCATTATCTCTAAATGAGAACAATCTGGGAGGTCCAATTCCACAAGGACTATGTGATTTACAAAACTTATTTCGGCTAGGTTTAGGTGAAAATCAATTAGTAGGTCCAATTCCTGAATGTCTAGGGAATGTCTCTTCTTTAAGAATTGTTTATCTGGCTTCCAATATGCTGACTTCCAGCATACCATCAAGCTTGTGGCACCTCAAAGATTTGTCATTGCTAAACCTCTTCAATAATTCCTTGAGTGGGATTTTACCTCCGGAGTTAAGTAATTTATTGGCAGCAACATCAATTAATCTATCAATGAATCAGTTCTCAGACTCTATCCCAACCACAATTGGAAAGTTACAAAATTTGATTAAACTATCTTTGGCACATAATAGACTTGAAGGTACCATTCCTGTGTCCGTGGGGAGCATGGTTAACTTGGAAAAGCTAGACTTTTCTTACAATAATCTTTCTGGTGCAATCCCAAAGTCCATTGAAAACCTTCAACACCTTGTCTCTTTCAATGTCTCTTTCAATGCTCTAAGTGGAGAAATTCCTACCGGTGGTCCTTTCAGAAACTTCACTGAGGAGTCTTTTAAGGCTAATAAAGCATTTTGTGGAATCCAGAGGTTTCATGTCCCTCTTTGTCACGTTGATTCCAATCACAAATCAAGGAAAAGGAATCTGAAATTTGCTCTGTTAATTCTTGCTGGAGTGATTGCATTAATCACTGTTGTCTCATTGGCCTTTATCTTTATAAGATACAGAGGAAAAGATACGGCTAGTATGAGAATTGATGAGCAAGCGCCTATTTTGTTGGAAAGAATTTCCTATTACGAAATCATGCAAGCAACTGAAGAGTTCAACGAAAGCAATCTAATAGGTTCTGGGAGTTTTGGTTCTGTTTATAGAGGGACTCTTAGAGATGGAAAGATTATCGCAGTGAAGGTGTTTAATATGCAAAATGAAGCTAGTTTCAGGAGTTTTGACGTGGAGTGTGAAGTACTACGTAACATTAATCATAGAAATCTTACCAAAGTCATAAGCAGTTGTTCCAATGAAGATTTCCGTGCATTAATACTTGAATATATGTCTAATGGAAACCTTGAAAAATGGTTGTATTCCCACAACTATTTCTTGGATATGGTGCAAAGATTGAATATAATGATCGACGTTGCATCTGCATTAGAGTATCTTCATCATGGCTATTCAACACCCATTGTTCATTGTGACTTGAAGCCCAGTAATGTTTTGTTGGATGAAGAGATGATTGGCCATGTATGTGATTTCGGGATTGCAAGACTTTTGGGCAACGAGGAGAGCATTGTGCTAACTAACACTCTAGCAACATTTGGTTACATTGCTCCAGGTTCAATATTTTTCTTCTACATTCCATGATCTCTGATATAATGGTATCCTCTTGCATTATGATTTTTATTTAATTTAACCAGAGTATGGCATGGAAGGACAAATTTCGAGAAGGTGTGATGTTTATAGTTATGGTGTGATGCTGATAGAGACTTTTACAAGGAAAAGACCAAGTGATGATATGTTCAATGGTGATTTGAGCTTAAAGAGTTGGGTTCAAAACTCACTTCCACACGAGATTATGGATGCCAACTTATTCATCAATGTTGATGATCAACATAGTAGCAACATCGTGCAATGTATATCATCCATTATGGAGTTGGCTTTGAATTGTTGTGCAGAATCACCAAGTGATCGGATAAACATGAAAGAAGCTCTAGCACGGCTGCAGAAAATCAAATCTCGATATTCCCAATAATCATTTAATTGAATATGCTTCACGATTGTTGTTCTGTTGAAATGATACTTGAAAGTAGACAGGAATGTTGTACAGAATATCTCAACAAATGTAAGAGTACTTGACTCCTTTTTGAGTCTTCTTCTGAAACGCAGTCTTCATCCTCCAACAATTTATGATATTCCATGATTTACACTTATCCACTCTTCCACTATTTATATGATTTACACCTATAAATAGTCACACTTGTAGTGTTTTGGCAATTATGATTGGAAATCAAACAATAAAATCTCTTTCAAGTCTTTTGACTTGTTTTTTCGTTTTTTGTTTTTTGTTTTCCAATCTCTTTGTATGAGCCTAAAGAGTGAGAGTATATTTGAATGTATCACATGATACAACAGTGTGTTAATATTTATATCCCACACCACCTAGGGTGACATATATACGAAGAGTTTTAACCATCAAGTGAGCAACCATCCTAAAATCAATTAATTGGTGATAGGAGAAGTAGATCACTAGGCTTATAAGGGACTTTCTCTTCAAGTATTTTATCAATGTGGGACAACTCACATGTGAACATTTATCATTTAATTCTTCAATATTCTAACACTATAGCAAATGTCTATTTTTAGCAATGGAAAGAACTCATTTTTCGTCCATTTCAGAGCCACTGTCCGTTTATTAGTCCTCTAAAAATGCACTTTTCAATTTTGATCTTGTAATTTTCAATTCGTCCAATTTTGGTCCTTTTTGCGGATTTTCGATTTTCTGGTCACATTCCGACGAGTACACTACACTCGCCCTCAATCTATAGCCGGGAAATAAAAAATCTAATGAAAAAGAATCAAAATTGGATAATTTTTCAAGTATAGGATCAAATCAAAAAGTGCATTTTTAGAGGACTAAAAACGGACTGTGAGAGAAATAAAAATGAGTTTTTCCCCTTAAATGTATTAGAATGACACATTTATATACTGTTTTAATTCATTCACATCTGCGAGGGGAAAAACATTCAAATTGTTCCATATATAGTCATTCGATTAGCCATTGCCAATATAATTAATCAGCATTGGACTAAACGACACACTAAAGAACTTCTTTTACGCAACATACACGCAAAGATTAAAGATGATCGATCGGTTCAATCAGAGAAAAATAAATTGTTGCAATGCAGTTTCTCACATGAGTAGTCTATTATTTTGGAATTAATTCCAAGATGTTTCACAATGGAATAAAGAAGAAGTAATTGAGAAAAGCATAATTGATATTGACGTAGTATTTGGCCATATCTTTAGACATTAAAAAGACTTTTGAGAGTCAAAAAATTATATTTCTTTTTGGGAAGATGGTAGATAACAGCTAGGCCCTCTAAAATTCTCATTTTATTTTCTATGATAAAGATGTATGCTTTAGGGTATGTTTGGGAGAGGTTTTAGTGGGTTTTTGTTATAGTGTGATAAAAGATAGAATCAATTGTATTGATATATGAAAGATTACATTTACATTGCATGTATGATCTCATATATATAGATAAGAGAAGAAGAGTGTAGAAGCTATTTCCTAACTAACTTGCTAACTAACTAACTGATTCAGCAAGCTGACTCATCACTAGTAGATTCTAGAAGATCTTGTGCATGCGTGTATATGCTTATAATACTCCCCCATGAAACCGAGCTGCTGTAGACCGTAGGGGAAAGTTTTTGCAAAGTTTGTGAAAAGGCGCTGAGGTTAATGCCTTGGTAAGTAGATCCGCTAATTGATCTTCAGAAGGCACATATCTTACTTCAAGTACTTTTGCCAAAACTTTTTCCCTGATAAAATGTATATCCACTTCAATATGCTTAGTTCTTTGATGAAAAACCGGATTTGAAGCTAAGGCTGCTGCACTCTTGTTGTCACACCAAATAATGGATGGAGAATTGAGCTGCACTCCAAGTTCCTGAAAAAGAGAATTAAGCCAAATAAGGTCAGCACTTGTATCTGCCAAAGATCTGTATTCAGACTCAGCACTGCTCCTGGAAACCACAGCCTGTTTCTTGGAACTCCAAACAAGAAGATTATGGCCCAAGAAAATGCAATGACCCCCAGTGGATCTCCTGTCATCAATACAACTTGCCCAATCTGCATCAGCAAAACTATGAAGACTCATTTTTGATATTGGAGTGAAGACAATGCCAACTGTAGAAGTACCCTTCAAATATCTCAATAAGTGTTTGCAAGCTATCCAATGAGAAATGGTTGGAGCATGCAAAAATTGACTGAGCTTATTGACAGCAAATGATATGTCAGGCCTAGTTAAAGTCAGATATTGAAGAGCTCCAATAGTGCTTCTGTAAAGAGTAGGATTATCAAGAAGTTTACTATCTTGCAAGTGTAGCTTATGAGAAGAACACATAGGAGTAGACACAGGTTTGCTGTTAAGCATGTTAGTCTTTTGCAAGAGATCAAACAAATACTTAGATTGAGTGAGAGTAAGATCCTCCTTAGTTCTATGAGCCTCCAATCCTAGAAAATAATTGACTTCACCAAGAGTTTTTAAAGCAAAAGTCTGACCAAGATCATGAATAACTTGCTGAATTGCAATTGAATCATCACCTGTAATCAGAATATCATCTACATAGATGAGAATAATCAGCAATTTCCCTGAAGTTCTTTTAAAAAATAAGGATGAATCTGAAACTGATGCTGTGAATCCCAAGGAGATTAAGTATTGCTTGAGCTTTGTAAACCATGCTCTTGGAGCCTGTTTTAACCCATAGAGAGACTTTTGTAACTTGCATACATGATATGGTTTTGCTGAATCAATAAACCCCTCGGGTTGACTCATATAAACGGTTTCCACCAAATCTCCATTAAGAAAAGCATTATTGATATCGATTTGCTGAATACTCCAATTATAAGTCACAGCTAATGATAAAACCAACCTGATAGTACAAGCTTTGATCACTGGACTGAATGTTTCAAAGAAATCCACACCTGGAGTTTGTTGAAAACCTCTAGCAACAAGTCTTGCTTTATATTTATCTATGCTGCCATCAGACTTGTATTTAGTCCTAAAAATCCACTTGCAGGTGATTACATTCATCTCTTCAGAGAAAGGCACAAGTATCCAAGTGTTTTTATCCATTAAGGCATCATACTCATCTTGCATAGCCTTTTTCCAATGTGATTCAGACATAGCTTGAGTAACAGTAAAAGGTTCATTACCAGATTGAACACTCACATTGTATGATTTGGGCTTGAGAGAACCTGTCCTGGATCTTGTGATCATGTGATGAGTTGCAGGAATAGTGCTAGGCTTTGCAGATATAGAATTAGATGAGATAAAGGGCAAGTCTACAGTGAGATTGATACCTGCAGGATCAGCAACAAAAGAAGCATCTCTTGACTCAGAGGAGTGTTCAGAAAAATCAGCAGCTCTTGGATCAGTAGCCCTTGAATCAGCAACATCTTTTGACTCATCAGTATGCAAAGTAGAATCAGTAGCCCCTGCATGAACATTATCTAACCAGAAGGGTAGATAAAATTGAGTAATAGCTGAAGAATTACCATTAAACACTTGTTCATCAACCTTATTGTGTCCAACCAAATCAGCATAAGGAAATTCCATTTCATTGAACTCAACTGTAATGGCTATATAAACTCTCCCTGTAGAACTCAAGCACTTATATCCCTTATGAGAAGGGCTATAGCCTAGGAAAACACACTTTGTTGATCTCTGCAAAAACTTATGATTGTTATATGGCCTTAAGTAAGGAAAGCAACTACAACCAAACACCTTCATGAACTTATAGTCTGGTTTGCACTGAAAAAGCTTCTCATATGGAGACATATGATTAAGTGTATGAGTAGGGAGTCTATTGATAATATACACTGCAGTATTAAAGGCATCACACCAAAACTTTAAAGGGAGATCAGCTTGACTAAGTAATGAAAGAGCCATGTCAACTATATGTAAATGCTTCCTTTCAGCCCTGCCATTTTGCTGATGAACATAAGGACAAGGATGTCTAAACACAATACCAAGCTGCTGTAAAAGAGGTGCTAAAGATCTGTATTCACCACCCCAGTCTGATTGAATGGCTTTTAACTGAAATGAAAATTGCCTTTCAACAAATTTATGAAATTGAAGGAATATTGAAGCAACTTCAGATTTTTGTTTCATGGGAAATAACCAAGTAAATCTAGTGAAATCATCAATAAAATGCACATAGTATTTGTATCCATTCACAGAAGTGACATGTGAAGGTCCCCAAACATCAGTGTGGACAAGCTCAAAAGGAGAAGAAGTCTTAACAGGTTTTGAAGCAAAATTTGATTGATGTAGTTTGCCAACTTTACAAGCATCACAAAAACCAAGACTTGATTTATTTATTGAAATATCTAGTGTTTTCAGCACATGAGTAAACACACTAGAAGTAGGATGGCCAAGCCTCCTATGCCAAATAATGGCATTATTCTGTTTATTCAACTGAGCTGGAGCAGCAAAAGATGATTTGAGGTGAGGAGTATGATGTTTTGCTGGAATTGAGAGATGACTAAGATCCAATTGATAAAGTCCATCAACAAGATTGCCTTCCATGAGAATCTGCCCCGTGGTTTTGTCCTTGACATAGCAGCAATTGTGAAAGAACTCAATAAACACATTATTGTCTTTAGTAAACTGAGATATGCTCAGTAAGTTCTTAGTGATTGCAGGAACAAAAAGAATGTTATTGAGCAACAAGGATTTAGCATGAGTTGAGGAAGGGATCTTAGCAGAGCCAATATGAGAAATAGATAGAGATGATCCATTACCTACAACAAGTTTGTCTGGCCCCTTGTAGTCAGTTTTGATAGAGAGAGCATCAAGATCAGAAGTTATGTGATTAGTAGCACCACTATCAAAATACCACTGTGGATCACCTTGAGATGGAGAATTAGTTGCAGCAAACATAGCATGAGATGATGCATTACCAGGAAAAGAAGATGATGAAGAGATAGAACCTGAGTGTTCAGTAGAATCAGGACCAGTAAAATTCACATCAAATCGTTTAAAGCATTTTAGAGCCGTATGGCCAGTTCTGCCACATACTTGACACTGTGGTTTATTAGAAGAGAAACCACCTCTGGAAAAACGACCACCACCTCTGAAGCCTCTGCCACGTTGAAAACGACCACCTCCTCTGCCACCAGAAAATCTAGAAGAGGTAGCATGATTTGCTTGAGGCTGGGAATGAGATACCCCTGCAGTGAGAGCAATTGAAGTAGGAGAGGATATGGATTGTAATCGAAGTTCATGCGTTTGCAAAGCATACTGAACTTCAGATAAATTCAGCATCGCATTTCCAGAGGTAAGATTAACAATAACTGAATCAAAATCAGATCCAAGACCACCAAAAATGTAGAGACACAATTCATCATCAGAGATTGTAGTGCCAGCAGCCAGTAAATCATCAGCAATTCTCTTCATCTTGAGAAAGTAATCTTCAATGGATAAATCGCCTTTCTTAAGTGTTTGAAGCTGCAGTCGCAGCTGAAGAGCACGCGCCTTCGATTGGCTCTGAAAAAGACAATGTAATGTACTCCAAACCTCATTAGAAGTGCTACATCTTGTAACATGTCCTAGCATCGATTCGGTCATCGATGCAAGCATCCAGCTATATAATAATTGATCCTTGCGCATCCATAGCTCAGAATCAGCAGCAATTGAAGAACCATGGCCAAGGAGAATATCATCATAGCCAAAAGCCTTTGCTGTGGAAAGAACTTGAGTCTTCCAATACAAGTAGTTCGATCGATCGAGACGAATTGAGAGAGAAGTGAAGTGTGGAACAGAGAAGGAATTAGAAGATCTATCCATCGGTGATAGATGAGTAACAGAATCAGAGTCAGCTGCCATGAGCTCAAGAATTAGCCAAAGCAATCGGAAAGATGATCGGAAAGACAATCGGAAAACTCGCCGGAAAAACCATAAATCGGATCATATGGCTCTGGATACCATGTTATAGTGTGATAAAAGATAGAATCAATTGTATTGATATATGAAAGATTACATTTACATTGCATGTATGATCTCATATATATAGATAAGAGAAGAAGAGTGTAGAAGCTATTTCCTAACTAACTTGCTAACTAACTAACTGATTCAGCAAGCTGACTCATCACTAGTAGATTCTAGAAGATCTTGTGCATGCGTGTATATGCTTATAATAGTTTTGGGAAAACCTGACTTTGAAATCCTGGATTTTGTAGTAAAGGTGAATAGTGAAAATGTATGTTTGTTTGAGAATTTAGTAGGTAGGATTATATTGTATATGTCAAATCAAATAGGAAAAAGTTGGTTGATATTATATTTTATTGTAAAAAGTTGGGTTGATATGATATTTTATTATGAAAAAGTGTATTTTGTAATGATTGAATGATTAAATATAGGTAGTAATGATTATGTTAGGATTTTGTAATCCAAATTTCAATTTGAAAACAAACATATTTTCGGATTTTGAAATTCAAAATCTTGCCATCGGAAACCCGTTCCAAACATACCCTTAATTCCTCCAGCCCAGCATAAAGTTGTTTACTTCCAAAAAAAACCATTTAAAAAAGGTTGCATGATTGATATATTATTTTCTCTTCTAATTCTTTATTTTCACCTTCATATATCAATCAATATTAATGAAGACTCTTTTCTGGTATGTTACACGTTTGGTGTTATTCAACTTCTTTTTTTGCGAGAAGCAACTCATTTTCTCCTCAATGCAAAAAATGGAATACTCTTGAATTCATAAATTTATAGGACTAAAGTTATTAAGGATCTGATTTGTCTCGATTCCGATCCTTCACTTTTCCGATGCCGTTCGAAATTCTCCGACGCCAAACTGGAATTCTCCGACGATGATTGGAATTCTCCGATCAAGAAAACCTGCAAAACAAAGAACACCGGGGGTTTTTCCCGGTGAAGGGACTCCGACGCTCAAGTCAGTAATCTCACAAAAGTGTTGCTCTCAATTTTGAATGCTTAGTCTAAAAATTAGGATTGTGATTGTGTCTGCAAATTAGAAAAACAAAGGATATATATACTCCCTGAGAGAAACGTGATTTCCTAGGAGTGGGATGTGGCAGTTAAGATTTTCTCCTAAAAACCTGGGAAGTGGCGAGATTCTCGCAATCGTGGGAGTTATCTCAAATTTGAATTAGTTCGCTCGTATTAGCTCGGCATCTCATGTTTCAGTTCGACATTACGGGTTACGAGCTGGATAAGTTCGATTGACATGCCACATATACTTGTTCGCTTGAACGAACTCATTATTTCCTAACTTGTTCGCGTCGATCGTCCTTCAAGTCCGGGTCGGGTTTTCGAGGTAGTTTGAATGTGGTCAGTTCGACCACATCAGGATCCACACTCAAATGCAGGAAAGAGCATGTAACAAGAAAGAGCATGTACACCCTTTCACCAATATTAAGAAATGCACATGTTACTATTAATAGAGTTTTTTTATTTTTCATTATCCAATAACTTATTTGGTCATCAGACAGTTCCAATATTCATTAACTTTTCGAGTTGGTTATGTAATCCTTAAACTTTGAAAATTCAAAAAATTCAGGTCACTTTCAATACAAAAGGCAAAATTAGGCTCAAATTACATTAATTTTGATGCATAAGATGAAAGTTAAAAAGAGAAGAATATATGTAGCTCTAACTAGAATTATTGAATGTAGGGAAAAATGCTGTGTAGTAGATGCTATGAAACATGAGATGTAATATCAAATGTGATAGAAGATCTGATCTGCCATCAATCATGGTGAGTTTTATAAAAGAAGAATTTTATTATTACTGATGATGATGATGATGATGATGATGATGATATAAATATTGTATATATTTAAAATTATGAAACAAAAATAAATTGACATATTGTAAAGTAAATATAAAAATATAATAAATCAAATTTTTTATTTAAGAATTATGGAATTACTTTTAAATATCTGGCCTTAAAATTTTAAAAAATTATCAATAAAAATAATAAACAAAATGCTATTAACATAGGTCAATGTTATTTATGTTTAGTATTTGGGTCATAAAATATAATTTTATAGAATGACAAATAGATATTGAAATGAGATATTCAAATAACTATGATCTTTTTACTCAAAAAGTCAAAGTAAAAGACCCATCATTTAAAAAGAAACTGATATTAGAGGAATATAATTTTAATAATATGCAAATAGATTGAAAAGAAAATTTTCTTTCCCATTTTTTTAATAGCCTCGTCACTCCACATTCTTAATTGCTTTTCTATCTTTCATGGTTATGCTCTTGCTTTTCCACATTCAAAATGTCCATGTTCCAGAAGTCCCAAATCCCATGTTCCTTTTTGATTCCCAATTATGAATGAATCACCTATTCAAATCACAACATCTAGAAGATAGAAACAAATTCCCCAAAAATAGGAAAGTAAGTGGTTAGAGATAAAATATCACACTTAAGAATATGATCCATAATTATTTGAAAAAGGAAAAATAAATTAAATGGTGGAAAAATCCAACATCAACAAGTTTAAATCGAATGAACACCTCTAGGTCCAAGGTGTGGCAGTTAAAGCTTGAGTTTTTTTTTTTATTCTTTATTTTAATTTTTGGATAATGCATGAATATAATATTTTCTCAATGACTACCCAATTTAGGTATGTTACATGTTTTGTGTAATTTAACGTCTTTCTTTGCTCAAAAAAAAAAAGAAAAAGAATGAATGAAAAAACATATTCACTTTTTCTTTAACGCATATCTATCGGCATTTGTGACATCTTGTAATGATGTTGTAATGTTTTCTTTTTTCTCATATTAATTAGTTGCATGAACGATTAAAATTTGTATATATACTTTATTAAGGAAATTGAATTGGTTCTCATATATAGGTCATGATCATTCCATGCATATGATTAATCATTGTTAAAATGTTCATACAAATCAAGGATTTAATTTCATGAAATCGATCGATCTTCTCACAACTCATGATAAAATATAACTAGTGAAACTAGATTATATAGATAATATGATACCATCTCATTAAATGAACTTTGGGAGATGCACTTGCTAAGTTGTGCATAAAGTAAATTGCATTAGTTTTCTCAAAAGATTATGTTGTCTTTTTGTTTTTTTGTTTTTCTTTTGATAGATATGCATTATGGAGAAAAGGCAAGTTGATTTTTTTCAAAAAAAAAACGACGTCAGATTACACTAAATGTGTAAAGAGTGACACTTGTGTGCCCCTGGGGCACATTGCCCCAAATTAATCATCATATTGGTGTTAAATACATATACTACTACAAAATTACCTTTACATGACACCAAAAAATGTCCTAATAGATTATATATTAATACATTTAAGCTATTAGGACACTTCCTAAAAGTGTCTTCTATTCTAATGTAGCAATAGCTCAAATGTATTGAAAGACATCCTATTAATGCATTTTGAAATGTCTTTATAAGCTTTATTATAAGTCATCTTTAAGTGTCCTATTAAATTATCTAAGATGACATTCATAAGTATTTATCATACTATTTATTTGTTAATTAAAAAATTGAAAAGATATTTATACATGTCTTAATTATTAGATTTAATTTTTAATACACTTTCAAATATATTGTTAAAATTGAGTTTCATGTTTAATTACGAAACTTTCTAGCTCCTATTTCACATCTTAGTTAATTTTTTTAAAGCTATAGATAACATTTTATTCCATAACAATGTTTATATAAATTTTTATACAAATGGTTTTAATATAATGCAAAGTTGAATAAAAAAAATTGGAATCCATATCAAATTCTTCTCGAAATCATTCCATAAACAATTAAAAACATAAAATGCAAAAATTAAGAATATTTTACATTTGACAAGTATTACATAATACTAAAACTAGCTAGCTACTACACAAATCAGATGCAAAATCGAGGACCGCCGGCAAGTTTGAACCTCTAAACTTCTTTTAAATTTATCCACACCTGACCATGACCTTATACACCTTTTTTGTTTGTCTCTGCTAACATTTGTGGCCTCCATAAACTTCAAAAAATAAGCATATTATGGGCATTATCAAAATCGAATTGAAAGTTATCGAAAACACTCACGTAAACAATCAAATGCAGAAGGGTACACATAAGATGCAAGTTAATAAAATAAATCTAAACATAATGTACCTCTTTTTCTCTTCATTAAATTAATGAGATAGACACACGCTGAAAAAATAAGCAAATACACAAAAAAAAAAATCTCTTATCTGTGAAAAATTAATCGGAAAGCAAACAGAGAAAATAAAAAAATAAAGATAAAAGGTACCTTGTTGTGGTTCTTCTGCAGAGCAACAATTGCCAAATTGATGGAAACTTCTAGCAATTTTAACAATAATCAGAAGAGAAACGAGAATCATATGGTCGCACAAGATAAGAAGAGTCCTAGCATTTATAAAATTTCAGGAATTTATCATCTACTCCCATAACCTAAAAATTCGAAAGAAACAAAAGAGAATGAAATAATGGAACACATGAACATCATCATAGAAAATTCAATTAACATTTAACAACTACACCCTTAAAGTTTATTCAAAGATCAAAATCATGTCAATTTGTTTTCCCTAATCGAATAAAATGTTGGCAATCCATACAATTCATCTCCTATTATGCAAAACAAATTGGAATTGAAATCGAAAGGAATTGCTTACTCAATTTTACCAAATACGCAATTTGAGATCTTTAGTGATTACATGGAGGTTGGCAGCAGTAGGATAGTGGGTTGGGGAGTTGGTAGTCAAGAATTAGTCAATTAATTAATAGAGGTTTTAACTTTAATTAAATTTATAGAGGCATTTTACTTTAGTGTCTTAATAATAGCATTACTAAATAAATTTTTAAAAGAATAATATTATTGAAAGTGTCACAATAGATACTAATATAATACATGTAACTTGTAGTGCCTTATTAAGGTTATTATTATTGTAGTCATAGTGTCTTAATAGATACCGGTTAATAAAATGTCTTAAATGGACCCCTATCAAGACATTTATTTTAAATGTCACAAAATTAATGTAGTTATAGCCAACTTTTCGAGTAGTATACTCTACAGGTATCATGTGTATACTCTTCAGGTATCACATGTATACTCTTATGTAAATATGATACCTGTAGAGTATATGTATAACACCAAAAACCATAACACCTATAGAGTATATATATATATATATATAACACATGAAGAGCACATATATAACATCTAGATCTGTGCCCCAGGGGTATATAAGTTTTTGCTATGTGTAAAAGGGTACTAAAACATATATCTTGCTTTAAATAAAGTTTGAGGAAAAAATTATATGAACGCCATCAATCACGACCCCTTTAAGAAAATGTATTTAATTTAGTATGCAAAAAAGTGACATGCCAATCTTGACATCTAAAAGTTTCATTTATTATTGTTTCAAAGTAATGTATATTATGTTAAGTGTAAAACATCAATAACAAACTCATGTCAAGTATAAAAGATTAGATAACCAATACATGAATTCAAAATAATAGATACTCCCTCCGTCCCACCTTATTTTGCCTACTTTCCACTTTTGCTTGTCCCAACTTATTTTGCCTACCTTCCTAATTAAAGTGAAAAAAACATCAACTTTAACATCCAATCAACAGTCAACTGTATTTTCTTAGGAACCGTGCCGGTCAAAGTAGGCAAAATAAGAGGGGACGGAGGGAGTATTTAACAAGCTACTATTATAAGATGTTCTACCCTTACTCGTAGAACACACCTCTGTGTGTTTTGTCAACCATGGTCGAATGGGTTGCTCAGTTTTATCAATTTTTTTGCATTTTCTTACACGATTTTTACATGATTTTCATATGATATTTACAATATCAGTCAAGTTGTAAAATTATTTTTATTATAACTAAAAAAAAAAAAGTCACGCGCTATTGAAGGTAAAATAACTAAGGGAAAATTGCAAATTTAGGACAGAAACTATACCCCATTCATCATTTAGGGACATTATCTTTTCGGACTTTGTATTAGGGACTGTAACTTTCAAAAACGTGCTAATTGAGGACAAATCAGCCCGAATTAAGGAAATTCGGGACAATTCGCACGTGAATGTCACGTGACTGCTCTATTTCCGGGTTTTTGCTTATGTGGCATCTGGTTCATTTCCTTCATCGTTTTTAAAATTTCCAAATCACTAAATGAGAGGACACATCGCCTTTTTTGAACTATAACCAAAATTTGAAAATTACAAAAATACAAAGATAAACCCTAAATTCCCAAATCACATTCTCTTTTTCAAAAATTCGATACCCCACACAAATTTGGCCGAGGAAGAGGGGAGCTGAAGATGGAGATCTGGAGATGGAGTTGGGAGACTTGTGGTTGCCCACGACGATGCTCACGCGGTGGTGGCCTATGTTGGCGGTGAGAGGATTTCGACAACTCGCGGCGATAGAAGAGAACAAGAGGGTGGACTAAGTTGGCGGTGAGTGGACCTCGACAACTCGCGGCGGTAGAAGAAGAACAAGAGGGTGGACGGTGGAAGAAAAGATCGGTGGCGGCGCGATGGAGGAGGTGTTCAACACGGTAGTCATCATAACTGAGGAATTGGAGCAATGGCGGCACATGAGTGGTGAGAGGTGTTGAGAGGGAGAAGATGAACAGTGTTTTGATTTTTAATTTTTTTAATTTTTTTTCTTTTTTAAAGTTCACCTAGTCCATCAACATAACACATAAGAAGAAATTTGTCAAAATGTGCAAATTAAAATTTCAGATTTTTTGAAAATATTTCAAATTTTCAAAATTATATTTATAAGTTTTTTAATATTTATTATAATAATTATTATAATATTTATTATTATTAGTTAATAATAATAAGATTAAAATATTATTGCAAGATTTAAGAAATAATTTTATTGAGATTGAAAAAACTAATAATATTCATAAAAATATTTAAGATTTTAAAAAACATATTTAATTTTTTTAGATTTAATGTAGTATTTTAATTATTATTACTACAATTAAATAATATATTTAAAACTATTTTTCATGATTGTAGACATAATTTTATATTAATAAAATAGTAATTATAATTGTAAGACAATTTTTAAGATTTTTAAATTAAAAATGCTATTTTTATAATTTATTATAACATTTTAAAAATGAAAATATTTTAAAAATACTGTTTAAGATTTCAAAAATTATTTTAGAATCTTTTCTATAAGATAATCTTTAAGATTTTTTGAAATTAAAAAAATTTACTTTATAATATTATTACTAAATCAATTATATTAAAACTATAGTTTTGCATATTTTTTAATGAGGGAGCATTTTGTTTAGTGATGTGGCAATTTGAAATTAAATTTATTTATTTACAATATGCCACATCAGCAAGAAGCCCGAATTTAGTGAGGCACGTGACTTTCTCGTGCCAATTAGCCCAAATTCGACGATTCAGGCTTTTTTGTCCTCAAATTGCTCGTTTTTTTAAGATAGTGTCCTAATTCACAAGCCCGAAAAGATAATGTCCTTGAATGATGAATGACCAAAAGTTACTGTCCTAAATTTGTAATTTTCCCAATAACTAAAAACAGATATTTGTTAACAGAGTTAATTATATTCTTTAACCATTAACTTTTTGATTCTAACAATTTCACCCATTATCTTTTCGAGTTGGCGAATTTACCTTTTATCTTTTTAAAAGTCGGAAATGTGACTCAAATTCAGCGCGAACAGCCAAATCGGGCTTAATTCGCATGTGACACCCTATATGACCATCTCCAACAGTGTACATGATTTTACTGTTAATCTTACACAATTTTTATGTAATAACTGTCAATGATCTCCAACAGTTTACATTATTCTCTGCACCAAAAAAGAATATTCCATAATATTCTTTATTAATTAATTTATTAAACATTTTATTTAACATTTTTTAATTTATTAATAATTTTTTGTTTCATTATTTTATGCAATTTTTATATTAAAATTGTTTAATGTCTAGATATTATATGTATTTATTAATATGTTGTATTGTATTTTTTTTTCCAAAATCGGAATGATTATAATAGCACTTAATATAAAAAATAAGGAAAAAAATGAATATAAATTAAAAATAATGAAAAAGAACTTAAAAAAACAAAATAAAATAAGAAAAGAAAAAGAATAAAATAAATAAATAAATAATAAAAAAAAAGAAAAAGAAAAGAAAAATCATATGGCGCAAGAGTTGACCGGTGGAAAGTTGGCGCAAGACCAGCGGTTAAGATGAGATGACGCAGAAAAAAAAATCATTGTTCGAGATGAAAACATGTGCCATCAAATTGTGATGGCGCACTGTTGGAGATGCTCTAAGGACAGAAAACTCAAAAAGTTAATAGACAAAATTGCCAAAATAAATAAGTGGGTAAAATTGCTAGAACAGATAAGTTATTGGGCAAAAATAGTGTAAAAACTAGAGTGCATGTGCTAGTCAAGTGCATTAACCAGATCCGGCTAGCTGTTTGGGTTGAATTTGGTTCAAATTTCTGAATTTTCATAAGGGTGCTAGTCAAGTGCGTTAACCCGATCCGGCACTTTGGGTTGAATTTGATTCAAATTTCTGAATTTTCATAAGGTAAAGGGTAAAGTCGTCAGCCCAAAAAAATAATGGGTAAAATTATCAGAACCAAAAAATTAATTGATAAAAAGTAGTTAACTCTAAATGAAATAAAATACTCAAATAATTATTATCATTTTTACTCAAAAGTCAAAGTAAAAAACCCCAACATTAAAAAAATAAAACTAAAAGAATTTTAATGATATACAAATAGTTTGAAAAGAAAGTTTTTATTTTCCATTTTTATTAATACCTTTTTTTACATAACATTTTTGAGTGGAAAAGTGGTATATTTATGATTTTGTCAAATTCTTTACTTTTATATTAGTATAGATAATATATTGTATCACATCTTTTTTTTTCTACGAAATTTTTCTGTAAATAATTTTGATAAAAAGAAAAAGAAAAGAGAATAATTGTGTAACTATAAAAAGTTTCAGGTACCAATGCCATCTTCCACCCGTCCTTATTTCCATCATTTCAGATGATTTGTCATTATCATTGATAATTCACACCTCCATTATTGGGAACTTATCTTCACTTCACACACTCTATGCCACACATTCCAAACTTTGTTAATTGCATATATATGAATGAATGTATTCTGGCAGTAAAGATTAACTTCGAATGTGCTTTAGACTAAAAATATTAAAAAGAAGTGATTTTGATCTTCTTGTTTAGATTGTACACACCACTAAGTAAATAGATTATGATATAAACAACTACCTTTTCTTTATTGAAAAATTGAACATTTGATCCAAATTCAACCCGAACTGACACCCTATAATGTCTGGAAACTCGAAAAGTTATTGGACAAAGAATTAATAAGTTATTGGGTAAAATTGACACAACAGATAAGTTACTAAGCAAAAATAGCTTGTGAAAACTAGGTGCACGTGCTAATGACATGCGAGTTTAGCCTGATTTGGCTGATCGGGCTGAATTTCCGAATTTTCAGAAAATAAATGGTAAAATCGACAATTTGAAAAAATAATGAGTAAAATTGTCAGAACCGAAGGTTAGTGGGCTACAAAAATAATTAATTCATAAATAACTAATTATTCTTAGCATGCGTTCTACCGAAATAAATTGGAAATCTTACTAATATAAAATTATTGAATCTCCACGACAACTTCACATGAGGTATTCATGATAGATTCATAGTACACATGAATGCTACAACTTTTCAGATGATTTGTCTCTAACATTAATAATTCACACCTCCATTATTGGGGACTTATCTTCACTTCACACGTTCTATGCCACCAATTGCAAACTCCCTTAATTGCATATATAAGCTTTAGAGGTGAAGCATATGAACGAATGTATTTCTGGCAATAATAGACCATAAATGGAGATCACTAATTACTATTATATATACCTATATGTATATACACACATCTTTAATAGTGTTATATTTATTTATTAATTTATATTATTATGATATAAATTATCCCCATGCAAATTAATATTTATTATTGAATTATTGTTTGGATATCTTTGTTGATTTTTAATAAATTCTTCAATAAATATTTATTTAATTAAGATATATAAAATGAGAATAAATTAATATAATATTTATATTATTAGATCAAATGGATGAAATAGTAATTAAAAAATGTAAATAAAAAAATTTGTTGATGGGACACTTACAAATTTTATTTTAAAAAATACTTAGAATGACATATAATTTCATAATAAATACATTTTATATACATATATGTTTATATACACATCTTTAATAGTTTTACATTTATTTATATTAAATATGATACAATTATCCCCAAAAAATTAGTATTTATTATTGAAATTATTGTTTCAACATCATCAATTGTTGATTTATAAGAATTTATTCAATAAAAATAACATAATTAGTATTAATAAACTAAGAATAAACTAATACAATATATATATATATATTTTAAATTGAATGGATTAAATAAGAAAAAATGCAAAATAAAAGTATTGTTGATGTGACACATTTTTGTTGAGAAAATAATATTTCTGTAAATATTTCAAAATTTTCCTCTATTATTATAGTATAGAAATATAGAGATAAATTTATTTATTTATTTACTTTTTCTTTTGAGTTTTTATACAATAAATATAAAATTAAATGTATTAAATATTAATATTTATGTATTTGTTTATTAATAAATTTAAAATAAAAGTTATTAATGATTTATTAAAATGAAAACATTTAATAAATGAGATATTTATTGTAGCTATTTTGACAGAATATTCTGCTTTTATATATATATATATATATATATATAGATTAAAGAAAAAGAGAAAAATACAGCTTGGGCTTTAAAGGCCATTAATCATGCACCCTTTTTAAATATTTTTTTCTTGGAGCAAACTTTATGCTTGACTGGAGAAATTAAAGCATAAACGTGTATCACAACAAATAAAAAAAAAGATAATTTTAGAGGACCTAATTGTTATCTTCAATCTGCCCCGAAAAGAAATGATAATAATTGGACTTCAATAATTGACACTATTAATCTTCAATAATTGACACTATCAAGCATAAAAAATTAGTAACATTTTTAAGATATATGAATATATATATATATATATATGATAGATTTTGTATCAGTACACACTCTAGCTAGCAACCACAATGAAGATAACTTTCCATTACATTTTCATGCATATGTTCCTAATAGTATCATGCTGCCAAATGTCTTACACAACCCAAACATCTACAAACCTTGCCACAGATCAATCTGCCCTTCTCGCCCTCAAAGCAAACATTGCCTTAGACCCTCGTCACATTCTTGCAAGTAATTGGACCGATTCAAGCACTGTTTGCAGTTGGATTGGAGTAACTTGCAGCTTGCGCCACCACAGAGTGAGTGCACTAAACATTTCAAACATGGGGCTCTCCGGCACCATTCCAACACATCTAGCAAACCTCTCCTTCCTCGTTTCACTCGACCTTTCCTTCAATCATTTTAATGGCAATGTGCCTAATGAGCTGTCTCTTCTGCATCGTTTGAAGTTCATTTCTCTACAAAATAACAGCCTTTCAGGCTTCATCCCCGTGTCCCTCTCTAATTTATCAAATCTGCAAGTCCTTCAACTTTCTAACAATGATCTACAAGGAAAAATTCCAGAGGAGCTGGGAAGACTTGGTAGCCTGCAGTCTTTGATTATTCAATACAATCATTTGTCGGGTGCTATACCTTCAGCCATATATAATATTTCCACACTGAAAAGATTCGCTTTGTCATTTAATGATTTGAGTGGGAGCTTACCCAGTGAATTGTGCAGCAATCTTCCACTTCTTGAAGGGTTATATCTTTCTTACAATCAGCTAAGTGGCCAAATTCCATCAAATATATCCCAATGTTCACAACTTCGAAGTCTATCACTGTCTTACAACTCTTTCAGTGGACAGATACCAGCAGAAATCGGAATGTTAGTTTCGCTTCGGGATTTACTAATTGGACATAACAATTTAAATGGTACGGATCAAATTGCACTCTGAATAAATGAAACTAATATATATATACACACATACATATATTTGATGGGGCGAGTATTTTCTTTGATGTTCTTTATTATGTATTTTATTTCAAAATTTTATAAATTCTGGCAGGTGTTATACCAGGAGAGGTTGCAAATATATGGAATCTTTCAATGATTGAAACCTTGGGTCTCTCATCCAACAACTTACGAGGTGGGTGTTTGCAATTATTATCGTCATGTCAAATTTTTCGACTGTCACATTAGTAATTTTAAAAGTTCCGGCAAAAAAAGTAGTAAATTTTGAAAAATATAGAGGATCAAAATTGGAAAACAGATACTTAATTGTAAAAAATTGGAACGTGTCTTACATACGGAATCAAAATTTAGAATTATATCAATTGTTGGTCATTAATTCGAACGAAAAAATACAATTGGAATGTTCCTTTGGACTTTTTTTTCCGTCGGAATTCCTTTGGAATTTGAGTGATTTGTAGTAGTATATCCATGAACGTACGTATTACTAACTTGTCAATGAGTTATATCACTAAGAAACTAATGTGCATGTCTTCTGTTAAGTTTAGTTGTTTTTAATGAGTTAACACGAATACCATAGTTCTAAGCTGTAACATTGTCTTCGCCGAAAATTTCCTTCATTTATAAAGATTATATGTTTAAATATGAATTACAAAAATAAGGTACAAAATTAAAAAATAATAAGCAAGTTGTTTAAAAATGTCAGTCTATTTAACAAAATAGGTTGTTTTGGGATTATAGCAGTAAAAGTGATCAACTTCAAATGTGCTTTTGACTAAAAATATGAAAAGCAGTGATTTTGATCTTCTTATTTAGATTGTACACTACACACCTCCAAGTAAATGAATAAATTATGATATAAACAACTAGCAGGTATTTATGATATACACTTTCTTAATTTATGAATAACTACTTAATACTTGTAGGCGTTCTACCTAAAGAAATTGGAAATCTTACAAATATTAAAGAATTATTTCTCGGCGACAACAACTTCACAGGTATTCATGATAGATTCCGTGTAGACATGCGTGCAAAGATTTGCAGTGCTCACCTTTCATTTTGTATATATGGCATGCAGGTGTTTTACCTAAAGAAATTGGGAACCTTTACCAACTACAGGTTTTAAATCTTTCTGAAGAAGACATTCTCTGAAGTATTATTGTTTCATGAGTCTGGAGGACCGCCGTTACACCAAGGGAGTAGCATAGACAGGAGGTCGCCGGCGAAACACAGGTGTTTAAAGGTCTTGACAGGGAGGCATAATCTTCAAGTAAGTTTTCAATTCTTCAGATTGATTATAAGATTTCTTTTAAGATAAAAGAAAGCATAGAGGAAAAACTAGTAATTACCCTTTACATTACACACCCTACCATCTTGAAATACTCAAGACATAGCACATATGCCAGGAATGACATATAAAACGGAGATTCAACTTCTCCGAGCACAAATTGCTGAAAACTATGAAAGGATTTCTGATCCTAACATAGAAGCTATAGAACGCTTTCAACTGAAAGTATGGTCTATTAAACACTTGTCTTCTATTACAGATCTCAAACTGAGATGTATAGAAATGATAGAACAAGGCATGATGCCTGAAAATTACTACGAGACTAACATCAGATATCTTTAGATATGCCTGGTCTTACTCTAGTCTCTGAAATGAGACTTTTGTCTCAAGAACATGATTACATTGTTTCTCTTCTTGAAGGAGAAATACCTGTATCATACACTTTTTCGCAATGGTCTGACCTAGAAATTAGGAAAGATGAAATTGTTGATTTAAAAATAAAACTTTTAAATCTAAGTTTTCTTAAACGAATTCAAGGATTTATTAATCAAACACAGTTTAATGAGATCTTTTCCGCTTTTAATTCTCATTAAAGCTTTAAAACTCTGAAAAATGGTCTGTGCACCGCCTTTTCGGAAAATGGTATCAGAGCTGTTGGTTCAACAGTTCTACAGAACTCAGAAAATTATAGTCTTATAAGAACAGTCCAAATGGATATTCTTGAAGACAATAATCATTCTGATGAAGAAAGCTTTCAACTCAGTTTTCGTGAAAACGAAAAGGGATTTGATGCCAATCTTCTGATAAAACAAGACGTTCTTAAAAAGATAAAAAACACATGTTTTAGTCTTTCAAAAGAACAAGTTTTCAAAATGCCTAGCATAATTAAAAATTTGCTAAATAGGAAAAACGAAGTGTTTTATTTTATCTCTACAAAGGAAATGCATGTAGATATAAAAGACACTACAGGACTTGTATATTTACCTTTAATTTCCAAAAGTGAAATTAATAGAAATATGCAGAAAATAAATTCAACTGTCAGATCTAAGATTTCTACCGTTCATCTTGGAGCGATAAAAATCTGTCTGAAAGCAGAATTTAAAGAAGGTATTGATTCTCCAATTAAGATGGCCTTAATTGATAATAGGATCAATGACAGAAAAGACTGTGTGTTAGGAGCTGCATCTGGAAACCTAGCATACCAGAAGTTCATTTTTACTGTATATCCTAAGTTTGGACTAAGCTTAGACAGTAAAAACTTGGATCAAGTCTTATCTTTTTATCATGAATTTGGGCGACCAAATTTAATGAACAAAGGAGACAAAGTCTTCAGCATTACATACCTTGTAGGATATGCACTAGCCAATAGTCATCACTCTATTGACTATAGGAAAAAAGAATACATCGAAATTGATGATGTATTTTCAGAAATCGGATCTATTGAAGAAATTCCGTTTGCTGACATAGAACCCCTAAGAGATTCATGGACAATGAATATATCTAGGGATAAAAAGATTTTAGGAGAAAAGCCTAAAATAAAAATACAAGGGGACACGCTAGAAATAGGTGAATCCAGCAATACACACAAAACTCTTGCGTGTATGTCACAACGTATAAATCATATGGCTAAGGTATTAGAAAACCTTACTGCAGATGAATAATACGGACAAATATCCTCATATCTATAAAAAGGGTAAAATTCTTAATTTTAAGAGTTTAGCCGATGGATTTGAGAACAAAAGATACTACTTCGTAGGAGGTAAGTTGAGAATTGACTCAATTGTAGCACACTGTAACAATCTCAATCAGATTGTAGGCAGAAACTGGTTAGGGATCAATAAAATGCTAAGTTATTTTGGCATTGGAAGAGACCCTTCAGAATACTTATCTAAGAACCCATCTAACTTTAATAAGTTTTTCACAAACGTAAGAGAGGGGTAAAAGAACTTAGATAAAGAACTAAAAGAAGTGAAAAACCTTCTTAAAGAAAACTCTAATAGGCTTAAAAACCTAGAAGAAAAAATAGGATTATCCAGGAAAGAGGAAATTCCTATAAGCAGAAAAGAAGTCTTAGACTTAATTTCTGATACCACCGAAATCCGAACACATCTACGGCAGATGTTGGGAAGAGACGATTGATATGTCTGAAGACATAAAAATCCCAGAACTCTTTAGAAAGGTAAATGAAGTAATTAAAAAGATAGAAGAACTCTATCGATTAATTAATCAATCTACCTTAAAAGAAAACAACTTAGAAGCAGTGGCAGCTAAGATAATCAATGACCTTGGAAAAAGAATTGATTCTTTAGAAAAGAAAATTGATAATTGTCCCTGTAACAAGGAAATACTTGAAGCCATTAGGAATCAACCTAGTACTTCAAATCAACTAGGACCTCTAGTAGAGGTACCAAAGGAACCAAGTTCTTTAACACCAAAGTACTCATGGCCGAACTTTGATGTTGGAAACCCAGAACTAGGATCATCAGGAAACCCAAAAGCTCTTACTTGGCCTTTTGGATCATGAGTTCTTATTCAGAAAGAGTAAGTAACTTATTCTGGAATACTTACATGGATGAGGATTTCCAGGCACCTGATTACCTTCCGGTAGAAACATTAGTTGATCTAATGGATCTAGACGAACCAGAGCTTGTCTCTAAGTTGGAAATCAATCATCAAGTTAGAACCCTTTTAGGTTTTAAAGATGAGACTATTTGTACAACAGAAGTACAAATAGAGAAAGACGACTGGAGTACTGCATCGGAAGATGATAGTGTACCAGTTCGTGTTAACACTTCTAAAGCTGAAGAAGTTTCTACTTCCGGTGTAAAAAAGGAAGAAGAATCTGGCTATAGAAAAAGAAAAGAGCCTGAAAACCCTTTCTGGTATGATAAGAGTTTGTTCAGACTCAAAGAAAGAACGATTGAAGACACAAACACACTCAATTTAAATTGTGTCAACATGAGTGAGAGAAGAACTCTCATTGAAAAATGGATTAAAGGAATTGAGTTAATCATTGCCAACAATCCTGATAACTATAACACTGCTGACAAAGTGTTAGTCTTAATGGAGCACAAATCTGAAGGAATTGCTGCTTCCATTATAAAGAAGACTTCTTGGCCCAAAAACCAAGATGTTAGACAGATCATTGATCTTGTCATGACCTGCTTCGTTTCTATGTTCCTAGGAATTGACCTAGTGGATAAGAAAGAAGAAGAGATTAAGAAAGAAACAGATAAAGCAAGAAAAAACTTGATAAATATGACTCTTTGTGATATCTGTTACTTAGACGACTTCACATGCAAGTTTGAAGAAAACATGTATGTTCTCCCGCAAGAAGAATATCCCAAATACATCGAGATGTATATCGATAAACTTCCTTTGATTGGAGAAAAAACTAGAGAAGTATTTAATAACACGAAGAATCGTGTGACAGAATACTCTTTAGGATACGCAACCAGGATTGCTAAAGAACAAATTGGTAAAATCTGTGAACTGAATAAGTTAGGAAAGAAACTTAAAAAGTTTAACAGAAATTGCTGTAAGGTTAGTGAAAAGCCAAATCTTAATTTTGGTTGTTCAACTAGCACTAAGAAAAACAAGAAATACTACAAGAAGAAGTACAAGAAGTATAAGAAAAAATACTCTTGGAAGAAAACTTCTAAAAGGTTTAAACCTGGTAGATATTTCAGAAAAACAAAGCCTAAAGAGGATAAAAGTAAGTTTTGTCCCAAAGGAAAAAAGAACTGCAAATGCTGGATATGTAAGCAAGAGGGTCATTATGCAAATGAATGCCCAAATCGTGCTGAATACCCAGACAAGGCAAAAATGCTTCAAGAAATTCAAGAAGTATATAGGGACATAGTTCCTATAGAAGATTTCTATGAAGACTCCATAGATGTTTTAATCTGTGAAATACATGAGATATCCTCAGAATCTGAAAATGATGCATCAACAGATGAATATAGCTCGTCGGATTCAGGATAACTTAAATAAGGTTGAAGAACCTTGGGAAGACAGTGAGGTATGTCTTGGAAACAGGACAAATCCCAACAGTATATACATCAAAGGTAGATTTAAGTTCACTGGGTACAATCTCATTGAATTAGACTGCTTTGTTGATACTGGATCTAGTCTTTGTTTGGCATCCAAAAATGTCATACCAGACTATCTCTGGGAAAATGCACCTCATCCCATCAAGGCAAAAATTGCTGATGGAAGTGAGATAAAACTCGATAAGATTGCTACTAACATTGTCGTGTTTTTCTCAGGAGAACGATTCTTGATTGATACGGTTTATCAACAAGAAACTGGAATTGATTTCCTTCTTGGAAATAATTTCTGCCAACAGTATGAACCCTTGGTTCAATTTACTGACAGAATCTATCTTCGAAAGAAGAATGAAAATGGGAAACATGAGACAATTTTAATCCAGAAATTACAAATTGCTCATCAAAGAGGACTCCCTGGGTTTTTAGAATCAAAGAAAAAACGATCTAAAAAACACAGTCCTGAACCCATTAATATTACGCCCCACAAAACAGAGTCTATCTCATCTTTTCAAGAGGGGGGGAATGGAGAACAGATCTTTTTGTCAAATTTAGACAAGTTTGATAAAATAAAGAATCTTTTAGAACAGGTTTGCTCAGAAAATCCTTTGGATCCTGAAAAGACCAAGAAATGGATGACAGCCTCAATCAAGCTGATTGAACCAGGTAAATTTGTCAAGGTAAAGCCTATGATTTATTCACCTGATGACAGAATGGAATTTACTAAACAAATCACTGAGCTTCTTGCTATGAAGTTGATTGAACCTAGTAAATCACCATTTATGTCTCCTGCTTTTCTGGTCAATAATGATGATGCAGAAAAGAGAAGAGGTAAAAAACGTATGGTTATCAATTACAAAAAGGTTAATGAAATAACCGTAAGTGATTCCCATAATTTACCCAAGAAAGAAGAATTGTTTGCTTTAATTAGAGATAAACATATCTTCAGCAGTTTTGACTGCAAATCCGGGTTCTGGCAGGTATTATTAGACGAGGAGTCTAAACCAATAACTGCTTTTACCTGTCCTGACGGACATTTCCAATGGAATGTGGTTCCATTTGGTTTAAAACAGGCACCCAGCATCTTTCAAAGGCACATGCAAAATGCATACCGTGGTTTTGAAAAGTTCTGCTGTATATATGTAGATGATATCCTTGTTTTCAGTAACAATGAACAGGATCATTATATACATGTGGCCGCTGTTTTAAAAAGAACTAAAGATTTGGGAATAATTCTATCTCAGAAGAAAGCCCAACTTTTTAAAACTGATATTGTATTCTTAGGTATTCGGATATACCAAGGAAAACATGTTCCCCAGAATCATATTCTGGACAATCTTCACAAGTTCCCAGATGAACTAGAAGATAAAAAACAACTGCAAAGGTTTTATGGTACATTAACCTATGCAGAAACATATATTCCTGAGTTAGCTAAAATGAAAGAACCATTAAATGCTAAACTCAAGAAAGATAGCATATGGAGGTGGACCAATCAGGACACCGACTATGTTAAGAAGATAAAAAGGAAATTAATTAAATTTCCAGAGCTTTATCTTCCAAAACCTGAAGATCAGATGATTATTGAAACTGATGCTTCAGAAAAACATTGGGGTGGAGTACTAAAAGCTAAGACTGCTTCAGGGCAAGAATTAGTTTGCAGATACACCTCAGGAAGCTTTAAGCCAGCTGAGAAAAACTATCACAGTTCCGAAAAAGAAATTTTAGCTGTGATCAGAGTAATACATAAGTTCTCAATTTATCTTACACCAGTAGTGTTCACTATTAGGTCAGATTATAAGAACTTAGAATACTTTATCAAACTGAATTTATCAGGTGATAAAACAAAAGGTCGATTGGTAAGATGGCAGTCTTATCTATCACATTACAATTTCACTGTTGAATATATTCGTGGTGATGATAATATTCTGGCTGATTGTCTTTCCAGGGAATTGGCGGAAGGTTAGCTATCTCATTCCATAGATAGACATAAACACGGAAGATTAACCTCTTCCAGGGACAATTGCTCCTTGATAACAATTCTACCCTGAAACATGGATGAATTGACACAAGTCGAACTACGACTTAAATTAGTTAATCTTGAAAGAGATATTCTAATGCAGAAGAGAGATCTTCTCAAACAACTGGATATTGTGAGTCCAGCTTCTTCACAGGAAGCAGAAATCACTAATATAACAGCTATTAATGTGGCTGATCCATCAGGATTAAAAACATTAGCTAGCCCGGTACAACAGGTCGCCGGTAAAGGCAACTCAAACCCTGTTATTCCTGTCACTTTGGAAAAAAGTGAATCCGAGGGAGAAGATAAATCTCCTCAAAGTCCTAAACCTGTTCAAGGTTTAAGACCTAATACTTCGGATATTCAACATCCGTTAAAATCTTCAGATCCTTCTGAAGTGTCGGTTAACATCGACTATTTGGGATTCAAGCCCAAGTTCTACTATGTTGTATATAATGGACCTGATGCAGGTATATATACAAAATGGGAAGAAGCACGAAGTGTAGTAGACGGCAAAAGTCGAATAGTACACAAGAAGTTCAGAACACTTGAAGCAGCAAGAGTCAGTGCCAATAAATACACTGAAGCCGCGAAGGTTGTACCTTTAGTACTTAAGAAGCCAGCACCACCAGTGGTTTATGCTGAAACTCTTAAACGGACATATGCTACAACCTTGAAAAAGGTTCCAGAAAGAAATGGTAGCTTCAAACTACTTGGAACAATCAGTCGCAAGATGTTGTTCAAAACCATCACTGTCAATGACTTTGCTAGACTTTGGAGCAAAGCAAGGAATGCTGATGAGGATGATTTCCTCAATAATCATTTCTGGACAACAGACAAAGAGAGTATAAGTTATTTTAACTTCTCTCAGGGAGCAGATGCCGAGATTGTGAGCAAGGCGTTTTCAGCCGGTTCATCAGAATAATTATTGTCTTCAAGAATATCCATTTGGACTGTTCTTATAAGACTATAATTTTCTGAGTTCTGTAGAACTGTTGAACCAACAGCTCTGATACCATTTTCCGAAAAGGCGGTGCACAGACCATTTTTCAGAGTTTTAAAGCTTTAATGAGAATTAAAAGCGGAAAAGATCTCATTAAACTGTGTTTGATTAATAAATCCTTGAATTCGTTTAAGAAAACTTAGATTTAAAAGTTTTATTTTTAAATCAACAATTTCATCTTTCCTAATTTCTAGGTCAGACCATTGCGAAAAAGTGTATGATACAGGTATTTCTCCTTCAAGAAGAGAAACAATGTAATCATGTTCTTGAGACAAAAGTCTCATTTCAGAGACTAGAGTAAGACCAGGCATATCTAAAGATATCTGATGTTAGTCTCGTAGTAATTTTCAGGCATCATGCCTTGTTCTATCATTTCTATACATCTCAGTTTGAGATCTGTAATAGAAGACAAGTGTTTAATAGACCATACTTTCAGTTGAAAGCGTTCTATAGCTTCTATGTTAGGATCAGAAATCCTTTCATAGTTTTCAGCAATTTGTGCTCGGAAAAGTTGAATCTCCGTCTTATATGTCATTCCTGGCATATGTGCTATGTCTTGAGTATTTTAAGATGGTAGGGTGTGTAATGTAAAGGGTAATTACTAGTTTTTCCTCTATGCTTTCTTTTATCTTAAAAGAAATCTTATAATCAATCTGAAGAATTGAAAACTTACTTGAAGATTATGCCTCCCTGTCAAGACCTTTAAACACCTGTGTTTCGCCGGTGACCTCCTGTCTATGCTACTCCCTTGGTGTAACGGCGGTCCTCCAGACTCAGGAAACAATAATACTTCAGAGAATGTCTTCTTCAGAAAGATTTAAAAGAGAACTTTTATTGATAAAAAGAAAACATGAGTACAACTAGTAATTCCCCAAGGGAATTACTCACACCTCCTAAGAAGGCTTATTCTCAATGTTATGCTCAGATACTGAGTTTGATTTCGAATGCCTTACAAATGAACCTCACAAGGGTTCTTATAGCAAAAAAAAATGATAAAGATACAAAGTTTTTTACGTCACTGCTGACGACATATCCAACTAATAAAGCAATTCACATGCTTTTGTTAGTGGAGGTACTGGACGATGGCGACATCACCTCTTTGCCTTTATTGCTGGATGAATTTCCATCACAGAATGTGCATCGGTGCGTATTGGGCCACGCCTCTTTTGACAACTTGCAAAAGCTGTCTGTACTATTTGGTCCCAGCTCCAGCTGGTTGTACGCCAGTTTCCTTTCAAACCTGACGAGCTTATCCATACAATCGTTGGATAGTGGTTGAGTGTTCCAGGAGATTACGAACATGTTTTCATTGAAAAGATTTACTTTCATCCTTGACTCAGGAGTAATTTTGTAAATCTTTTGAATTAACCTCCGTAGTCCAATTTCTCTGACTTTTGGAAGCATGTCTCTGGTGAAAGTTCCATCCATGATTTTACTTGGATAGTAAGCTGCCTCACCGTGCTTGACACCTATCTCGACGATGGAGAATGGTGGAAGAAATTCATCATTTCTACTCCAATATCATATGGGGCTGATGACTTTAATGTACAAATCCTTAGAACTATCTTTGACTGCGTTCTTTCGGAAGTTTTTAATACACTTGTAAGATCCTCTGGCAAGTATTGGATCTCTTGAAGGTTTTGGCTTGGATAGATGTGATCTATGAGTCCGGCTGAAAACGCCTTGCTCACAATCTCGGCATCTGCTCCCTGAGAGAAGTTAAAATAACTTATACTCTCTTTGTCTGTTGTCCAGAAATGATTATTGAGGAAATCATCCTCATCAGCATTCCTTGCTTTGCTCCAAAGTCTAGCAAAGTCATTGACAGTGATGGTTTTGAACAACATCTTGCGACTGATTGTTCCAAGTAGTTTGAAGCTACCATTTCTTTCTGGAACCTTTTTCAAGGTTGTAGCATATGTCCGTTTAAGAGTTTCAGCATAAACCACTGGTGGTGCTGGCTTCTTAAGTACTAAAGGTCCAACCTTCGCGGCTTCAGTGTATTTATTGGCACTGACTCTTGCTGCTTCAAGTGTTTTGAACTTCTTGTGTACTATTCGACTTTTGCCGTCTACTACACTTTGTGCTTCTTCCCATTTTGTATATATACCTGCATCAGGTCCATTATATACAACATAGTAGAACTTGGGCTTGAATCCCAAATAGTCGATGTTAACCGACACTTCAGAAGGATCTGAAGATTTTAACGGATGTTGAATATCCGAAGTATTAGGTCTTAAACCTTGAACAGGTTTAGGACTTTGAGGAGATTTATCTTCTCCCTCGGATTCACTTTTTTCCAAAGTGACAGGAATAACAGGGTTTGAGTTGCCTTTACCGGCGACCTGTTGTACCGGGCTAGCTAATGTTTTTAATCCTGATGGATCAGCCACATTAATAGCTGTTATATTAGTGATTTCTGCTTCCTGTGAAGAAGCTGGACTCACAATATCCAGTTGTTTGAGAAGATCTCTCTTCTGCATTAGAAAATCTCTTTCAAGATTAACTAATTTAAGTCGTAGTTCGACTTGTGTCAATTCATCCATGTTTCAGGGTAGAATTGTTATCAAGGAGCAATTGTCCCTGGAAGAGGTTAATCTTCCGTGTTTATGTCTATCTATGGAATGAGATAGCTAACCTTCCGCCAATTCCCTGGAAAGACAATCAGCCAGAATATTATCATCACCACGAATATATTCAACAGTGAAATTGTAATGTGATAGATAAGACTGCCATCTTACCAATCGACCTTTTGTTTTATCACCTGATAAATTCAGTTTGATAAAGTATTCTAAGTTCTTATAATCTGACCTAATAGTGAACACTACTGGTGTAAGATAAATTGAGAACTTATGTATTACTCTGATCACAGCTAAAATTTCTTTTTCGGAACTGTGATAGTTTTTCTCAGCTGGCTTAAAGCTTCCTGAGGTGTATCTGCAAACTAATTCTTGCCCTGAAGCAGTCTTAGCTTTTAGTACTCCACCCCAATGTTTTTCTGAAGCATCAGTTTCAATAATCATCTGATCTTCAGGTTTTGGAAGATAAAGCTCTGGAAATTTAATTAATTTCCTTTTTATCTTCTTAACATAGTCGGTGTCCTGATTGGTCCACCTCCATATGCTATCTTTCTTGAGTTTAGCATTTAATGGTTCTTTCATTTTAGCTAACTCAGGAATATATGTTTCTGCATAGGTTAATGTACCATAAAACCTTTGCAGTTGTTTTTTATCTTCTAGTTCATCTGGGAACTTGTGAAGATTGTCCAGAATATGATTCTGGGGAACATGTTTTCCTTGGTATATCCGAATACCTAAGAATACAATATCAGTTTTAAAAAGTTGGGCTTTCTTCTGAGATAGAATTATTCCCAAATCTTTAGTTCTTTTTAAAACAGCGGCCACATGTATATAATGATCCTGTTCATTGTTACTGAAAACAAGGATATCATCTACATATATACAGCAGAACTTTTCAAAACCACGGTATGCATTTTGCATGTGCCTTTGAAAGATGCTGGGTGCCTGTTTTAAACCAAATGGAACCACATTCCATTGGAAATGTCCGTCAGGACAGGTAAAAGCAGTTATTGGTTTAGACTCCTCGTCTAATAATACCTGCCAGAACCCGGATTTGCAGTCAAAACTGCTGAAGATATGTTTATCTCTAATTAAAGCAAACAATTCTTCTTTCTTGGGTAAATTATGGGAATCACTTACGGTTATTTCATTAACCTTTTTGTAATTGATAACCATACGTTTTTTACCTCTTCTCTTTTCTGCATCATCATTATTGACCAGAAAAGCAGGAGACATAAATGGTGATTTACTAGGTTCAATCAACTTCATAGCAAGAAGCTCAGTGATTTGTTTAGTAAATTCCATTCTGTCATCAGGTGAATAAATCATAGGCTTTACCTTGACAAATTTACCTGGTTCAATCAGCTTGATTGAGGCTGTCATCCATTTCTTGGTCTTTTCAGGATCCAAAGGATTTTCTGAGCAAACCTGTTCTAAAAGATTCTTTATTTTATCAAACTTGTCTAAATTTGACAAAAAGATCTGTTCTCCATTCCCCCCCTCTTGAAAAGATGAGATAGACTCTGTTTTGTGGGGCGTAATATTAATGGGTTCAGGACTGTATTTTTTAGATCGTTTTTTCTTTGATTCTAAAAACCCAGGGAGTCCTCTTTGATGAGCAATTTGTAATTTCTGGATTAAAATTGTCTCATGTTTCCCATTTTCATTCTTCTTTCGAAGATAGATTCTGTCAGTATATTGAACCAAGGGTTCATACTGTTGGCAGAAATTATTTCCAAGAAGGAAATCAATTCCAGTTTCTTGTTGATAAACCGTATCAATCAAGAATCGTTCTCCTGAGAAAAACACGACAATGTTAGTAGCAATCTTATCGAGTTTTATCTCACTTCCATCAGCAATTTTTACCTTGATGGGATGAGGTGCATTTTCCCAGAGATAGTCTGGTATGACATTTTTGGATGCCAAACAAAGACTAGATCCAGTATCAACAAAGCAGTCTAATTCAATGAGATTGTACCCAGTGAACTTAAATCTACCTTTGATGTATATACTGTTGGGATTTGTCCTGTTTCCAAGACATACCTCACTGTCTTCCCAAGGTTCTTCAACCTTATTTAAGTTATCCTGAATCCGACGAGCTATATTCATCTGTTAATGCATCATTTTCAGATTCTGAGGATATCTCATGTATTTCACAGATTAAAACATCTATGGAGTCTTCATAGAAATCTTCTATAGGAACTATGTCCCTATATACTTCTTGAATTTCTTGAAGCATTTTTGCCTTGTCTAGGTATTCAGCACGATTTGGGCATTCATTTGCATAATGACCCTCTTGCTTACATATCCAGCATTTGCAGTTCTTTTTTCCTTTGGGACAAAACTTACTTTTATCCTCTTTAGGCTTTGTTTTTCTGAAATATCTACCAGGTTTAAACCTTTTAGAAGTTTTCTTCCAAGAGTATTTTTTCTTATACTTCTTGTACTTCTTCTTGTAGTATTTCTTGTTTTTCTTAGTGCTAGTTGAACAACCAAAATTAAGATTTGGCTCTTCACTAACCTTACAGCAATTTCTGTTAAACTTTTTAAGTTTCTTTCCTAACTTATTTAGTTCACAGATTTTACCAATTTGTTCTTTAGCAATCCTGGTTGCGTATCCTAAAGAGTATTCTGTCACACGATTCTTCGTGTTATTAAATACTTCTCTAGTTTTTTCTCCAATCAAAGGAAGTTTATCGATATACATCTCGATGTATTTGGGATATTCTTCTTGCAGGAGAACATACATGTTTTCTTCAAACTTGCATGTGAAGTCGTCTAAGTAACAGATATCACAAAGAGTCATATTTATCAAGTTTTTTATTGCTTTATCTGTTTCTTTCTTAATCTCTTCTTCTTTCTTATCCACTAGGTCAATTCCTAGGAACATAGAAACGAAGCAGGTCATGACAAGATCAATGATCTGTCTAACATCTTGGTTTTTGGGCCAAGAAGTCTTCTTTATAATGGAAGCAGCAATTCCTTCAGATTTGTGCTCCATTAAGACTAACACTTTGTCAGCAGTGTTATAGTTATCAGGATTGTTGGCAATGATTAACTCAATTCCTTTAATCCATTTTTCAATGAGAGTTCTTCTCTCACTCATGTTGACACAATTTAAATTGAGTGTGTTTGTGTCTTCAATCGTTCTTTCTTTGAGTCTGAACAAACTCTTATCATACCAGAAAGGGTTTTCAGGCTCTTTTCTTTTTCTATAGCCAGATTCTTCTTCCTTTTTTACACCGGAAGTAGAAACTTCTTCAGCTTTAGAAGTGTTAACACGAACTGGTACACTATCATCTTCCGATGCAGTACTCCAGTCGTCTTTCTCTATTTGTACTTCTGTTGTACAAATAGTCTCATCTTTAAAACCTAAAAGGGTTCTAACTTGATGATTGATTTCCAACTTAGAGACAAGCTCTGGTTCGTCTAGATCCATTAGATCAACTAATGTTTCTACCGGAAGGTAATCAGGTGCCTGGAAATCCTCATCCATGTAAGTATTCCAGAATAAGTTACTTACTCTTTCTGAATAAGAACTCATGATCCAAAAGGCCAAGTAAGAGCTTTTGGGTTTCCTGATGATCCTAGTTCTGGGTTTCCAACATCAAAGTTCGGCCATGAGTACTTTGGTGTTAAAGAACTTGGTTCCTTTGGTACCTCTACTAGAGGTCCTAGTTGATTTGAAGTACTAGGTTGATTCCTAATGGCTTCAAGTATTTCCTTGTTACAGGGACAATTATCAATTTTCTTTTCTAAAGAATCAATTCTTTTTCCAAGGTCATTGATTATCTTAGCTGCCACTGCTTCTAAGTTGTTTTCTTTTAAGGTAGATTGATTAATTAATCGATAGAGTTCTTCTATCTTTTTAATTACTTCATTTACCTTTCTAAAGAGTTCTGGGATTTTTATGTCTTCAGACATATCAATCGTCTCTTCCCAACATCTGCCGTAGATGTGTTCGGATTTCGGTGGTATCAGAAATTAAGTCTAAGACTTCTTTTCTGCTTATAGGAATTTCCTCTTTCCTGGATAATCCTATTTTTTCTTCTAGGTTTTTAAGCCTATTAGAGTTTTCTTTAAGAAGGTTTTTCACTTCTTTTAGTTCTTTATCTAAGTTCTTTTCCCCCTCTCTTACGTCTGTGAAAAACTTACTAAAGTTAGATGGGTTCTTAGATAAGTATTCTGAAGGGTCTCTTCCAATGCCAAAATAACTTAGCATTTTATTGATCCCTAACCAGTTTCTGCCTACAATCTGATTGAGATTGTTACAGTGTGCTACAATTGAGTCAATTCTCAACTTACCTCCTACGAAGTAGTATCTTTTGTTCTCAAATCCATCGGCTAAACTCTTAAAATTAAGAATTTTACCCTTTTTATAGATATGAGGATATTTGTCCGTATTATTCATCTGCAGTAAGGTTTTCTAATACCTTAGCCATATGATTTATACGTTGTGACATACACGCAAGAGTTTTGTGTGTATTGCTGGATTCACCTATTTCTAGCGTGTCTCCTTGTATTTTTATTTTAGGCTTTTCTCCTAAAATCTTTTTATCCCTAGATATATTCATTGTCCATGAATCTCTTAGGGGTTCTATGTCAGCAAACGGAATTTCTTCAATAGATCCGATTTCTGAAAATACATCATCAATTTCGATGTATTCCTTTTTCCTATAGTCAATAGAGTGATGACTATTGGCTAGTGCATATCCTACAAGGTAGGTAATGCTGAAGACTTTGTCTCCTTTGTTCATTAAATTTGGTCGCCCAAATTCATGATAAAAAGATAAGACTTGATCCAAGTTTTTACTGTCTAAGCTTAGTCCAAACTTAGGATATACAGTAAAAATGAACTTCTGGTATGCTAGGTTTCCAGATGCAGCTCCTAACACACAGTCTTTTCTGTCATTGATCCTATTATCAATTAAGGCCATCTTAATTGGAGAATCAATACCTTCTTTAAATTCTGCTTTCAGACAGATTTTTATCGCTCCAAGATGAACGGTAGAAATCTTAGATCTGACAGTTGAATTTATTTTCTGCATATTTCTATTAATTTCACTTTTGGAAATTAAAGGTAAATATACAAGTCCTGTAGTGTCTTTTATATCTACATGCATTTCCTTTGTTGGACCTTTAGTACTTAAGAAGCCAGCACCACCAGTGGTTTATGCTGAAACTCTTAAACGGACATATGCTACAACCTTGAAAAAGGTTCCAGAAAGAAATGGTAGCTTCAAACTACTTGGAACAATCAGTCGCAAGATGTTGTTCAAAACCATCACTGTCAATGACTTTGCTAGACTTTGTAGCAAAGCAAGGAATGCTGATGAGGATGATTTCCTCAATAATCATTTCTGGACAACAGACAAAGAGAGTATAAGTTATTTTAACTTCTCTCAGGGAGCAGATGCCGAGATTGTGAGCAAGGCGTTTTCAGCCGGACTCATAGATCACATCTATCCAAGCCAAAACCTTCAAGAGATCCAATACTTGCCAGAGGATCTTTACAAGTGTATTAAAAACTTCCGAAAGAACGCAGTCAAAGATAGTTCTAAGGATTTGTACATTAAAGTCATCAGCCCCATATGTGATTGGAGTAGAAATGATGAATTTCTTCCACCATTCTCCATCGTCGAGATAGGTGTCAAGCACGGTGAGGCAGCTTACTATCCAAGTAAAATCATGGATGGAACTTTCACCAGAGACATGCTTCCAAAAGTCAGAGAAATTGGACTACGGAGGTTAATTCAAAAGATTTACAAAATTACTCCTGAGTCAAGGATGAAAGTAAATCTTTTCAATGAAAACGTGTTCGTAATCTCCTGGAACACTCAACCACTATCCAACGATTGTATGGATAAGCTCGTCAGGTTTGAAAGGAAACTGGCGTACAACCAGCTGGAGCTGGGACCAAATAGTACAGACAGCTTTTGCAAGTTGTCAAAAGAGGCGTGGCCCAATACGCACCGATGCACATTCTGTGATGGAAATTCATCCAGCAATAAAGGCAAAGAGGTGATGTCGCCATCGTCCAGTACCTCCACTAACAAAAGCATGTGAATTGCTTTATTAGTTGGATATGTCGTCAGCAGTGACGTAAAAAACTTTGTATCTTTATCGTTTTTTTTGCTATAAGAACCCTTGTGAGGTTCATTTGTAAGGCATTCGAAATCAAACTCAGTATCTGAGCATAGCATTGAGAATAAGCCTTCTTAGGATGTGTGAGTAATTCCCTTGGGGAATTACTAGTTGTACTCATGTTTTCTTTTTATCAATAAAAGTTCTCTTTTAAATCTTTCTGAAGAAGACATTCTCTGAAGTATTATTGTTTCCTGAGTCTGGAGGACCGCCGTTACACCAAGGGAGTAGCATAGACAGGAGGTCGCCGGCGAAACATAGGTGTTTAAAGGTCTTGACAGGGAGGCATAATCTTCAAGTAAGTTTTCAATTCTTCAGATTGATTATAAGATTTCTTTTAAGATAAAAGAAAGCATAGAGGAAAAACTAGTAATTACCCTTTACATTACACACCCTACCATCTTGAAATACTCAAGACATAGCACATATGCCAGGAATGACATATAAGACGGAGATTCAACTTCTCCGAGCACAAATTGCTGAAAACTATGAAAGGATTTCTGATCCTAACATAGAAGCTATAGAACGCTTTCAACTGAAAGTATGGTCTATTAAACACTTGTCTTCTATTACAGATCTCAAACTGAGATGTATAGAAATGATAGAACAAGGCATGATGCCTGAAAATTACTACGAGACTAACATCAGATATCTTTAGATATGCCTGGTCTTACTCTAGTCTCTGAAATGAGACTTTTGTCTCAAGAACATGATTACATTGTTTCTCTTCTTGAAGGAGAAATACCTGTATCATACACTTTTTCGCAATGGTCTGACCTAGAAATTAGGAAAGATGAAATTGTTGATTTAAAAATAAAACTTTTAAATCTAAGTTTTCTTAAACGAATTCAAGGATTTATTAATCAAACACAGTTTAATGAGATCTTTTCCGCTTTTAATTCTCATTAAAGCTTTAAAACTCTGAAAAATGGTCTGTGCACCGCCTTTTCGGAAAATGGTATCAGAGCTATTGGTTCAACAGTTCTACAGAACTCAGAAAATTATAGTCTTATAAGAACAGTCCAAATGGATATTCTTGAAGACAATAATCATTCTGATGAAGAAAGCTATCAACTCAGTTTTCGTGAAAACGAAAAGGGATTTGATGCCAATCTTCTGATAAAACAAGACGTTCTTAAAAAGATAAAAAACACACGTTTTAATCTTTCAAAAGAACAAGTTTTCAAAATGCCTAGCATAATTAAAAATTTGCTAAGTAGGAAAAACGAAGTGTTTTATTTTATCTCAACAAAGGAAATGCATGTAGATATAAAAGACACTACAGGACTTGTATATTTACCTTTAATTTCCAAAAGTGAAATTAATAGAAATATGCAGAAAATAAATTCAACTGTCAGATCTAAGATTTCTACCGTTCATCTTGGAGCGATAAAAATCTGTCTGAAAGCAGAATTTAAAGAAGGTATTGATTCTCCAATTAAGATGGCCTTAATTGATAATAGGATCAATGACAGAAAAGACTGTGTGTTAGGAGCTGCATCTGGAAACCTAGCATACCAGAAGTTCATTTTTACTGTATATCCTAAGTTTGGACTAAGCTTAGACAGTAAAAACTTGGATCAAGTCTTATCTTTTTATCATGAATTTGGGCGACCAAATTTAATGAACAAAGGAGACAAAGTCTTCAGCATTACCTACCTTGTAGGATATGCACTAGCCAATAGTCATCACTCTATTGACTATAGGAAAAAGGAATACATCGAAATTGATGATGTATTTTCAGAAATCGGATCTATTGAAGAAATTCCATTTGCTGACATAGAACCCCTAAGAGATTCATGGACAATGAATATATCTAGGGATAAAAAGATTTTAGGAGAAAAGCCTAAAATAAAAATACAAGGAGACACGCTAGAAATAGGTGAATCCAGCAATACACACAAAACTCTTGCGTGTATGTCACAACGTATAAATCATATGGCTAAGGTATTAGAAAACCTTACTGCAGATGAATAATACGGACAAATATCCTCATATCTATAAAAAGGGTAAAATTCTTAATTTTAAGAGTTTAGCCGATGGATTTGAGAACAAAAGATACTACTTCGTAGGAGGTAAGTTGAGAATTGACTCAATTGTAGCACACTGTAACAATCTCAATCAGATTGTAGGCAGAAACTGGTTAGGGATCAATAAAATGCTAAGTTATTTTGGCATTGGAAGAGACCCTTCAGAATACTTATCTAAGAACCCATCTAACTTTAATAAGTTTTTCACAGACGTAAGAGAGGGGGAAAAGAACTTAGATAAAGAACTAAAAGAAGTGAAAAACCTTCTTAAAGAAAACTCTAATAGGCTTAAAAACCTAGAAGAAAAAATAGGATTATCCAGGAAAGAGGAAATTCCTATAAGCAGAAAAGAAGTCTTAGACTTAATTTCTGATACCACCGAAATCCGAACACATCTACGGCAGATGTTGGGAAGAGACGATTGATATGTCTGAAGACATAAAAATCCCAGAACTCTTTAGAAAGGTAAATGAAGTAATTAAAAAGATAGAAGAACTCTATCGATTAATTAATCAATCTACCTTAAAAGAAAACAACTTAGAAGCAGTGGCAGCTAAGATAATCAATGACCTTGGAAAAAGAATTGATTCTTTAGAAAAGAAAATTGATAATTGTCCCTGTAACAAGGAAATACTTGAAGCCATTAGGAATCAACCTAGTACTTCAAATCAACTAGGACCTCTAGTAGAGGTACCAAAGGAACCAAGTTCTTTAACACCAAAGTACTCATGGCCGAACTTTGATGTTGGAAACCCAGAACTAGGATCATCAGGAAACCCAAAAGCTCTTACTTGGCCTTTTGGATCATGAGTTCTTATTCAGAAAGAGTAAGTAACTTATTCTGGAATACTTACATGGATGAGAATTTCCAGGCACCTGATTACCTTCCGGTAGAAACATTAGTTGATCTAATGGATCTAGACGAACCAGAGCTTGTCTCTAAGTTGGAAATCAATCATCAAGTTAGAACCCTTTTAGGTTTTAAAGATGAGACTATTTGTACAACAGAAGTACAAATAGAGAAAGACGACTGGAGTACTGCATCGGAAGATGATAGTGTACCAGTTCGTGTTAACACTTCTAAAGCTGAAGAAGTTTCTACTTCCGGTGTAAAAAAGGAAGAAGAATCTGGCTATAGAAAAAGAAAAGAGCCTGAAAACCCTTTCTGGTATGATAAGAGTTTGTTCAGACTCAAAGAAAGAACGATTGAAGACACAAACACACTCAATTTAAATTGTGTCAACATGAGTGAGAGAAGAACTCTCATTGAAAAATGGATTAAAGGAATTGAGTTAATCATTGCCAACAATCCTGATAACTATAACACTGCTGACAAAGTGTTAGTCTTAATGGAGCACAAATCTGAAGGAATTGCTGCTTCCATTATAAAGAAGACTTCTTGGCCCAAAAACCAAGATGTTAGACAGATCATTGATCTTGTCATGACCTGCTTCGTTTCTATGTTCCTAGGAATTGACCTAGTGGATAAGAAAGAAGAAGAGATTAAGAAAGAAACAGATAAAGCAAGAAAAAACTTGATAAATATGACTCTTTGTGATATCTGTTACTTAGACGACTTCACATGCAAGTTTGAAGAAAACATGTATGTTCTCCCGCAAGAAGAATATCCCAAATACATCGAGATGTATATCGATAAACTTCCTTTGATTGGAGAAAAAACTAGAGAAGTATTTAATAACACGAAGAATCGTGTGACAGAATACTCTTTAGGATACGCAACCAGGATTGCTAAAGAACAAATTGGTAAAATCTGTGAACTGAATAAGTTAGGAAAGAAACTTAAAAAGTTTAACAGAAATTGCTGTAAGGTTAGTGAAGAGCCAAATCTTAATTTTGGTTGTTCAACTAGCACTAAGAAAAACAAGAAATACTACAAGAAGAAGTACAAGAAGTATAAGAAAAAATACTCTTGGAAGAAAACTTCTAAAAGGTTTAAACCTGGTAGATATTTCAGAAAAACAAAGCCTAAAGAGGATAAAAGTAAGTTTTGTCCCAAAGGAAAAAAGAACTGCAAATGCTGGATATGTAAGCAAGAGGGTCATTATGCAAATGAATGCCCAAATCGTGCTGAATACCCAGACAAGGCAAAAATGCTTCAAGAAATTCAAGAAGTATATAGGGACATAGTTCCTATAGAAGATTTCTATGAAGACTCCACAGATGTTTTAATCTGTGAAATACATGAGATATCCTCAGAATCTGAAAATGATGCATCAACAGATGAATATAGCTCGTCGGATTCAGGATAACTTAAATAAGGTTGAAGAACCTTGGGAAGACAGTGAGGTATGTCTTGGAAATAGGACAAATCCCAACAGTATATACATCAAAGGTAGATTTAAGTTCACTGGGTACAATCTCATTGAATTAGACTGCTTTGTTGATACTGGATCTAGTCTTTGTTTGGCATCCAAAAATGTCATACCAGACTATCTTTGGGAAAATGCACCTCATCCCATCAAGGCAAAAATTGCTGATGGAAGTGAGATAAAACTCGATAAGATTGCTACTAACATCGTCGTGTTTTTCTCAGGAGAACGATTCTTGATTGATACGGTTTATCAACAAGAAACTGGAATTGATTTCCTTCTTGGAAATAATTTCTGCCAACAGTATGAACCCTTGGTTCAATATACTGACAGAATCTATCTTCGAAAGAAGAATGAAAATGGGAAACATGAGACAATTTTAATCCAGAAATTACAAATTGCTCATCAAAGAGGACTCCCTGGTTTTTTAGAATCAAAGAAAAAACGATCTAAAAAACACAGTCCTGAACCCATTAATATCATGCCCCACAAAACAGAGTCTATCTCATCTTTTCAAGAGGGGGGGAATGGAGAACAGATCTTTTTGTCAAATTTAGACAAGTTTGATAACTTGGACTAGCTGAAAATGATTTTACTGGTTTCGTACCTCAGTTTTTTGGAAACCTAAGATCCCTCAAAAGAGTTCAACTGGATAACAACCATCTTAGGATGGAACCACAAGCTTCGGAACTAAGCTTCATTACTTCATTAGCAAATTGCCCGGCTTTAGATTTTTTTTCGATTAGTGATAATCCTCTCCATGGTGTCATTCCAGTTTCCGTTGGGAATCTATCCTCCTCTCTCCAACAATTCTTTGCTTACAGGTGCAACATTAAGGGTAGCATTCCTGATAGTATTGGCAATTTAAGCAACTTGGTCATACTTTCTCTACAACAAAATGAGTTGTCTGGAAATATTCCTCATAGTGTTAAGAATTTGTATGAGCTTCAAGCATTATCTCTGAGTGGGAACAACCTGGGAGGACAAATCCCAGAAGTTTTGTGTGATTTACACAGCTTGTATGGGTTACGTTTAAAACATAATCAATTAGCAGGTCCAATTCCTGAATGTCTAGGAAACGTCTCTTCTTTAAGAGATGTTTCTCTCGCTTCCAATATGCTAACTCCCAGCATACCACCAAGCTTGTGGAGCCTCAAAGATTTGTTGTTTCTAGACCTCTCCAATAATTCCTTGAGTGGGATTTTACCTACGGAGTTAAGTAATTTATTGGCAGCAACATCAATTAATCTATCGATGAATCTGTTCTCAGGTTCTATCCCAACCACCATTGGAAAGTTACAAAATTTGATTAATCTATCTTTGGCACATAATAGACTTGAAGGTACCATTCCTGTGTCCGTGGGGAGCATGATTAACTTGGAAAAGCTAGACTTTTCTTACAATAATCTTTCTGGTGCAATCCCAAAGTCCATTGAAAACCTTCAACACCTTGTCTCTTTCAATGTCTCTTTCAACGCTCTAAGTGGAGAAATTCCTACCGGTGGTCCTTTCAGAAACTTCACCGAGGAGTCTTTTAAGGCTAATAAAGCATTTTGTGGAATCCAGAGGTTTCATGTCCCTCTTTGTCATGTTGATTCCAATCACAAATCAAGGAAAAGGAATAATGTGAAATTTGCTCTGTTTATTCTTGCTGGAGTGATTGCATTAATCACTGTTGTCTCATTGGCCTTTATCTTTATAAGATACAGAGGAAAAGATACGGCTGGTATGAGAATTGATGAACAAGCACCTATTTTGTTAGAAAGAATTTCCTATTACGAAATCATGCAAGCAACTGAAGAGTTCAACGAAAGCAATCTAATAGGTTCTGGGAGTTTTGGTTCTGTTTATAGAGGGACTCTTAGAGATGGAAAGATTATCGCAGTGAAGGTGTTTAATATGCAAAATGAAGCTAGTTTCAGGAGTTTTGACGTGGAGTGTGAAGTACTACGTAACATTCGTCATAGAAATCTTACCAAAGTCATAAGCAGTTGCTCCAATGAAGATTTCCGAGCATTAGTACTTGAATATATGTCCAATGGAAACCTTGAAAAATGGTTGTATTCCCACAACTATTTCTTGGATATGGTGCAAAGATTGAATATAATGATTGATGTTGCATCTGCATTAGAGTATCTTCATCATGGCTATTCAACACCCATTGTTCATTGTGACTTGAAGCCCAATAATGTTTTGTTGGATGAAGAGATGATTGGCCATGTATGTGATTTCGGGATATCAAGACTTCTGAGCAACGAGGAGAGCGTTGTGCTAACCAACACCCTAGCAACATTCGGTTACATTGCTCCAGGTTCAAATTTTTTTATTCTACATATAAATTACTTTTTCATGATCTTTAATTTAGTCATATGTTCTTGCATCATGATATTTGTTATATCCAGAGTATGGTTTGGAAGGGCAAGTTTCGAAAAGATGTGATGTTTATAGTTATGGTGTGATGTTGATGGAGACATTTACAAGAAAAAGACCAAGTGATGACATGTTCGTCGGAGATTTGAGCTTAAAGAGTTGGATTCAAAACTCACTTCCAGGATCCTTGCATGAGGTCATAGATGCCAACTTATTCATCAATCTTGATCAACAACATGGTGGCAACATGGTGCCATGTGTATCGTCCATCTTGGAGTTGGCTTTGAAGTGTTGTTCAGAATCACCAAGTGCTAGGATAAACATTAAAGAAGCTCTAACACAACTGTTGAAAATCAAATCTCGATTGCTAAGGTAGACCTGAAATACTAAGGCTAACGTGTGAATATAACCATTTTATTGAAGCCCAGTATGTGTTGTTAGACGAAGAGATCATGAGTGGCCATGATGTATGTGATTTCGAGATAGCAAGTCTTTTGGGCAACGTGCATTGCCCAGTTTGTTCTATAACATTTAGTAATTTCAATTTTTCCACAACATAATGTAATGCTATACTATCTTACAATATTTTTTATACATGTCCAACATAAAATATTTTTATTGATCTAATATAAGTAAGATTTTAAAAGATGAATAAATAAAACGAAGGTAGTAGTTTCTATAGAAAATAAAAAAACTTTGGCAGTTTATAATTGCATGATTAAATGTGAACTTATATAGCATTGAAATTTAAAAATATTCTGTTTGCTTGTAAATTTTAAAAATATTTAAACAATCTAAAATCATAGATAATGATGAGATACCATGATTGCTAATATGGACTTTTCAATTCTACCTTTCAACTAAGCAGAAAATTATATTTTGAGTAAAATCATACATACAAAATTAAAAAAAAAATGAAAAGTTAGATAACAAAAATTAAGATACATAAATTGTTGGTAGAAATGTGGACAATACCTAAGTTACAGGATAAAAATTTATTTTCTATACACTGAGTTGGGTCTCATGGAAATTGAGGCCATTCAATATGATTTATTGAGGAATTTAGTAAAGGGAAAATTACAAATTTAGGACAGTAACTTTTGGTCATTCATCATTCAAGGACATTATCTTTTCGGGCCTGTGAATTAGGACACTATCTTTAAAAAACGAGCAATTTGAGGACAAAAAAGCCCGAATCGTCGAATTCGGGCTAATTGGCACGAGAAAGTCACGTGCCTCACTAAATTTGGGCTTCTTGCTGATGTGGCATACTGTAAATAAATAAATTTAATTTCAAATTGCCACATCACTAAACAAAATGCTCCCTCATTAAAAAATCTGCAAAACTATAGTTTTAATATAATTGATTTAGTAATAATATTATAAAGTAAATTTTTTTAATTTCAAAAAATCTTAAAGATTATCTTATAGAAAAGATTCTAAAATAATTTTTGAAATCTTAAACAGTATTTTTAAAATATTTTCATTTTTAAAATGTTATAATGAATTATAAAAATATCATTTTTAATTTAAAAATCTTAAAAATTATCTTACAATTATAATTACTATTTTATTAATATAAAATTATGTCTACAATCATGAAAATTAGTTTTAAATATATTATTTAATTGTAGTAATAATAATTAAAATACTACATTAAATCTAAAAAAATTAAATATGTTTTTTGAAATCTTAAATATTTTTATGAATATTATTAGTTTTTTCAATCTCAATAAAATTATTTCTTAAATCTTGCAATAATATTTTAATCTTATTATTATTAACTAATAATAATAAATATTATAATAATTATTATAATAAATATTAAAAAACTTATAAATATAATTTTGAAAATTTGAAATATTTTCAAAAAATCTGAAATTTTAATTTGCACATTTTGACAAATTTCTTCTTATGTGTTATGTTGATGGACTAGGTGAACTTTAAAAAAGAAAAAAAATTAAAAAAATTAAAAATCAAAACACTGTTCATCTTCTCCCTCTCAACACCTCTCACCACTCATGTGCCGCCATTGCTCCAATTCCTCAGTTATGATGACTACCGTGTTGAACACCTCCTCCATCACGCCGCCACCAATCTGTTCTTCCACCGACCACCCTCTTGTTCTTCTTCTACCGCCGCGAGTTGTCGAGATCCACTCACCGCCAACTTAGTCCACCCTCTTGTTCTTCTTCTATCGCCGCGAGTTGTCGAGATCCTCTCACCGCCAACATAGGCCACCACCGCGTGAGCATCGTCGTGGGCAACCACAAGTCTCCCAACTCCATCTCCAGATCTCCATCTTCAGCTCCCCTCTTCCTCGGCCAAATTTGTGTGGGGTATCGAATTTTTGAAAAAGAGAATGTGATTTGGGAATTTAGGGTTTATCTTTGTATTTTTGTAATTTTCAAATTTTGATTATAGTTCAAAAAGGTGATGTGTCCTCTCATTTAGTGATTTGGAAATTTTAAAAACGATGAAGGAAATGAACCAGTGCCACATAAGCAAAAAGCCCGAAATAGAGCAATCACGTGACATTCACGTGCGAATTGGCCCGAATTTCCTTAATTCGGGCTGATTTGTCCTCAATTAGCACGTTTTTGAAAGTTACAGTCTCTAGTACAAAGTCCGAAAAGATAATGTCCCTAAATGATGAATGGGGTATAGTTACTGTCCTAATTTTGCAATTTTCCCTTTAGTAAATTGATGGATTAATTGGTTAAAAGATCAATAATCAAGAGAATAACTCAAAATTTATAATTATGAGACTGTCCAAAGAATCTAATTTCATAAGATGGGCAAACTCAAAATTGATAATGCACAAATGAATTCTTTTCTCCTGAAAAAGATTCTACTTTTCTTTCTTTAAAAAAAAAAAAGGAAATTGGTTTTTACAGGTATGCATTGGGGAGAAAAAGAGAGTCGATTTTTTTTCAAAGAATGACGTTGGACAACACCAAATGTGTAACACACCTAAAAGGGGTCTTCATTGATTTATGATCGAGGATAAAAAGTTAAAAGAGAAAAGAATATATATCAGTTAACCTTTGAACCTTTAGAAAAGAGAATATTTTCTTCAATGTTAAGTTGCTAACAACTGGCTGAATAGTGTTTCAAAAAAATCATAAAAATTGTTGATTGCAAATGTTTAAAATATCAATTATGAATTTTGAGGTGAAGCATCTTCATCACTAGCATTGAGCGGAAATACATCAGTGATAAAAGGTTAAAATGTCCATTGCATGTGGGCAACACTATTTACAGATAACATATAAATATCTTATCCTGTAATTATAAAAAAGTGAAATTAATAAGTATGTAAGATATTTGACACATCAGCGGTCGATGGATAGGGTAGTAGGATTGATACAAACATTACAGTTTACATTAAAAATATATAACTTACTGCATCATAACTTTTTCCTTCTATGAATTTTTTTCCTTTCAAAATTACTAAAATACACATCAAGAATGCAATTATTTGAAGTCCTTGTTTCAACATCTTCTTCAGGGTTGAACCTCATTGCAACTATTTAGATGATTTGTCTCTATCATTGATGTGTATGAGAAAATTCCCACTTTCAGACATATTCTATGCCTCCCATATTTCCAGTCTCTTTTAAAATTCCCATATTTTCACTTTCAGACATGTATTCTGGCATAGATTCTCTAGCTAGCAACCATAAATGGAGGTCACTAATTACTATTACATTTTTGCCAATATCGTCCTACTACTGACCTCCACCCAAATGTTTTCCTTAGCCAAAATAACTACAAACCTTGCCACAGACCAATCTGCCCTTCTCGCCCTCAAAGCAGACATTGCCTTAGACCCTCGTCACATTCTTGCAAGAAATTGGACAACTTCAAGCTCTGTCTGCAGTTGGATTGGCGTCACTTGCAGCTTGCGCCACCACAGAGTGAGTGCACTAAATATTTCAAACATGGGGCTCTCTGGCACCATTCGTACAATCTTTTCAACGGCACTGTGCCTCACGAGTTGTCTCTTCTCCATCGCTTGAAGTTCATTTCTCCCAAAGTTAACAACTTTGTGGGAGAGATTAATGGATTGTCTTTCGGACTTTTATCACAACTTGAGTATATATCTCTATCTAATAACAGTTTTTCAGGCTTCATCCCAACATCCCTCTCTAATTTATCAAATCTACAATTCCTTGGACTTTCTAACAATTATCTAGAAGGAGAAATTCCAGAAGAGCTGGGAAGACTTCGTAGCCTGCAGTCTCTGGTTATTTAAAACAATCATTTGTCAGATGCTATACCCATATTCAACATATCCACACTCAGAATTATAGGTTTAGCAAGAAATGAATTGAGTGGCATTTTCTGAGTGAAATGTGCAGCAATCTTCCACTTCTTGAAGAGTTACACATTCACTACAATCAGCTAAGTGGCCAAATCCCATCAAATATATCCCAATGTTCACAACTTCGAATTCTATCGTTGTCTTGCAACTCCTTGAGTGGACAAATACCGGCAGAAATCGGAAATTTAGTTTTGCTTCGATGGTTATAATATCTTGGGTACAACTATTTAAATGGTACAAATCAATTTTATACTTTGAACGAACTACTTTTTTAGGGTAAATTACATTTTGGTCCCCAAAGTATATCCCATTTTCACTTTGGGTATCCCAGTTTCGCGAGTGACATTATTGGTACCCTATATTTCAACAAATTACATATTGGGTACCTTTCGTTAAGTTTATGTTCGAACTTGACGGAAGTTAACGAACCCTAATTTCATACTACGACAATTGAGTCATTTTCTCCCCCCTTTCGTTCTAAAAAACGCCGATGCACATTGAGAATAATGAAGAAATTAGGGTCGCAGGATTTTTTAGAGTCAAAGGGTAAAGAAAACGCTCAATTTTCACTGAATAAAATTAGGGTTCGTTAACTTCCGTCAAGTTTGGATGGAAACTTGACGGAAGGTAGCCAATGTTTGACTTTTTGAAACATGGGCTACCGATACTGTTACTCGCAAAAATGAGGATATCCCAGTGAAAAAGAAATATACTTTCGATACCAAAAATATAATTTACCCACTTTTTTTATCTTGTATATTTTCTTGACATTCTATATTTTGTATTACCTCTAATATGTATACAGTTTGACAGGTGGTCTACCAAGAGAGATTTACAATATTCATAGCCTAGTTATATTTAGTGCTTTGAAGAACTAGATTAGTGGGAACCTCTCAAGAGATATTTCCAATCTTACAATGATCGAAACCTTGGATCTCTCACACAACAACTTAAGAGGTAGGTGTTTGGAATTAATTTTATTTTTAGAAAATAAAAAAAATGTTTATTGTAGAAATATTACTTAATTATAGCAAGTGATTATTATTTGGTCAAATTTAAAAATGTGACTGCTAACGTTTTATGACTAGTTATCAAAAAAATAAGAGTGAGTCTATTGTGAATCAGGTTGTTTTTGCCAAAAAAATAAAGTGATTTATATAGATCTTTTTCTTTAAATTGTAAACACCTATAGGTAAAGAAATTGAGATAGATTCATGCATGATACAACTCTTTTAATGATTACTTCTCATTCTTAGCAGGTGTTCTAAAAGATAAAATCCGATTTTGGTCCCGTTGATTTTCGGATTTTAACGGGATCAAAATCGGACAGTGACCTTCCAACGGGATCAAAAAAGAGTTTTTCCCTATGTAAATATCACGGTTCAATTTCAACATTAGTTGTGTTATATTTCAATGTAAAAGAAATGTCACATGGGCTCAATAATTCCACATCAGCACGAGCTCGTCGGTAATTTCGGATTGAAGGCGAGTGCAATGTTGCCGGAAAATCGTTTTTCTGGTGGTGAAAGGACTGAAATTGGACAAAATTTGACTTAAGTAGACTAATTTTGATTTTCGGATTTTAACAGGACCAAAATCGGACAGTGACCTTTCAACGGGATCAAAAAAGAGTTTTTCCCTATTTACATATGATTCAGTTTCTATTATGATAAGTTGGTATCATATAATATATATATATATACATACATACATATAAACTAGTATAATACATGTACCTACACATGAGATATTATAACTGTGAATCTTAATAGATTTCTTTTTTTGTTCTTTACTTTTCTTTAATTTGATCAATATGCATTATTATGGAGAAAAGGCTACCCCTTTTTTTAAAGAGAGATGTTGGATAACACCAAATCCAAGGTTGGCAATAGGGAGGGGCGGGGCCGGAGAGCAATCCCCGTCCCCACAGGGTTAAATTTCGGGGAATCCCCCTGTTTGGGACGAATCCCTGTGGTGAGTGGGGATTCCGCGCCCCACTGCCATCCTAACCAAATGTGTAACATGTCTAAAAGGGGTCTTCAATAATTGATGAAGATAAAAAGTTAAAGAGAAAAGAATATATATCATGCTTTATCTATAGAACTATTCAATAAGATTGAAGGAAAAATAGACATTTAAAAAAAAAAAACCAAATATTAGAAGAATTTCATTGATATAAAAATAGTTTGCCAGCGGTCTTCCCCTATGTGGCACCGTCCTTATTTCAACATCTTTCTTGATTACAACTTTTCAGGTGATTTGTCTCTATCATTGATGATTCCCAATTCCACTATTGGGAACTTATCTTCACTTTCACACATTCTATGCCACCCATTTCAAACTATGTTAATTGCATATATAAGCTTTAGAGGTGAAGCACATATGAATGAATGTATTCGCAATAATAGCCCATAAATGGAGATCACTAATAACTTTTACATCTTTGCCGATGTTGTCCTAATAGTGACCTGCAGCCAAATGTTTTACATAGCCGAAGCAACTACAAACCTTGCCACAGATCAATCTGCCCTTCTTGCCCTCAAAGCAAACGTCGCCTTACACCCTCGTCATATTCTTGCAAGAAATTGGACCGATTCAAGCTCGGTTTGCAGTTGGATTGGCGTCACTTGTAGCTTGCGCCACCACAGAGTGAGTGCACTAAATATTTCAAACATGGGGCTCTCCGGCACCATTCCAACACATCTAGCAAACCTCTCCTTCCTCGTTTCACTCGACCTTTCCTTCAATCATTTTAATGGCTCTGTGCCTAATGAGTTGTCTCTTCTCCATCGTTTGAAGTTCATTTCTCTACGAAATAACAGCCTTTCAGGCTTCATCCCCGTGTCCCTCTCTAATTTATCAAATCTGCAAGTCCTTCGACTTTCTTACAATGATCTACAAGGAAATATTCCAGGAGAGCTGGGAAGACTTCAGAGACTGCAGATTCTGTTTATGCAATTCAACCATCTTTCGGGAGCTATACCGTCAGCCATATTTAACATATCCACACTGAAAAGTATTGGTTTATCAGGGAATGAATTGAGTGGCAGTTTTCCGAGTGAAATGTGCAGTAATCTTCCACTTCTTGAAGAGTTACACATTCACTACAATCAGCTAAGTGGCCAAATTCCATCAAATATATCCCAATGTTCACAACTTCGAATTCTATCATTGTCTTACAACTCCTTCAGTGGGCAGATACCAGCAGAAATCGGAAACTTAATATTGCTTCGAGAGTTATATGTTGGGTACAACAATTTAAATGGTACAAATCAATTCTACTTTGAATGAACTATTTATTTTCTTTGACAATATTTTCTGTTATGTATTAACTAAAAAATGTATACTTTTTGACAGGTGTTGTACCAAGAGAGATTTACAATCTTCATAGCCTAGTTATATTCAGTGCCCCAATGAACAAGATTAGTGGGAACCTCTCGAGAGATATCTGGAATCTTAGCATGATTGAATATTTGGATCTCTCCTACAACAACTTAAGAGGTGAGTATTCCCTTTTCCTACTGAGTTATCTAACTGCTTTGAAGGAAAAGCTACAAACCAGAAAAATAATTATTGTTTATATTATTTAATTAAACAACTGTCAAACTTCTACATAATTTATATATTTAGTTAAAATTTCCATAATATTCAGAAATAATTAAAATAATTTAATAATATGAGAACAATATAGTTATTGCTTAAATTTTTAGTTAAACAAATGTCAAACTTCTAAATGATTTATACACATTTGACATTTGTTTAATTAAATAATTTAAGCAATAATTATATTTTAATAAAAATTTAAGCAATAAAATTTTAATTAAATTGCCAACACATTTGTAAATAATATAGAAATTTAATTGACAAAATTGCCAATACATATATGTTGCTAGGAAAAATTACTAAAACATATAAGTTACTATGCAATAATAGCCCGAAACTAGGGTGCACATGCTAATCATATGCGAATTTAGTCTGATTTAGCGGTGTTGAGTTTGGGTTGAATTTCCAAATTTTCAGAATACAATGGGTAAAATCATCAGCTCAAAAAAATAATGGGTAAAAATGTTAGAACCGAAAAGCTAATGGGTTAATAAATTGATTAATTCTACATAATATCATGAAGTAGGAAAGCATAATTAAAGTCATGATGCAGCAGAAGCACCATATTATACGTAAATCCATTGATTCTAAGAATACCTTAAAATACGTGAAGGGAAATAACCCAATAAATTTTATTCAATATTCAACTCCCCAAAATAATAAACATCACATCTATTTATACTAATATATGAAATCCTAAAAGATGAAATAAAATCAAACATAAAAATACTAATAACAATAAAATCAATCTAAATCTATATCAAATATATCTATTCCTTATCATCCATCATTCTACTCCTCTTCGAAAAGATTCGTCCTCGAATCTGCATGAATTGTAACTCCTGCAGTATAATAAACTACACTACACGGTCATCTCCTTTAGGGGTAACAAAATCAATCAATGCCTCCAAAATTTTAACCTCAAAAATATTTGCAGTACATATGTGGCTTAAGGTCATGAGACGAAAAGCAAGTAGGGGCTTTGAAAAAGTATCAAAATAACAATCATTTGTGATGAAAAAATAATAGTAGGTCTGATTGACGGTGAGCGGCATAGGTCCGATGAGAATGAGTGTCGTCGTTTGGGGGCGGTGGATGAGATAAAAGATGAGATACTAATAACAATAAAATCACACATATTTATACTAATATATGGAATCCTAAAAGATGAGATAAAATCAAACATAAAAATACTAATAACAATAAAATCAATCTAAATCTATTCCTTATTCTTCATCATGTCGTATCCATGATAATACTAATCCTCATGTGGACGATGATTTCAACTTATGAAACGAATTAAAATGAAATTAGAAATAAGAGTTAATTACTTTTTTTACCCAGTAACTTTTTGCTCTAGCAATTTTATCCATTATATTTTTTGGGCTGACAATTTTATTCTTTATCTTCTAAAAAATAGAAAATTTGACCCAAATTCAGCCCCCCCGAATAGTCAAATCGGGCTTAATTCGCATGTGATTGGCACGTGACATCCTATAAGGACAGAAAACTCAAAACGTTAATTAATTGACAAAATTGTCAAAACAAATAAGTTAATAGGTAGAATTGTCAAAAACAGTTAAGTTACTGGATAAAAATACTGTGAAAACTAGGGTGCACGTGCTAGTCACATGCGAATTTAGCCCGATTCTGCAGTTCGGGCTGTATTTGGGTCAAATTTCCGAATTTTCAGAAGATATAAAGGGTAAAATCGTCAGCTCGAAAAGATAATGGGTAAAATTGTCAGAATCAAAAAGTTATTGGGTAAAAAAAAGTAATTACAACTGGTTCTGATCTTCATCTATAGATTGTGTCGTATATTCTGTGCAAAACTTCAAGAAAACACTACACAAAACCCTAATATGCAAGCTTGAAGATAATCGACCAAGAAGAAAACCAAAACCGAAACAAAACACCAAGAATTACGTGATTCGGCAAAATGCTACATCCACGGAGAGATCTCAACTTTTATTAATGAACTCTCAAGAACAATCAATCCAATACGTTCAGAAATGAGTGAGATAGGGAAAATTGATACAAATACCCCGTATGTTTACCCTAATTATGACCTTACCCTTTAGTTTTTTTGTTTCTTGAAAATACCCCGTATATTGGAGTTTCTTGCCAAAAATATCCAGTTACCTGCTACAGCAGGTAACTGGCCGGTTACATGCTGATGTGGCAGGAAAATACACATGTGTAATCATTTTTTTTTTTTTTCAATCTGTTTTCCATGTCAATTGAAAGATCTAGAGATAGAAAAGTAATTCCAAATTTAAACCCTAATCCACAAAAATGGCCCTTAGGAATCCAAGAAGCCAACCCAATCTTCATCTTCATCTCTAGCCGTGAAAAGGCTGGACTCATGGTGGTGGGTTACACCCAAAACCTCCACTTACTTCCATTAAAAAGCAAGAGCTATTGAGCAGAATTTCCCCTGCTTCACCTTAAATCACCTCTTTCGAGAAATTAGAATCTCCTCCATGGATACACTCACTACCACCGCCATTCACAAGGGAGTTCAATCTGCAGAACCAATTCCAGCAGCACAACCCGATGACGCCGACATGGAGGCCCGGCTTATCCAACCCAACGTATCTCAACGGGATGTAAGGGGTAATCTCGGCGCAGAGCAAGGGGGCTCCCCTGTCGAGAGGGATGTTCTCTGGCCACCGGATGACGAAGTCCACATCAGTCACCATGACGTTGGTGACAACGCCGCGACAAAGGTGGGTGGGCTTTTCACGAAATCGATGAGTAAACGTGAGTTGGCCTTTGGGCTTCCCATTGGGTTTCATCACTTGATAGCGGACAAAGGTGTTAGCGGCGGCGCCGCCCTTGGCCGGAGAATGAAGAAGGTCTTTAATGGGCACGTGGACATCGCCGATGACTCTGTTTCCCAAAGCCCTCTCGCATTTAAGCTTGAAATTGAGCATGAGGCAGTCAGCCTCCTCCGCCGTAAACTTCATCGGAGACCTCCACATGGGTTGGCTTCGCCGTCGTGGTCCGTCGTCATCTTAGTTCTCTGCTTCGAGTTCTTATCACCGTCAGAAATGGAAACGACGACATATACGTTCATATTTGTAATGAAGTTGACTTTGTTCAAATCTAGTTGGGAATCCCTTTTTGACGTGGAACAAAAAAAAAGGAAAATTATAATCCAGGTTTGAATTAACCGGCCACGTCATCCAGTTACCTGCTGTAGCAGGTAATTGAGTATTTTTGACAAGAAACTTCAATATACAGGGTATTTTCAAGAAACGAAAAAATTAAAGGGTAAGATCATAATTAGGGTAAACATGCAGGGTATCTTGCCAATTTTCCCAGTGAGATATCATCGATCGAAGTTGGGTGCTCAAATCTGTGTAACAGCTTCCACCCCGACTTGAGATGCACGCGCCAAACGCTGCTTCTTTAAAAATGCCTCTCTTTAACTTAAATGGCGACTTTGCTTCTGTTTTAACACTTGCGACTTTGCCTCTATACTTAGCCAAATTTCCTTTCAGATTGCAACAAGAATTTCTGTATACTCATAGTGATAGCTTTTCATTCTTAAACAGGTGTTCTACCCAAAGAAATTGGAAATCTTACAAATATAAAGACATTGAAACTCCGTTACAACAACTTCACAGGTATTATATATAGAATGACAATTCAACTACTTCTTTTAATTTACAATACTTACTTTTTCTTTTTCATGTACAGGTGTTATACCTAATGGAATTGGCCAACTTTACCAGATGGAGCTTTTAGAATTACTAGTTAACAATTTCATTGGTTTGATTCCATCCCAGATCTTTAACATCTCAACTCTTCTATATCTTTCACTTGTTAAGAATGCTCTATCGGGTAATCTTCCAACCAATTTGTGCTATGGGTTACCCCTTCTTAAAGAACTACTCCTTTCTTATAACTACCTGAGTGGACCAATACCCGACTCCATTTCAAATTGTTCCAAACTTTCAACTCTCGGACTAGGTGCTAACGATTTTACTGGCTTTGTACCTCACTTTTTTGGAAACCTAAGACTACTCAAGAGAGTTGAACTGTTTGAAAACAATCTAAGGATTGAATCATCTTCATCGGAATTGAGCTTCATTAATTCATTAGCAAATTGCCCATATTTAGAACATATTTTGATTAATGATAATCCTCTCCATGGTGTCATTCCAGTTTCCATTGGGAATTTGTCATCCTCTCTCCAACAATTCTTTGCTTACAGTTGCAATATTAAGGGTAGCATTCCTGCTAATATTGGCAATTTAAGCAACTTGGTCACATTTTCTTTACATAAAAATGAGTTGTCTCGAAGTATTCCTCATAGTGTCAAACATTTGCATAAACTTCAAGCATTATCTCTAAATGAGAACAATCTGGGAGGTCCAATTCCAGAAGGTTTGTGTGATTTACACAACTTATTTTTGGTAGGTTTAGGAGAAAATCAATTAGAAGGTCCAATTCCTGAATGTGTAGGGAATGTCTCTTCTTTAAGAAAGGTTTATCTGGCTTCCAATATGCTGACTTCCAGCATACCATCAAGCTTGTGGCACCTCAAAGATTTGTCATTGCTAAACCTCTTCAATAATTCCTTGATTGGAATTTTACCTCCAGAGATAGGTAATTTATTGGCAGCAGACACAATCAATCTATCAAGGAATCATTTGTCAAAGTCTATCCCAAGCACCATTGGGAATTTAAAAACATTGAATTATCTATCTTTGGCACATAATAAACTTGAAGGTACAATTCCAATATCGGTGGGGGATATGCTTAATTTGGAAACACTAGACTTTTCTTACAATAACCTTTCTGGTTCTATTCCCAAGTCCATCGAAAACCTTCAACATCTTCACTCTTTCAATGTCTCTTTCAATGCTTTAAGTGGAGAAATTCCAAGTGATGGTCCCTTTAGAAACTTCACTATGGAATCTTTTATGGGCAATAAAGCATTATGTGGAATTCCGAGGTTTCATGTCCCTTCTTGTCAAACGGTTTCCAATCGTAGAGCAAGGAAAAAGAAAGTGAAATTTTCTCTCTTTATTCTTGCCGGAGTGATTGCACTAATAAGTGTTGTCTCATTGGCCTTTATCTTTATAAGATATAGAAGAAAAAATAAGGCTGGTGTAAGAACTGATGACCAAGTGCCTACTCTGTTGGAAAGAATTTCCTACTACGAAATCTTGCAAGCGACTGAACAGTTCAATGAAAGCAATTTGATAGGTACTGGGAGTTTTGGTTCCGTTTATAGAGGGATTCTCAGAGATGGGAAGGTTATCGCAGTGAAGGTGTTTAATATGCAAAATGAAGCAAGTTTCAGGAGTTTTGACGTGGAGTGTGAAGTACTACGTAACATTCATCACAGAAATCTTACCAAAGTTATAAGCAGCTGCTCCAATGAAGATTTCCGTGCATTAGTACTTGAATATATGTCCAATGGAAACCTTGAAAAATGGCTGTATTCCCATAACCATTGCTTGGATATGATGCAAAGATTGAATATAATGATCGATGTTGCATCTGCATTAGAGTATCTTCATCATGGCTATTCAATACCCATAGTTCATTGCGACTTGAAGCCCAGTAATGTGTTGTTAGGCGAAGAGATGATTGGTCATGTATGTGATTTCGGGATAGCAAGACTTCTGGGCAACGAGGAGAGCATTGTACTAACCAACACCATAGCAACATTCGGTTACATTGCTCCAGGTTCAATGTTATTGTTGTTTATATTATATATTACATTTCATGATCTTCAATTTAATCGTGTCTGCTTGCATTATAATGTTTGTTATATCCAGAGTATGGTTTGGGAGGACAAGTTTCGATAAGATGCGATGTTTATAGCTATGGTGTGATGTTGATGGAGACGTTTACAAGGAAAAGGCCAAGTGATGAGATGTTCGCTGGAGATTTGAGCTTAAAGAGTTGGGTTCAAAACTCACTTCCACAATCATTAAATGAGGTTATAGATGCCAACTTATTCATCAATGATCTTGATGAACAACATAGTGGCAAAATGGTGTCATGTGTATCATCCATCTTGGAGTTGGCTTTAAAGTGTTGTGCAGAATCACCAAGTGATAGGATAAACATTAAAGAAGCTCTATCACAGCTGGTGAAAATCAAATCTCTGTTTTCTAGGTAGACTTGAATTACTAATGCTAATGTGTAACAATACAATTATTTAATTGAAACAAGCTGTTAATTCCCGATTGTTGTTACAAATAATATTTGAAGCTTTTACCAGACATCTAATTGTTTAATAATGACAGCTTTTACGAATTGTGTTTCACAATCTTGCAAGTATGCCATTACAAGGGCTTCATTATCAGTTTTTCTGCCAGATATATAGATTGATTTGTGGCAATGTTGGTGGATCTTTCAAGTTTCATCTAAACAAGATGTTCGAGAATGTGGTAGTGTACGTGCCAGGTTCGATGGAAGGTTCGGTTCACTTCTAACAACGAAACCATGGTAGCTCGTTTCGAAGGTCAAGACCGATGTCTGACAAGAAATATCATATTCGATATTCAAAATTCTAACAACAAAATACTCATATCTTAAATATATTGCGACAGATTTGAGATGAAATTAGCTAGCCATTGATAAATCCAAGCTTATTCTTTGCAAGTAAAGCAATTTGAATGGAGCGACTCCAGGGAAGAAAATTGGTACCATCAAGCTTAGCAGTGACAAGGCACATTCCTGGAAAATCAGAGTTTTTGAGAGTAAGAGCATCATCGCGAGGCAGTGAAGAAGAACTAGAAGCGGAAGTATGTGGCAGAGCTGTAGAAACAAGTGCAGGCCATGGATCTGAAGAACGAGCTGGAAGAGAATCCATCGAGCTATGAAAATCAAAATTCAATCGGTATACATGAGAATTAGAGTTTATGCCATTACTAAAGATAGAGAGAAGAAGCTTAGTGATAAGCTAAGAAAATGGAGTTAATTTCTACGAAAGAGTCCAGCAGATGCATTTGAGTATTGAATTGCTGTTGCTCGGATATTATTGGGTTGTTTGGTCTACCATTCTCAATTCCTATTTAAGGAGTCAAGTCCTATTTTCAAGATTCTAATGGCCTAAAATGGGAAAGTAATTTGGAATTTTTCTGAATATAAGTTGGTGCATTTTTTCTGGAATGTGGCAGATTCATCGTGTGAAACTTTCAAAAACAACAGAATAATGAAATATCCGTTGGCCTAAGATCAACAACCTGAAGGTGGAGTAATAACCAAAAGAATAACCTACCTCAAGTGTGAGAGTGATGGAAGCATTTGGAAAATATAACACTCAAGACTTATATTTCTTTTCTCGCACTTGATGTACATACAACTAATCATATTTATAGTTACACACATGAAAATTCTAGAGACCTATTTAATGACATGGAGAATCTGAAAAGACTATCTAGAAACTATCAAGAGGTAATTAATTGTACTTCTAGATAACTCTAAACATTGTCTAAAAAATCAACTTTAATGTTTCACACATCGTGCATTTTGGGGTTTTGATCAGTCCTTTGAGTTTTGGGAAAAACTTATTTTTCATCCTTCCCAGAAAAAATGCATTTTTTCTATTGATCCTGTAATTGAAAAATTTGTCCAATTTTAGTCTTATTTTGGCCGGATTTTTTATTTTCCGACTACAGATAGGGGCGAGTATAATGCACTCACCAGAATGTTGAGGGTTAATTGAAAATCCGGCAATAAAAGGACCAAATCTGGACAAACTTGTCAATTACAAGACCAAAATTGAAAAATGCATTTTTATAGGCCTAAAACCGACAATAGCTTTGAAGGAGGATGAAAAATGAGTTTTTCCCTCCAAGTAATATGCATTGATAACTAATGAAGGGATGTTTTGCATGAATTCTTCCTAGTAGAAGAATGATTTTATGTTTTCTAATGAATTTAGAATTTGTGGAGTCAGGTTATCAGCATTGGATTAAACGACACATTAAAGAACTTCTTTTACGCAACGCACAAGGATTAAAGATGAATAATAAATTGTTCCAATGCAGTTTCTCACATGAGTAGTCTATCATTCGGAATTCCAAGATAACTTGTTGCAATACAGTTTCTCCATTGTATAAGTAATCCCGTTTTATGTGACGTACTGCAAAGTCATTTTGGAGAGGTTTCTATAATCAAAAACTGGACTTGAATTTAGTCCTTCAATTGTACATGAGTAGTCTATTAATTATTCAGAATTCCAAGATGTTTCACAGTGGAATAAAGAGCCTTTAATTTAGGCCCTCTAAAATTCTCCTTTTTATTTCTGTGATAATGGCTTATGCTATAATTCCTCCAGCCTAGCATAAAGTTGATTGCTTCCAAGAAAAATAACTAAAAAGGATTGCATGATTGATAAATTCTTAAAATAAAAAAAAAGGTCGCATGATTGATATCTTCTTTTCTCTTCTAGCACTTTATCTCCATCAATCAGTGAAGACTCTTTTCTGGTATGTTTTGGAAGAAAATATACTAAAGGCGAGCAAGAAACAATAGTCATAAAAGCTAAGGATCAACAATATTTTGGGGATTTTCTGCATAATCCTTTTACTGATATGAAAGCTAAGTTACATATATAGGAGTATAACCTAGATCACTATTTATATATAAAAGAACAATCTAGTGTCAATTAACTCAAACTCAAACTATTTCAGTATATATAATTCAATTTCATTAATATCATTAATCGTTGTCGAAATCTATATATATATAAAAGCAGAACATTCTGCCAAAAATAACTGCAATAAATGTCTCATTTATTAAATATTTCCATTTTAAGAAATCATTAATAACTTTCATTTTACATTTATTAATAAAAAAATATTAATATTTAAGACATTTAATGTTATATTTATTGTATAGAAATTCAAAACAATAAATAAATGAATAAATAAACAAATCTTTCTATATATTTATATACTATAATAATAGAGGAAAAATTGGAGATATTTACAAAAATATCATTTTTTAAGAAAAAGTGTCACATCAATAATTTTTTTATTTTGTATTTTTATTATTTCATTCATCCAATTTATAATATAAATATTGTATCAATTTATTTTTATTTTATTAATATTAATTAAATTAATTTTTATTGAATAATTCCTTATAATATTAACAATAGATTGTTCAAACAATAATTTCAATAATAAATATTAGGCAGAAACGTATATGAGTTTGACACACAAATCTAAATCCATACATCAGGGTTGATCTGGTCAAAACGCAAAAAAAAAAAAAAAAAAAAACACTCCCACTCGCATTTCACGAGTCCGCACGCGCCTGATACTCGCGCTCAAGCCTACTCAAACTCGCTCCAATAGACATACCTTTATGTATAGTTAGATGGGTTAAATTCAATTTTAATTCATTTTAAAAGTCAATGTCCAATTTTCGTCCACCATGAATGCGATTTTCAATTTTAGTCAAATTAAGCCAAAAATCGTCACTATTTGGTCCATTTTTGTCCACCATAGAAGTGGTTTTCAATTTTCAGTTTTCAATTTTAGTCCAATTAAGCCAAAAATGGACGAAATAGTGACGATTTTTGGCTTAATTAGACTAAAATTGAAAATCGCTTTCATGGTGGACGAAAATTGGACATTGACTTTTTAAATTGACTAAAATTGAATTTTTCCCATAGTTAGATCTACCTTATGTAGGTAGATTTAACATAACACAAACGTATGTCTAACCATACTTAAAGGTATGTCTAATACAACGTAATTGTACATGTGTCAACCCTAAGGTTTTTTTTTTTTTTTAAGTTTAAGGTATAAAATTGGGCAGAATGGTAGGTTTAACAAAACGTAAAGATATGTCTAACATAACGTAGTGGTAAGTGCCAAAATTCAAAAAACCAAGCGTAAAAAAGAAAATGTATGAAATATGAGCAGATATGTAGATTAACATAACGTAAAGATATGTCTAAGATAATGTAGATGTAGTTCTAACATACCCTATTGGTAGGTGCAAAAATTAAAAAAATATGCGGGAAAAAAAAGAGAGAGAAAGAGAAGCGGGTCCCTTGACCCAAATCCATGCACCCGTTTCATACGAGACTTACTCTAAATATTAATTTGTTTAGGAATAATTCGATATCATATGTAATATCAATATAATTAATAGATAAGTGTAACACTATTAAAGATGTGTGTATATACATATATGTATATGGATAATATGTATTTAGTGTAAAAATTATATGTCATCCTACGTATTTTTTAAATTAATATTTGTAAGTATCCCGTCAAATTTTTTTTTTCATTTTTTACTATTTAATCCTTTTGATTTAATAATATAAATGATGTATCGGTTTATTCTCATTTTACTGATCTTAATTAAATTAATTTTGAATAATTTTTTAAATACCAACAATTGATATCCAAACAATAATTTCAATAATAAATATTAATTTGCATGGGTATAATTTATATCATATTTAATATAGATTAATAAATAAGTATAACATTATTTAAAATGTGTGTATATACACATATATGTATATAATATGTCTGTAGTCTGAATTATATGACATCCTAAATATTTTTTTAAATTATAAATATCTCATAATAAAATTTTCATTTTTTATTTTACACTTAGGACTTCGTATATTTTTATATGAGAGTGCACGTTTTGAATTTAGATGGCTCAGCTGATTATTTAAATTATATGTTTAGTTTCTAATTATTATATTGTCATCATCATGATCACTACTACTACATTTCGATTTTGTATTAAGCTTAAATTGTAATGATCAATGTCGTGTTATATCAATTTATTTATGTGATACTTACAACAAAATAAATATCTGTCATCTTCAATGTTAAGCGATATTACTTTTTTTCTAATTCAATTTATTTTAAAATAAAAGGTAGAAAATATATAATTGACAGTAATTGCATCAAGTTCCTATGTAAATTTTTGTTTATGTATATACATATTCACAAACACACATAATTAATTTAAGTAATTGAATTTGATATTTAATTCATATTTTTTAGTTTTTTTAATATATTTAATTTAAGTGACTGACGAAATTTTTTTGTAGCACATATGATAAAAAAAATGTTTCAACTAGAAATGTTGTGTATAAAGTTTTTTAAAAAACTTACAAACTTGCAAGTAAAATTTCCAATTTTGATTTGAAGATCATGATTGATATTTTTATTTTTAATATTAGTCATAGATTAGTGAATTGGATGTGTATAATATCGATATATTGTTGTAAATTGAATTATTTTAAGCAAATTTAGATTCTATTAGTTATTAAATATTATAATGTCTTTTATGTACTAAAATTACTTATACTATATTATCAAATATTTAACAATATTATAATATCACATACCGCGCATAGCGCGGGTGCCAATACTAGTGCTCTATAACCACCAAATATTAATGTATGTTTTTGATGCCAAAACACTCATCTTTTCAAGCCTTAGTCAACCCTCAAATCACTTAACGAATTCAATTCAATTAATTTGGAATGTCTAGTTATGAGTGGCACACCAGCTAACATGATGTCTGAAATACTTCTACCAGCATGCAGAAACAAATTTGCAATGTACTCACACAAATAATTTGCAAAAGAATATTGTGAACATAGTAATTTTGAAGATAATCGCATAAATAAATTTTGGGCCTCGCTTATTTTGGCAACATAAGATTCCAACTTGATGTGATTATTTATAACCATCAATATTCACAAACTTTCGTATTATATTTATTCTTTAATGCAAACAACTTTAAGTTGTGCTGGAGGAATTTAAGCATAAAGCTTTATCACAACAAACAAACAAGATTATCAATATGGGCAAGTAAATAAAAAATTTTATCTTCCTTCAAAAAAGAATTAATATAATTCTTTGACTCTCAGCAGGACTCAATGGGTTTATTTTTTAATTCCCTTTGGATTCAATAATTGAAACCATCAAGCTCAGAGGTTAAGCATCTATATTACTAGCATTGACAGGAAATATATTATAGGTTAAGATTATATCCTACACAACTAACAAAACAACCACAAAAGCAATAAAAACAAACACACGATTTTATAAGTGAGAAACGCTTTCTCCAACACTTAGCAAAATAGAAGAAAAACGAGCTGAACAGCTTTCAGTACATGAGTAGTCTATTATTCAGAATTCCAAGATGTTTAAAGAGCTAGGCCCTCTAAAATTCTCCTTTTTATTTATGTGATAATGGCTTATGCTATAATTCCTCCAGCCTAGCATAAAGTTGATTGCTTCCAAGAAAAATAACTAAAAAGAGGTCGCATGATTGATATATATATATATATATATATATATATATTATTAAATTATGATTGATATATTCTTAAATTGAAAAAAGGATTGCATGATTGATAAATTATTAAAAAAAGAAAAGAAAAGGTCGCATGATTGATATCTTCTTTTCTCTTCTAGCATTTTATCTCCATCAATCAGTGAAGAGTCTTTTCTGGTATGTTTTGGAAGAAAATATACTAAAGGTGAGCAAGAAACAATAGTCATAAAAGCAAGGATCAACAATATTTTGGGGATTTTCTGCATAATCCTTTTACTGATATGAAAGCTAAGTTACATATATAGGAGGAGTTAATTACTTTTTTTACCCAATAACTTTTTGCTACTGGCAATTTTACCCATTATCTTTTCGGGCTGTCGATTTTACCCTCTATGTTTTGAAAATTCGGAAATATTACCCAAATTCGGCCCGATTTCACCTTTTGGGTCGAATTTGGGTAATATTTCCGAATTTTCAAAACATAAAGGTTAAAATTGACAGCCCGAAAAGATAATGGGTAAAATTGCCAGTAGCAAAAAGTTATTGGGTAAAAAAAAGTAATTAACTCTATATAGGAGTATAACCTAGATCACTATTTATATATAAAAGAACAACCTAGTGTCAACTCAAACTATTTCAGTATATATAATTCAATTTCATTAATATCATTAATCGTTGTTGAAATGCTCTATAACCACCAAATATTAATGTATGTTTTCGATGCCAAAACACTCATCTTTTCAAGCCTTAGTCAAACCTCAAATCACTTATTTATATATAAAAGAACAACCTAGTGTCAACTCAAACTCAAACTATTTCAGTATATATAATTCAATTTCATTAATATCATTAATCGTTGTTGAAATGCTCTATAACCACCAAATATTAATATTGTATGTTTTCGATGCCAAAACACTCATCTTTTCAAGCCTTAGTCAAACCTCAAATCACTTAACGAATTCAATTCAATTAATTTGGCCATGTCTAGTTATGAGTGGCACACCAGCTAACATGATATCTGAAATACTTCTACCAGCATGCAGAAACAAATTTGCAATGTACTCACACAAATAATTTGCAAAAGAATATTGTGAACATAGTAATTTTGAAGATAATCGCATAAATAAATTTTGGGCCTCGCTTATTTTGGCAACATAAGATTCCAACTTGATGTGATTATTTATAACCATCAATATTCACAAACTTTCTTATTATATTTATTCTTTAATGCAAACAACTTTAAGTTGTGCTGGAGGAATTTAAGCATAAAGCTCTATCACAACAAATAAACAAGATTATCAATATGGGCGCGCAAGTAATTATAATTTTTTATCTTCCTTCAAAAAAGAAATATAATTCTTTGACTCTCAGCAGGACTCAATGGGTTTATTTTTTAATTCCCTTTGGATTCAATAATTGAAACCATCAAGCTTAGAGGTTAAGCATCTATATTACTAGCATTGCCAGGAAATACATCACCATATATGAATCTATTTTGGCATTACAACCACAAATGGATATCACTAATTACTATTACATTTTTAGCCATATTGTCCTAGTAGTGACTTGCAGCCATATGTTTTGCCTAGCCAAAACAACTACAAACCTTGCCACAGATCAATCCGCCCTTCTTGCCCTTAAAGCAAACGTCGTGTTAGACCGGCCTCATCACATTCTTGCAAAAAATTGGACCGATTCAAGCTCTGTTTGCAGTTGGATTGGCGTCACTTGCGGCTTGCGCCACCACAGAGTGAGTGCACTAAATATTTCAAAGATGGGGCTCTCTGGCACCATTCCACCACATCTGGCAAACCTCTCCTTCCTCGTTTCACTTGACCTTTCGTTCAATCATTTTAATGGAACTGTGCCTGATGAGTTGTCTCTTCTCCATCGTTTGAAGTTCATTTCTCTACGAAATAACAGCCTTTCAGGCTTCATCCCCGTATCCCTCTCTAATTTATCAAATCTGCAATTCCTTGGACTTTCTAACAATGATCTACAAGGAAATATTCCACAAGAGCTGGGAAAACTTCATAGACTGCAATTTCTGGTTATTCAAAACAATCATCTATCGGGTGCTATACCTTCAGCCATATATAATATTTCCACACTGAAAAGAATCGCTTTGACATCAAATGAATTGAGTGGCAGTTTGAATAGTGACATGTGCAGTAATCTTCCTTTTCTTGAAGGGATTCACCTTTCTTTCAATCAGCTGAGTGGCCAAATTCCATCAAATGTATCTGGATGTTCACAACTTCAAATTTTATCACTCTCTTACAACTTCTTTAGTGGGCAAATACCAGCAGAAATTGGAAACTTAGTTTCGCTTCGGGGGTTATATCTTGGCTACAACAATTTAAAAGGTACAGATCATATTTTACTTCAGAGGCCAAATTTACATGTAATCCTCTTTTTCTCTTTGACATGCACTCTTCATTACGTTTTAGTGTTTATTATCTTTTTTACTCAATAACTTATAACATCATGCAATTCTGATTATTAATTTTTTGGGTTGATAATTTTAACTTTTAAATTTTAGGTTTGAAATTTAGGCCAATTTCAATTTGAAAGTCAAATAAGGCTCAAATTGCTAATTTCGGCTATTCGGCCCATTTAATGATTTTTACTAAATTAGCATTAAAAGTAATACAGGAATACTAACAAAAATAAAACAAAGGTAAAAATAAATTAAAATTAAAGGGTAAATTATCCGCCCGAAATCAGCAAATTAGATTGAATTGTTTGAAATTCTCCCAATTTGAGCCCAAATTAACCTTGCGGTCTGGCTTAAATAGTTTGAATTTCATTCTCCGTAAATTACTTGTTAAGAAAAATAATACACTTGTACGTTTTAATTCAAATTTTTATTATTTTTGGCAGGTGTTATACCAGGAGAGATTGGCAATCTTCATAACCTAGTTATATTTAGCACTACAAAGAACCAGATTAGTGGGAACCTTTCAAAAGATATTTGGAATCTTACAATGATCGAAACCTTCGATCTCTCTTACAACAACTTAAAAGGTGGGTATTTACAATTCATTATTATGTTTAAAGAGATCTAAGTACTGCTTATTGTTGAAAACTTACTAATAGGAAAAGGATTTCACTATTAAGAATAGAAGTGATTTGATTAAAATTAAGAATTTAACTACAAAGGTTTTAATAAATATTATATAAAAAAATCAAAAAATTTCCATTTGTAATGATCTGTTTTTATTTCAGTGCTACATTATTTTAATCATGATCTAACTGCAATGCCTTTATAGTTATGATAGAGAAAACGTTTTGTTGCCTTGATAAAAATGAAAAGAAGTTGTTTTGATATCTTCCAATTCTTAGCAGGCGTTGTACCGAAAGAAATTGGGAATCTTACAAAGATAAAAGTGTTGTATCTCCAGTACAACAATTTCACAGGTGAATGGTAGATTAAAAGTACAACTAGTTTCTTTATATTTATATACTTACTTGTTATATTTGTGGCAGGTGTTTTACCTAAAGAAATTGGCCAACTTTACCAGCTGCAACACTTAGTATTAGAAGCTAACAACTTCATTGGTTTGAGTCCATCTGAGATCTTCAATCTCTCAACTCTTGTAAGTATTTCACTTGTTGTGAATGGTCTATCGGGTAGTCTTCCAACCAATTTGTGTTATTCGTTACCCGTTCTTGATGAACTGCTCCTCTCTGAAAATTACCTGAGTGGATCAATACCAGACTCCATTTCAAATTGTTCGAAACTCAGAAAACTTGGACTATCTCAAAACGATTTTACAGGTTTTGTACCTCACTTTCTTGGAAACCTAAGATACCTCCAATCTGTTTTGCTGTTTCAAAATCATCTAAGGATGGAACCATCTTCTTCAGAATTGAGCTTCATTACTTCATTAGCAAACTGCCCATCTTTGAAATACTTAGCGATTGCTAATAATCCTCTCCATGGTGTCATTCCTGATTCCATTGGGAATTTATCATCCTCTCTTGAAAAATTCTTTGCTTACGATTGCAACATTAAGGGTAGCATTCCTGCTAATATTGGCAATTTAAGCAACTTGGTCACACTTTCCCTGTACAATAATGAGTTGTCTGGCTATATTCCTCATACTGTCAAACATTTGCATAAGCTTCAATCATTATCTCTAAATGAGAACAATCTGGGAGGTCCAATTCCACAAGGTCTGTGTGATTTACACAGCTTATATCTCTTGGATTTAACCCAAAATCAAATAGCAGGTCCAATTCCTAAATGTCTAGGAAATGTCTCCTCTATACGACTTCTGAGTCTCGCTTCCAACATGCTAACTTCCAGCATACCATCAAGCTTATGGATCCTCAAAGATTTGTTAGTGCTAAAATTGTTCAATAATTCCTTGAGTGGAATTTTACCTCAAGAGATAGGTAATTTATTGGTGGTAAACAATATGGATATATCGATGAATCAGATGTCAGGGTCTATCCCAACCACCATTGGAAAGTTACAAAATTTGATTAAACTATCTTTGGCACATAATAGACTTGAAGGTACCATTCCTGTGTCCGTGGGGAGCATGGTTAACTTGGAAACGCTCGACTTTTCTTACAATAATCTTTCTGGTGCAATCCCAAAGTCCATTGAAAACCTTCAACACCTTGTCTCTTTCAATGTCTCTTTCAACGCTCTAAGTGGAGAAATTCCTACCGGTGGTCCTTTCAGAAACTTCACTGAGGAGTCTTTTAAGGCTAATAAAGCATTTTGTGGAATCCAGAGGTTTCATGTCCCTCTTTGTCATGTTGATTCCAATCACAGATCAAGGAAAAGGAATAATGTGAAATTTGCTCTGTTTATTCTTGCTGGAGTGATTGCATTAATCACTGTTGTCTCATTGGCCTTTATATTTATAAGATACAGAGGAAAAGATAGGGCTGGTATAAGAATTGATGAGCAAGCGCCTATTTTGTTGGAAAGAATTTCCTATTACGAAATCATGCAAGCAACTGAACAGTTCAACGAAAGCAATTTAATAGGTTCTGGGAGTTTTGGTTCTGTTTATAGAGGGATTCTCAAAGATGGGAAGGTTATCGCAGTGAAGGTGTTTAATATGCAAAATGAATCTAGTTTCCGGAGTTTTGACGTGGAGTGTGAAGTACTACATAACATTCATCATAGAAATCTTACCAAAGTCATAAGCAGTTGCTCCAATAAAGATTTTCGTGCATTGGTACTTGAATATATGTCCAATGGGAACCTTGATAAATGGTTGTATTCTCACAACCATCGCTTGGATATGATGCAAAGATTGAATATAATGATTGATGTTGCATGTGCATTAGAATATCTTCATCATGGCTATTCAACATCAATTGTTCATTGCGACTTGAAGCCTAGCAATGTTTTGTTAGACGAAGATATGATCGGTCATGTATGTGATTTCGGGATTGCAAGACTTTTGGGCAATGAGGAGAGCATTGTGCTAACCAACACTCTAGCAACATTCGGTTACATTGCTCCAGGTTCAATATTTTTCTTCTACATTCCATGATCTCTAATATAATGGTATCATCTTGCATTAAGTTTTTATTTAATTTAACCAGAGTACGGCTTGGAAGGACAAGTTTCGAGAAGGTGTGATGTTTATAGTTATGGTGTGATGCTGATAGAGACTTTTACAAGGAAAAGACCAAGTGATGATATGTTCAATGGTGATTTGAGCTTAAAGAGTTGGGTTCAAAACTCACTTCCACACGAGATTATGGATGCCAACTTATTCATCAATGTTGATGATCAACATAGTAGCAACATCGTGCAATGTGTATCATCCATTATGGAGTTGGCTTTGAATTGTTGTGCAGAATCACCAAGTGATCGGATAAACATGAAAGAAGCTCTAGCACGGCTGCAGAAAATCAAATCTCGATATTCCCAATAATCATTTAATTGAATATGCTTCACGATTGTTGTTCTGTTGAAATGATACTTGAAAGTAGACAGGAATGTTGTACAGAATATCTCAACAAATGTAAGAGTACTTGACTCCTTTTTGAGTCTTCTTCTGAAACGCAGTCTTCATCCTCCAACAATTTATGATATTCCATGATTTACACTTATCCACTCTTCCACTATTTATATGATTTACACCTATAAATAGTCACACTTGTAGTGTTTTGGCAATTATGATTGGAAATCAAACAATAAAATCTCTTTCAAGTCTTTTGACTTGTTTTTTCGTTTTTGTTTTTTGTTTTCCAATCTCTTTGTATGAGCCTAAAGAGTGAGAGTATATTTGAATGTATCACATGATATGCACAACGTTGAAATGAAGAATCCACAAGTAAAGAACTGATATTGCACAAAAATACAACACTGTTAATATAGGGAATGATTGTTATTTTACTTTCTATCTATATGTAAGAATCCACAAGTAAAGAACTGAAATTGCACAAAAATACAACAGTGTGTTAATATCTATATCCCACACCACCTAGGGTGTCATATATACGAAGAGTTTTAACCATCAAGTGAGCAACCATCCTAAAATCAATTAATTGGTGATAGGAGAAGTAGATCACTAGGCTTATAAGGGACTCTCTCTTCAAGTATTTTATCAATGTGGGACAACTCACATGTGAACATTTATCATTTAATTCTTCAATATTCTAACACTATAGCAAATGTCTATTTTTAGCAATGGAAAGAACTCATTTTTCGTCCATTTCAAAGCCACTGTCCGTTTATTAGTCCTCTAAAAATGCACTTTTCAATTTTGATCTTGTAATTTTCAATTCGTCCAATTTTGGTCCTTTTTGCGGATTTTCAATTTTTTGGTCACATTCCGACGAGTACACTACACTCGCCCTCAATCTATAGCCGGGAAATAAAAAATCTAATGAAAAAGAATCAAAATTGGATAATTTTTCAAGTATAGGATCAAATCAAAAAGTGCATTTTTAGAGGACTAAAAACGGACTGTGAGAGAAATAAAAATGAGTTTTTCCCCTTAAATGTATTAGAATGACTCAGTTATATACTGTTTTAATTCATTCACATCTGCGAGGGGAAAAACATTCAAATTGTTCCATATATAGTCATTCGATTAGCCATTGCCAATATAATTAATCAGCATTAGACTAAACGACACACTAAAGAACTTCTTTTACGCAACATACATGCAAGGATTAAAGATGATCGATCGGTTCAATCAGAGAAAAATAAATTGTTGCAATGCAGTTTCTCACATGAGTAGTCTATTATTTTGGAATTAATTCCAAGATGTTTCACAATGGAATAAAGAAGAAGTAATTGAGAAAAGCATAATTGATATTGACGTAGTATTTGGCCATATCTTTAGACATTAAAAAGACTTTTGAGAGTCAAAAAATTATATTTCTTTTTGGGAAGATGGTAGATAACAGCTAGGCCCTCTAAAATTCTCATTTTATTTTCTATGATAAAGATGTATGCTTTAGGGTATGTTTGGGAGAGGTTTTAGTGGGTTTGGGGAAAACCTAACTTTGAAATCCTGGATTTTGTAGTAAAGGTGAACAGTGAAAATGTATGTTTGTTTGAGAATTTAGTAGGTAGGATTATATTGTATATGTCAAATCAAATAGGAAAAAGTTGGTTGATATTATATTTTATTGTAAAAAGTTGGGTTGATATGATATTTTATTATGAAAAAGTGTATTTTGTAATGATTGAATGATTAAATATAGGTAGTAATGATTATGTTAGGATTTTGTAATCCAAATTTCAATTTGAAAACAAACATATTTTCGGATTTTGAAATACAAAATCCTGCCATCGGAAACCCGTTCCAAACATACCCTTAATTCCTCCAGCCCACATAAAGTTGTTTACTTCCAAAAAAAACCATTTAAAAAAGGTTGCATGATTGATATATTATTTTCTCTTCTAATTCTTTATTTTCACCTTCATATATCAATCAATATTAATGAAGACTCTTTTCTGGTATGTTACACGTTTGGTGTTATTCAACTTCTTTTTTTGCGAGAAGCAACTCATTTTCTCCTCAATGCAAAAAATGGAATACTCTTGAATTCATAAATTTATAGGACTAAAATTATTAAGGATCCACACTCAAATGCAGGAAAGAGCATGTAACAAGAAAGAGCATGTACACCCTTTCACCAATATTAAGAAATGCACATGTTACTATTAATAGAGTTTTTTTATTTTTCATTATCCAATAACTTATTTGGTCATCAGACAGTTCCAATATTCATTAACTTTTCGAGTTGGTTATGTAATCCTTAAACATTAAAAAAATAAAACTAAAAGAATTTTAATGATATACAAATAGTTTGAAAAGAAAGTTTTTATTTTCCATTTTTATTAATACCTTTTTTTACATAACATTTTTGAGTGGAAAAGTGGTATATTTATGATTTTGTCAAATTCTTTACTTTTATATTAGTATAGATAATATATTGTATCACATCTTTTTTTTTTTCTACGAAATTTTTCTGTAAATAATTTTGATAAAAAGAAAAAGAAAAGAGAATAATTGTGTAACTATAAAAAGTTTCAGGTACCAATGCCATCTTCCACCCGTCCTTATTTCCATCATTTCAGATGATTTGTCATTATCATTGATAATTCACACCTCCATTGTTGGGAACTTATCTTCACTTCACACACTCTATGCCACACATTCCAAACTTTGTTAATTGCATATATATGAATGAATGTATTCTGGCAGTAAAAATTAACTTCAAATGTGCTTTAGACTAAAAATATTAAACAGAAGTGATTTTGATCTTCTTGTTTAGATTGTACACACCACTAAGTAAATAGATTATGATATAAACAAGTACCTTTTCTTTATTGAAAAATTGAACATTTGATCCAAATTCAACCCGAACTGACACCCTATAATGTCTGGAAACTCGAAAAGTTATTGGACAAAGAATTGATAAGTTATTGGGTAAAATTGACACAACAGATAAGTTACTAAGCAAAAATAGCTTGTGAAAACTAGGTGCACGTGCTAATGACATGCGAGTTTAGCCTGATTTGGCTGATCGGGCTGAATTTCCAAATTTTCAGAAAATAAATGGTAAAATCGACAATTTGAAAAAATAATGAGTAAAATTGTCAGAACCGAAGGTTAGTGGGCTACAAAAATAATTAATTCATAAATAACTAATTATTCTTAGCATGCGTTCTACCGAAAGAAATTGGAAATCTTACTAATATAAAATTATTGAATCTCCACGACAACTTCACATGAGGTATTCATGATAGATTCATAGTACACATGAATGCTACAACTTTTCAGATGATTTGTCTCTAACATTAATAATTCACACCTCCATTATTGGGGACTTATCTTCACTTCACACGTTCTATGCCACCAATTGCAAACTCCCTTAATTGCATATATAAGCTTTAGAGGTGAAGCATATGAACGAATGTATTTCTGGCAATAATAGACCATAAATGGAGATCACTAATTACTATTTCATACTTGCCAATGTTGTCCTAATAGTTACCTGCAGCCAAATGTTTTACATAGCTGAAGCAACGGCAAATCTTGCCACAGATCAATCTGCCCTTCTTGCCCTCAAAGCAAACGTCGCCTTAGACCCTCGTCACATTCTTGCAAGAAATTGGACCGATTCAAGCTCCGTTTGCAGTTGGATTGGCGTCACTTGCAGCTTGCGCCACCACAGAGTGAGTGCACTAAACATTTCAAACATGGGGCTCTCCGGCACCATTCCAACACATCTAGCAAACCTCTCCTTCCTCGTTTCACTCGACCTTTCCTTCAATCATTTTAATGGCACTGTGCCTAATGAGCTGTCTCTTCTGCATCGTTTGAAGTTCATTTCTCTACGAAATAACAGCCTTTCAGGCTTCATCCCCGTATCCCTCTCTAATTTATCAAATCTGCAATTCCTTGAACTTTCTTACAATGATCTACGAGGAAAAATTCCAGAGGAGCTGGGAAGACTTGGTAGCCTGCAGATTCTGTCTATGCAATTCAATCATCTATCGGGTGCTATACCTTCAGCCATATATAATATTTCCACACTGAAAATAATCGCTTTGTCATTTAATGATTTGAGTGGCAGCTTACCCAGTGAATTGTGCAGCAATCTTCCACTTCTTGAAGGGTTATATCTTTCTAAAAATCAGCTGAGTGGCCAAATTCCATCAAATATATCCCAATGTTCACAACTTCGAATTCTATCACTGTCTTACAACTCCTTCAGTGGACACATACCAGTAGAAATCGGAAACTTAGTATTGCTTCGAGTGTTATATCTTGGGTACAACAATTTAAATGGTACGGATCAAATTGCACTCTGAATATATATATACACACATATATATTTGATGGGGCGAGTATTTTCTTTGATGTTCTTTATTATGTATTTTATTTCAAAATTTTATAAATTCTGGCAGGTGTTATACCAGGAGAGGTTGCAAATATATGGAATCTTTCAATGATTGAAACCTTGGATCTCTCGCACAACAACTTACGAGGTGGGTGTTTGTAATTAATATCGTCATGTCGGATTTTTCGACTGTCACGTTAGTAATTTTGAAAGTTCCGGCAAAAAAAGTAGTAAATTTTGAAAAATATAGAGGATCAGAATTGGAAAACAGATACTTAATAGTAAAAAATTGGAACGTGTCTTACATACGGAATCAAAATTTAGAATTATATCAATTGTTGGTCATTAATTCTAACGAAAAAATACAATTGGAATGTTCCTTTGGACATTTTTTTCCGTCGAAATTCCTTTGGAATTTGAGTGATTTGTAGTAATATATCCATGAACGTACGTATTACTAACTTGTCAATGAGTTATATCACTAAGAAACTAATGTGCATGTCTTCTGTTAAGTTTAGTTGTTTTTAATGAGTTAACACGAATACCATAGTTCTAAGCTGTAACATTGTCTTCGCCGAAAATTTCCTTCATTTATAAAGATTATATGTTTAAATATGAATTACAAAAATAAGGTACAAAATTAAAAAATAATAAGCAAGTTGTTTAAAAACGTCAGTCTATTTAACAAAATAGGTTGTTTTGGGATTATAGCAGTAAAAGTGATCAACTTCAAATGTGCTTTTGACTAAAAATATGAAAAGCAGTGATTTTGATCTTCTTATTTAGATTGTACACTACACACCTCCAAGTAAATAAATAAATTATGATATAAACAACTAGCTTGCTCCTTCATATACACTTTCTTAATTTATGAATAACTACTTATTACTAGCAGGTGTTCTACCGAAAGCAATTGGAAATCTTACAAATATTAAACATTTAGTTCTCAGCGACAACAACTTCACAGGTATTATATATAGAATGACAATACAACTATCTATCTTTAATTTGCAATACTTACTTTTCTTTTTCACAGGTGTTATACCCAATGGAATTGGCCAACTATACCAGATAGAGCATTTAGAATTACCGGTTAACAATTTCATTGGTTTGATTCCATCCCAGATCTTTAATATCTCAACTCTTCTATTTCTTTCACTCACTATGAATGGTCTATCGGGTAAGCTTCCAACCAATTTGTGCTACGGGTTACCCCTTCTTCAAACACTTTACCTCTCTAGAAATTACTTGAGTGGAGAAATACCCGACTCCATTTCAAATTGTACCAAACTTTCGAATCTCGGACTATCTGAAAACGATTTTACTGGTTTTGTACCTCACTTTTTTGGAAACCTAAGACTACTCGAAAAAGCTTATCTGGATAACAACCATCTTAGGATGGAACCAGCTTCTTCAGAATTGAGCTTCGTTACTTCATTAGCAAATTGCCCAGCTTTAGATTGTTTTTCGATTAGTGATAATCCTCTCCATGGTATCATTCCAGTTTCCATTGGGAATTTATCATCCTCTTTCCAACAATTCTATGCTGACAATTGCAACATTAAGGGTCGCATTCCTGCTAGTATTGGCAATTTAAGCAGCTTGGTCACACTTTCCCTGTACAATAATGAATTGTCTGGCTATATTCCTCATACTGTCAAACATTTGCATAAGCTTCAATCATTATCTCTAAATGAGAACAATCTGGGAGGTCCAATTCCACAAGGACTGTGTGATTTACAAAACTTATTTCTGCTAGATTTAGGTGAAAATCAGTTAGCAGGTCCAATACCAGAATGTTTAGGGAATGTCTCTTCCTTAAGAAATGTGTATCTAGCTTCCAATACACTGACTTCTAGCATACCATCAAGCTTGTGGCACCTCAAAGATTTGTTAGTGCTAAAATTGTTCAATAATTCCTTGAGTGGAATTTTACCTCAAGAGATAGGTAATTTATTGGTGGTAAACGATTTGGATATATCTATGAATCAGATGTCAGGGTCTATCCCAACCACCATTGGAAAGTTACAAAATTTGATTAAACTATCTTTGGCACATAATAGACTTGAAGGTACCATTCCTGTGTCCGTGGGGAGCATGGTTAACTTGGAAACGCTAGACTTTTCTTACAATAATCTTTCTGGTGCAATCCCAAAGTCCATTGAAAACCTTCAACACCTTGTCTCTTTCAATGTCTCTTTCAACGCTCTAAGTGGAGAAATTCCTACCGGTGGTCCTTTCAGAAACTTCACAGTGGAGTCTTTTAAGGCTAATAAAGCATTTTGTGGAATCCAGAGGTTTCATGTCCCTCTTTGTCACGTTGATTCCAATCACAGATCAAGGAAAAGGAATGTGAAATTTGCTCTGTTTATTCTTGCTGGAGTGATTGCATTAATCACTGTTGTCTCATTGGCTTTTATCTTTATAAGATACAGAGGAAAAGATAGGGCTGGTATAAGAATTGATGAGCAAGCGCCTATTTTGTTGGAAAGAATTCCCTATTACGAAATCATGCAAGCAACTGAAGAGTTCAACGAAAGCAATCTAATAGGTTCTGGGAGTTTTGGTTCTGTTTATAGAGGGACTCTTAGAGATGGAAAAATTATCGCAGTGAAGGTGTTTAATATGCAAAATGAAGCTAGTTTCCGGAGTTTTGACGTGGAGTGTGAAGTACTACGTAACATTCATCATAGAAATCTTACCAAAGTCATAAGCAGTTGCTCCAATGAAGATTTCCGTGCATTAGTACTTGAATATATGTCCAATGGAAACCTTGAAAAATGGTTGTATTCCCACAACTATTTCTTGGATATGGTGCAAAGATTGAATATAATGATTGACGTTGCATCTGCATTAGAGTATCTTCATCATGGCTATTCAACACCCATTGTTCATTGTGACTTGAAGCCCAGTAATGTTTTGTTGGATGAAGAGATGATTGGCCATGTATGTGATTTCGGGATATCAAGACTTCTGAGCAACGAGGAGAGTGTTGTGCTAACCAACACCCTAGCAACATTCGGTTACATTGCTCCAGGTTCAAATTTTTTTATTCTACATATAAATTACTTTTTCATGATCTTTAATTTAGTCATATGTTATTGCATCATGATATTTGTTATATCCAGAGTATGGTTTGGAAGGGAAAGTTTCGAAAAGATGTGATGTTTATAGTTATGGTGTGATGTTGATGGAGACATTTACAAGAAAAAGACCAAGTGATGACATGTTCGTCGGAGATTTGAGCTTAAAGAGTTGGATTCAAAACTCACTTCCAGGATCCTTGCATGAGGTCATAGATGCCAACTTATTCATCAATCTTGATCAACAACATGGTGGCAACATGGTGCCATGTGTATCGTCCATCTTGGAGTTGGCTTTGAAGTGTTGTTCAGAATCACCAAGTGATAGGATAAACATTAAAGAAGCTCTAACACAGCTGCTGAAAATCAAATCTCGATTTCTGAGGTAGACCTGAAATACTAAGGCTAACGTGTGAATATAACCATTTTATTGAAGCCCAGTAATGTGTTGTTAGACGAAGAGATCATGAGTGGCCATGATGTATATATGTGATTTCGAGATATCAAGTCTTTTGGGCAACGTGCATTGCCCAGTTTGTTCTATAACATTTAGTAATTTCAATATTTTTCCATAATATAATGTAATGCTATACTATCTTACATTTTTTATACATGTCCAACGTAAAATATTTTTATTGATCTAATATAAGTAAGATTTTAAAAGATGAATAAATAAAACGAAGGTTGTAGTTTCTATATAAAATAAAAAAACTTTGGCAGTTTATAATTGCATGATTAAATGTTAACTTATATAGCATTGAAATTTAAAAATATTATTTTTGCTTGTAAATTTTAAAAATATTTAAACAATCTAAAATCACAGATAATGATGCGATACCGTGATTGCTAATATGGACTTTTCAATTCTACCTTTCATGTAAGCAGAAAATTATATTTTGAGTAAAATCATACATACAAAATTGAAAAAATGAAAACTTAGATAACAAAAATTAAAATACATAAATTGTTGGTAGAAATGTGGACAATACCTAAGTTACAGGATAAAAATTTATTTTCTATACACTGAATTGGGTCTCATGGAAATTGAGGCCATTCAATATGATTTATTGATGAATTTAGTAAATTGATGGATTAATTGGTTAAAAAATCAATAATCAAGAGAATAACTCAAAATTTATAATTATGAGACTGTCCAAAGAATCTAATTTCATAAAATGGGCAAACGCAAAATTATTAATGCATTGGGGAGAAAAAAAAATTCTTCTTTTCTTTCTTTCTATAAAAAAAAATGAAATTGGTTTTACACGTATGCATTGGGGAGAAAAAGAGTCGATTTTTTTTCAAAGAATGACGTTGGACAACACCAAATGTGTAACATACCTAAAAGGGGTCTTCATTGTTTTATGATCGAGGATAAAAAGTTAAAGAGAAAAGAATATATATATATATATATATATATATATATATATATATCAGATAACCTTTGAACATTTAGAAAAAAAGAATATTCTCTTTAATGTTAAGTTGCTAACAACTGGCTGATCAATAGTGTTTCAAAAAAAAATGTTGATTGTGAAGAAAAACGACTTCTATAACACACAACACTCAAACCACAACAGTTTTCCCAAAAAACCCTAAAACTACAAACTTTGATCTACAAAATGCGAACAGAAAATAGAAACAACACACAAGATTTTAGGGTGGTTCAGCTCGTCACATCGGCCTACATCCACCATGAAAGGATTGAACGGATTTCACTAAGAAACGAGAGAGAATTCGAAATTACAATCAAAATCCCCAAATATTAGGGTTTATCAACTCTTAAGAACCCTAATTTCCTAATCTCACTCAAAACGTAAAATTGCAAAGTAAGATTACAACTAGTTATACCCTATATATACTAATCAAAAGCCCTCTGTCAATTTAACTGAAATCACAACCGAATTGGACGAATTTAGCTTCAAAAATCCGAATCTGTGCTGCGTGCCCTAGTTGTTGCAACTACCCAACCAACTTGGACCGACCGTTAGGGTTGATCTTCCAGCGCCCGGTTCGACCGCCTCCAGACCGATTCTTGACCCGGTTTTTCCGGTTCTTGAATCCTTGATTTATTTCCGAGCTGACACTCCACAATTCTCTACCTCAGCTGGTGAAATCAATCCGAATCCTTCCATAAGCTTAACACTTGTTCAAACTTGATTTGCTGCATAGGTTTTCACCTGAATTTGATCCCTGCAAAACTCAAATTTCGATCTTGGAAGTATTTTAGTTAGCATATCAGAAGGATTCTCCTCAGTTGCTATTTTCTTAGCTTCTACTTCCCCTTTATCTATCAAATTTCTAACAAAATGTAATTTGATATCAATGTGTTTACATCTACTATGGAACATTTGATGCTTAGCTAAATGCAATGCACTTTGGTTATCAAAGTAGATAGAAACCCTTCCCTGCTTTACCCTTAATTCCTTTAGAATTCCTTTGAGCCACATAGACTCCTTGACAGCCTCGGCCATGGCAACAAATTCTGCTTCTGTGGTAGACAAAGCCACCGTCGATTGTTGCATTGCCTTCCAGCTTATTGCTGTTCCAAATAGCCTGAATACATAGCCTGTGGTTGACCTCCTTGTGTCTGGATTTCCTGCAAAATCAGAGTCTACAAAACCTTCCAAAGGATTAGAATGGAGATGGTTAGTATGCTAATAGAACATTAATCCCAGATTTGATGTTCCTTGTAAGTATCTTAGCATCCATTTGATTGCTTCCCAATGAGGTTTACCTGGATCTGTCATGAACCTACTTACTCTACTCATAGCATAGGCTATATCAGGTCTACTACAAACCATGGCATACATCATACTTCCTACTGCATTTGCATAAAGAACCTCAGCCATCAATTTCCTTTCAGCTTCAGTTTGTGGCTTCTCATCTGCAGTTAGCTTAAACTGAGTTCCCAATGGAGTAGTGACTGACTTGGATTCATGCATAAAGAATCTCTTAAGCACTTTCTTTATGTAATCAGTTTGATACAGAAAAATCAGTCCTTTTCCTCTATCTCTTCTAATGTCCATGCCTAACATTCTCCTAGCATCACCAAGATCCTTCATTTCAAACTGGTCTTTCAGTTTATCCTTGATGATCTGTATCCTTTTCATACTCTTGCTAGCTATTAGCATGTCATCTACATAGATTAGAAGATAAGCTAACACTCCATTGTTCTCTTTCTGCAAGTAAACACAGCGATCATGATTGCATCTTTCCAGGCCAATGCTCATCATCACACTGTCAAATCTCTTATACCACTGTCTAGGACTTTGTTTTAGTCCATATAGTGATCTTTTTAGTAAACACACCTTGTTCTCTTCTCCTGACTTCTTATATCCTTCAGGTTGGGCCATGTACAAAGTTTCATTTAAATTTCCATGTAAGAAGGCAATCTTAACATCTAGTTGCTGCAACTCCATGTCTTCTTGCACTACCAAGGCTAGTAAGATCCTTATTGATACATGCTTCACTACTGGAGAGAATATCTCATGGTAATCGATTCCTTCTCTCTGAGTAAAGCCCTTAGCTACCAGTCTTGCTTTAAACCTCACTTGTTCCTTCCCAGCAATCTTCCTCTTGAAGATCCATTTGCAGCCTATTAGCTTCTGTCCTGCTGGTCTTTCAACAAGGGTCCAGGTCTGATTCTTTTCAAGGGACATGATTTCCTCATTCATAGCTTGAGCCTATTTCTCACTATCTTTAGACCTCATTGCTGCTTGATATGAGTTTGGTTCCTCATACTCTATTTCCTCAGCAACACACAGAGCATAGTTGGCTATATCTGCCTCACCATATCTTGATGGAGGATTTATGATTCTTCTTTGTCTGTCTCTGGCCAAATGATAGGTAGTGAGATCCTCAGGCTCATCCAGCTACTCATGATGATTACCAATAGCTTGATCATCATCTGAATCAGTGGAGCTTGATCCATCTCTCTGATTCTCAGCCTGAGACTCTCCTTGCAGCTCCACCTGAATTCCTGATTCCTCATTCTTAGTTTCTGAGTTTTGTGTCCCTTCAGTTTCAGCATCATGTGACTTCTCTTTGTACCCCATCACTCCTTCCTTAAACACCACATCTCTGCTAATGAAGCACCTTGGAGTCCCATTTTCTAAACTCCACATCTTATATCCTTTTACTCCATTTGGATAGCCAATAAAGATGCACTTTATAGCTCTTGATTCCAGCTTATCTTGCTTAGTGTGAGCATAAGCTAGACACCCAAAAACCTTTAGAAAAGAATAGTTAGGAGTCTTAGAATATCATACCTCATTAGGAGACTTGAATTGGGCTGAAGATGATGGGCTTCTATTGATAAGAAATGCTGCTGTTGAAACAGCTTCACCCCAGAATGATTTGGGCAATCCAGCATCTAGGAGTAAGCATCTCACCCTCTCCAAAAGCGTTCTATTCATGCGTTCAGCTACTCCATTTTGCTGTGGAGTAGCTACTACAGTCTTGTGCCTTGAAATGCCTTTCTCCCTGCAATAGCTTAGGAACTCTTCTGACAAAAACTCTAATCCATTATATGTCCTGAGATGTTTGAGCTTCTTACCAGTGAGATTCTCTTGTTGTGTTAGTCACTCTTTGAATTTTGAAAAGACCTCAGACTTATGTTTAAGAACATACACCCACACCTTCCTACTGTAATCATCTATAAATGTTATAAAATATTTTCCTCCTCCATGTGTTTCTACTCTAGATGGACCCCAAACATCTGAGTGCACATAGTCAAGTATACTTACAGTGGTGTGTTTACCTTTTGGAAATTGTGATTTGGTGAGCTTCCCTTGGATGCATTGCTCACACTCTTGTGTTCTTCCAGGATTTGAGATAGGAATTAGCTTCTGCCTTGAGAGTTCGGCTAAGCCTTTATCTCCTATGTGGCCTAACCTCTTATGCCAAAGGTTAGTTTGATCTTCATTTGCAGCAGGTGATGCCCCTCCTTCCACTGTGGTTCCTTTGAGAATGTAGAGGCCATTTGACTTTATTCCTTTCATCACCACCATTCCAGCTTTGGTAACTTGTATCTCCCCACTTTGAGTCTTAAACTCACAGCCTGTAGCATTAAGAACACCAAGAGATATTAGATTTCTTTTGAGTTTAGGAATGTACCTCACATTTGTCAAGGTCCTGATCCTCCCATCATGCAGCTTGAGTTTGATGGTTCCTACTCCCATCACCTGACATGAATGATCATCTCCCAGTAGCACTGAGCCTCCTTAATGTAATTTTAGTTCACTAAACCAGTTCTTAATCGGGCACATGTGGAAAGAACATCCTGAATCAAGCACCCAATCTCCTTTCATATCAGAACTGACAATACATAGCATATCGGCGCTATCATATTGTTCTTGGGCAATGGCTGCTTGATGGTTTGAATTATTTCCACCTTGCTTCTTCTTCCTCTCGGGGCAATTCCTCTTGAAGTGCCCTGGTTTGTGGCAATGAAAACACTTCCTCACTTCATCTCCTTCAGTGTTGGATCAGGCTCCACCTTGCTCAGTTCTTTGTGAGTTTTGCCTTGAATTCCCTTTCTTGAATTTCTTGCCTTTTACAGTCAATCCTTCCCCAAGGCTTTGTTGCTTCCTTTCAGATTCAGACCCAAGAAATCTTGATCGAATTGCTACCTGAACTTCCTCCAAAGTCAGCGGGATTACCCTTCCATATACAAGAGCATCCTTAAAAGATTGATATGATTTTGGGAGCGCATTCAACAAAAGAAGAGTCTTGTCCTCGTCCTTTTGCTTATCTTCTATGTTCTCCAAATCATCCACCAACTTATTGAATTCATCTAACTTCTCCAGGAACTTCTTATCATCTACAATCTTGAAGGAAATCAGCCTTTGTTTCAGAAATAAGCGATTGGCCAGGGATTTTGTTTGATAGAGCGATTCGAGCTTCTTCCAAACCTCCAATGTCGTTCGTTCTTGATATACCTCTCTCAGCGCCTTCTCTCTTAGACATAGGATGATCGAGCTACGAGCCTTCCGATCAATCTTGTTCCGATCCGCAGGTGATAGAGATGACGATTCCTCCGAATCATCCACTGGGTCTTCAGATATTGCTTCCTCCCACCCTTGCTGAATCAAGACAGCCTCCATCTTCGCCTTCCATAGTGTGAAGTCGCCGACCCCCGTGAATTTCTCCACGTCGAGCTTCATTCCAGACATCTGCAGTGGCTTGTGTGTTGAGTAATTCCCACAGACGGCGCCAATTGTGAAGAAAAACGACTTCTATGATACACAACACTCAAACCACAACAGTTTTCCCAAAAAACCCTAAAACTACAAGCTTTGATCTTCAAAATGCGAACAGAAAATCGAAACAACACACAAGATTTTAGGGTGGTTCGGCTCGCCACATCGGCCTACATCCACCATGAAAGGATTGAACGGATTTCACTAAGAAACGAGAGAGAATTCGAAATTACAATCAAAATCCCCAAATATTAGGGTTTATCAACTCTCAAGAACCTTAATTTCCTAATCTCACTCAAAACGTAAAATTGCAAAGTAAGATTACAACTAGTTATACTCCTATATATACTAACCAAAAGCCCTCTGCCAATTTAACTGAAATCACAACCGAATTGGACGAATTTAGCTTCAAAAATCTGAATCTGCGCTGCGTGCCCTAGCTGTTGCAACTACCCAACCAACTTGGACCGGCCGTAAGGGTTGATCTTCCAGCGCCCGATTCGACCGCCTCCAGACCGGTTCTTGACCCGATTTTTCCAGTTCTTGAATCCTTGATTTATTTCCGAGCTGACACTCCACAATTCCAAATATTTAAAATATCAATTATGAATTTTGAGGTGAAGCATCTTCATCACTAGCATTGAGCAGAAATACATCAGTGATAAAAGGTTAAAATGTCCATTGTCAACACTGTTAATAGATGACATATAAATATTTTATCACGTAATTATAAAAAAGTGAAATTAATAAGTATGTAAGATATTTGACATATCAGAGGTCGATGGATAGGGTAGTAGGATTGATACAAACATTACAGTTTACATTAAAAATAAATAACTTACTGCATCATAACTTTTTCCTTCTATGAATTTTTTTCCCTAAATAATTTCAAAATTACTAAAATACACATCAAGAATGCAATTATTTGAAGTCCTTGTTTCAACATCTTCTTCAGGGTTGAACCTCATTGCAACTATTTAGATGATTTGTCTCTATCATTGATGTGTATGAGAAAATTCCCACTTTCAGACATATTCTATGCCTCCCATATTTCCAGTCTCTTTTAAAATTCCCATATTTTCACTTTCAGACATGTATTCTGGCATAGACTCTCTAGCTAGCAACCATAAATGGAGGTCACTAATTACTATTACATTTTTGCCAATATCGTCCTACTACTGACCTCCACCCAAATGTTTTCCTTAGCCAAAACAACTACGAACCTTGCCACAGACCAATCTGCCCTTCTCGCCCTCAAAGCAAACATTGTCTGCAGTTGGATTGGCCACCACAGAGTGAGTGCACTAAATATTATCACGGTTCAATTTCAACATTAGTTGTGTTATATTTTAATGTAAAAGAAATGTCACATGGGCTCAATAATTCCACATCAGCACGAGCTCGTCAGTAATTTCGGATTGAAGGCGAGTGCATTGCACTCGCCGGGATGTTGCCGGAAAATCGCTTTTCCGGTGGTGAAAGGATTGAAATTGGACAAAATTTGACTTAAGTAGACTAATTTTGATTTTCGGATTTTAACGGGACCAAAATCGGACAGTGACCTTTCAACGGGATCAAAAAAGAGTTTTTCCCTATTTACATATGATTCAGTTTCTATTATGATAAGTTGGTATCATATAATATATATATATATATATATATACATACATACATATAAACTAGTATAATACATGTACCTACACATGAGATATTATAACTGTGAATCTTAATAGATTTCTTTTTTTTGTTCTTTTCTTTTCTTTAATTTGATCAATATGCATTATTATGGATAAAAGGCGACTTGATTTTTTTAAAGAGAGATGTTGGATAACACCAAATGCAAGGTTGGCAACAGGGAGGGGCCGAAGAGCAATCTCCGTCCCCACAGGGTTAAATTTCGGGGAATCCCCCCTGTTTGGGACGAATCCCTGTGGTGAGTGGGGATTCCGCGCCCCACTGCCATCCTAACCAAATGTGTAACATGTCTAAAAGGGGTCTTCAATAATTGATGAAGATAAAAAGATAAAGAGAATAATATATATCATGCTTTATCTAGAACTATTCAATAAGATTTAAGGAAAAATAGACATTTCAAAAAAAACCCAAATATTAGAAGAATTTCATTGATATAAAAATAGTTTGCCAGCGGTCTTCCCCTATGTGGCACCGTCCTTATTTCAACATCTTTCTTGATTACAACTTTTCAGGTGATTTGTCTCTATCATTGATGATTCCAAATTCCACTATTGGGAACTTATCTTCACTTTCACACATTCTATGCCACCAATTCCAAACTATGTTAATTGCATATATAAGCTTTAGAGGTGAAGCACATATGAATGAATGTATTCGCAATAATAGCCCATAAATGGAGATCACTAATAACTTTTACATATTTGCCGATGTTGTCCTAATAGTGACCTGCATCCAAATGTTTTACATAGCCGAAGCAACTACAAACCTTGCCACAGATCAATCTGCCCTTCTCGCCCTCAAAGCAAACATTGCCTTGGACCCTCGTCACATTCTTGCAAGAAATTGGACTAATTCAAGCTCTGTCTGCAGTTGGATTGGTGTAACTTGCAGCTTGCGCCACCACAGAGTGAGTGCACTAAACATTTCAAAGATGGGGCTCTCCAGCACCATTCCAACACATCTAGCAAACCTCTCCTTCCTCGTTTCACTCGACCTTTCGTTCAATCATTTTAATGGCACTGTGCCTAATGAGCTGTCTCTTCTGCATCGTTTGAAGTTCATTTCTCTACGAAATAACAGCCTTTCAGGCTTCATCCCCATATCCCTCTCTAATTTATCAAATCTGCAATACCTTCAGCTTTCTAACAATGATCTACGAGGAAAAATTCCAGAGGAGCTGGGAAGACTTGGTAGCCTGCAGAATCTGTCTATGCAATTCAACCATCTTTCGGGAGCTATACCGTCAGCCATATTTAACATATCCACACTGAAAAGTATTGCTTTATCAGGAAATGAATTGAGTGGCAGTTTTCCGAGTGAAATGTGCAGTAATCTTCCACGTCTTGAAGGGTTACGCCTTTCTTACAATCAGCTAAGTGGCCAAATCCCATCAAATATATCTCAATGTTCACAACTTCGAATTCTATCATTGTCTTACAACTCCTTCAGTGGACACATACCAGCAGAAATCGGAAACTTAGTTTTGCTTCAAGGGTTATATCTTGGGTACAACAATTTAAATGGTAAAGATCAATTGTTTATACTTTGAGTTCACTATTTATTTTTTAGATTATTTCAGTCCAGTAACTTTCTTACAATGATCTACAAGGAAAATTTCCTGAAGAGCTGGGAAGACTTGGTAGCCTGCAGATTCTGTCTATGCAATTCAACCATCTTTTGGGAGCTATACCGTCTGCCATATTCAACGTATCCACGCTGAAAACAATCGAGTTTACAAGAAATGAATTGAGTGGCAGTCTTCCCAGTGAAATTTGCAGTAATCTTCCACTTCTTGAAGGGTTGTACCTTTCTGAAAATCAGCTAAGTGGCCAAATCCCATCAAATATATCTCAATGTTCACAACTTCGAATTCTATCATTGTCTTACAACTCCTTCAGTGGACACATACCATCAGAAATTGGAAACTTAGTTTTGCTTCAAGAGTTATATCTTGGGTACAACAATTTAAATGGTACAGATCAATTCTACTTTGAATCAGCTAGTTATTTTCTTTGACATTCTCTATTATGCATGTTTATATCTCAAAAATATGTGCTTTTTGACAGGTGTTCTACCGAGAGAGATTTGCAATCTTCATAGTCTAGTTATATTTAGTGCTTTGAAGAACCAGATTAGTGGGAACCTCTCAAGAGATATTTCCAATCTTACAATGATCGAAACCTTGGATCTCTCACACAACAACTTAAGAGGTAGGTGTTTGGAATTAATTTTATTTTTGGAATATAAAAAAAAATGTTTATTGTAGAAATATTACTTAATAATAGCAAGTGATTATTATTTGGTCAAATTTAAAAATGTGACTGCTAACGTTTTATGACTTGTTATCAAAAAAATAAAGTGATTTATATAGGTAAATAAATTGAAATAGATTCATGCATGATACAACTCTTTTAATGCTTACTTCTCATTCTTAGCAGGTGTTCTACCGAGAGAAATTGGAAATCTTACAAAGATAAAAGAATTGCGACTCAACTACAACAACATCGCAGGTATTCAAAGAACACATGCATGCATAAAGTTAGTACTAACAAATTAAAGTTAGCAGTGCTGACCTTTCATTTTGCAGGTGTTATACCTAAAGAAATTGGCCGACTTTACCAAATGCAGGTTTTAGAAGTACCAGTGAACAACTTAATTGGTTTAATTCCATCTGAGATCTATAATATCTCAACTCTTCTTAGTCTTTCACTTGCTATAAATGGTCTATCGGGAAGTCTTCCGACTAATTTGTGCTTCGGGTTTCCCCTTATTCAACATCTGCACCTCTCTAGAAATTTACTGAGCGGAGCAATACCCGACTCCATTTCAAATTGTTCCAAACTTTCGACTCTCGGACTATCTGAAAACAATTTTACTGGTTTCGTACCTCAGTTTTTTGGAAACCTAAGACACCTCAAAAGTGCTAAACTCTTTCAAAACCATCTAAGGATTGAATCGTCTTCTTCAGAATTGAGCTTCGTTACTTCATTAACAAACTGCCCATATTTAGAACATTTTTCGATTAATGATAATCCTCTCCATGGTGTCATTCCAGTTTCCATTGGGAATTTGTCATCCTCTCTCCAACAATTCTTTGCTTACAGGTGCAACATTAAGGGTCGCATTCCTGCTAGTATTGGCAATTTAAGCAGCTTGGTCATATTTTCTCTGCACGAAAATGAGTTATCTGGTGATATTCCTCATACAGCCAGACATTTGCATAAGCTTCAATCATTATCTCTAAATGAGAACAATCTGGGAGGTCCAATTCCACAAGGACTGTGTGATTTACAAAACTTATATATGCTAGGTTTAGGTGAAAATCAATTAGCAGGTCCAATACCAGAATGTCTAGGGAATGTCTCTTCTTTAAGAATTGTTTATCTGGCTTCCAATATGCTGACTTCCAGCATACCATCAAGCTTGTGGCACCTCAAAGATTTGTCATTGCTAAACCTCTTCAATAATTCCTTGAGTGGGATTTTACCTCCTGAGATTGGTAATTTATTAGCAGCAACCTCTATCATTCTATCAAGGAATCAGTTGTCAGAGTCTATCCCAACCACCATAGGAAATTTAAGAACACTGAGTTATCTATCTTTGGCATATAATAAACTAGGAGGTACCATTCCTATATCTGTGGGGGATATGCTTAATTTGGAAACACTAAACATTTCTTATAATAACTTTTCTGGTTCTATTCCCAAGTCCATCGAAAACCTTCGACATCTTCACTCTTTCAATGTCTCTTTCAATGCTTTAAGTGGAGAAATTCCAAGTGATGGTCCCTTTAGAAACTTCACTATGGAATCTTTTATGGGCAATAAAGCATTATGTGGAATTCCGAGGTTTCATGTCCCTTCTTGTCAAACGGTTTCCAATCGTAGAGCAAGGAAAAAGAATGTGAAATTTTCTCTCTTTATTATTGCCGGAGTGATTGCATTGATCACTGTTGTCTCATTGGCCTTTATCTTTATAAGATATAAAAGAAAAAATAAGGCTGGTATAAGAACTGATGACCAAGTGCCTACTCTGTTGGAAAGAATTTCCTATTACGAACTCTTGCAAGCAACTGAACAGTTCAATGAGAGCAATTTGATAGGTACTGGGAGTTTTGGTTCTGTTTATAGAGGGATTCTCAGAGATGGGAAGAATATCGCAGTGAAGGTGTTTAATATGCAAAATGAAGCAAGTTTCAGGAGTTTTGACGTGGAGTGTGAAGTACTACGTAACATTCATCACAGAAATCTTACCAAAGTTATAAGCAGCTGCTCCAATGAAGATTTCCGTGCATTAGTACTTGAATATATGTCCAATGGAAACCTTGAAAAATGGTTGTATTCCCACAACCATTGCTTGGATATGATGCAAAGATTGAATATAATGATTGATGTTGCATCTGCATTAGAGTATCTTCATCATGGCTATTCAATACCCATAGTTCATTGCGACTTGAAGCCCAGTAATGTGTTGTTAGACGAAGAGATGATTGGTCATGTATGTGATTTCGGGATAGCAAGACTTCTGGGCAACGAGGAGAGCATTGTACTAACCAACACCATAGCAACATTCGGTTACATTGCTCCAGGTTCAATGTTATTGTTGTTTATATTATATATTACATTTCATGATCTTCAATTTAATCGTGTCTGCTTGCATTATAATGTTTGTTATATCCAGAGTATGGTTTGGGAGGACAAGTTTCGATAAGATGCGATGTTTATAGCTATGGTGTGATGTTGATTGAGACGTTTACAAGGAAAAGACCAAGTGATGAGATGTTCGCTGGAGATTTGAGCTTAAAGAGTTGGGTTCAAAACTCACTTCCACAATCATTAAATGAGGTTATAGATGCCAACTTATTCATCAATGATCTTGATGAACAACATAGTGGCAAAATGGTGTCATGTGTATCATCCATCTTGGAGTTGGCTTTAAAGTGTTGTGCAGAATCACCAAGTGATAGGATAAACATTAAAGAAGCTCTATCACAGCTGGTGAAAATCAAATCTCTGTTTTCTAGGTAGACTTGAATTACTAATGCTAATGTGTAACAATACAATTATTTAATTGAAACAAGCTGTTAATTCACGATTGTTGTTACAAATAATATTTGAAGCTTTTACCAGACATCTAATTGTTTAATAATGAAAGCTTTTACGAATTGTGTTTCACAATCTTGCAAGTATGCGATTACAAGGGCTTTATGATCGGTTTTTCTGCCAGATATATAGATTGATTTGTGGCAATGTTGGTGGATCTTTCAAGTTTCATCTAAACAAGATGTTCGAGAACGTGGTAGTGTACGTGCCAGGTTCGATGGAAGGTCCGGTTCACTTCTAACAAACCAAACCATGGTAGCTCGTTTCGAAGGTCAAGACCGATGTCTGACAAGAAATATCATATTCGATATCCAAAATTCTAACAACAAAATACTCATATCTTAAATATATTGCAACAGATTTGAGATGAAATTAGCTAGCCAAGAATTGGATGTTGGCTGCTAAACTTAATTTATCAGATGTTAATGTTTTGCAAATTTAATTTTATGTCATGTCTTAACTCTATCTTTATTTTATCAATAAGGGTTAATGTAAAAAAATAGTCTCACTTTTAAGTACATTATTTCACTTCACAAGCCTAAACTTTTGACTTTTCCTTTCATGATTTTTTTTTCTCATATTGCAATTATAGCTAGAGCCATTTTTCACAAAAACTTACGTGGCATTAACCCATTAATCAAACTCATTTCCACAAATTCATATATGAATTGTAAAATGTTGGTTATGTGCTGACCCATCTAATATAAAATTATTCATGAAACGATCTCATTTAAACATGGCAAATTGTCATATTATGGTATGCAAAAATGAAAATCTAAGAAGTGGTTTTGTCCATGGCTGCAACTGTGTTCATGTGGGGACTGTAATTCCAATTAGTTGCAATATAGTGAAACAATAAAACAATATAGAATTCTTCAAAATGCTGAATTTAATGATTTAGGTGGCAGTTGAACATAAACGAATCTGAAGTAGATCGAGGATTTCTAAATTAATATTATATTAATTTGATTTCAAGTACACCACAATTATTTTCCAAAAAATAGTTCAAAAGGTGAGAGCTAAAGTTTTAACCCAATAATGATAATGTAGTTCATTCATATCCATAAATAAGTTAAAGTTATTATAGTAATTAACACAAGTACTTATACCAGACTGTTTCCTAAATTTAATACACAAAAAAAAAATACGTAACCCACCACCTATTAATTAATTGAACTTATTGACAACTTTCACAACTTTAGATCAGTGAGACGATTTCACTGATCTTTAGAACTGTATTGATCTTTAGTTAAATTTATTCTCCGAAATATTTTAGTAGTGTTTAATTTTTACACTTTTAAAACACAAATACTCATATGCAACCGTCTCACATGTGACGGTACTCGTGTACGGTCGACCGTGTCCCAGGACACGACCGTGCACGTCTGTAGTGTATAAGTATGTCTTTTTTCAATAATAAGTATGTGATTTTTCACTATAAGTATGTGATTTTTTTTTCTAGCCCACGACCGTGTCCTGGGACAGACCGTGTCTCGCTTCAAAACTAAGAGCAATTTATGGCGCACGGTCAGGTCTCAGGACACGGTCGAGATAAGTATGTGTTTTTTGTCTATAAATATGTCTTTTAGTGCTATAAGTATGTGTTTCGGCTAGAGTTGTCAAAACGAGTCAAGCCCGTTGGGCCGGCCCGCCCCGCCAAACAAAAATGGAGGGTTGGGTTGAGTAATTTTAGGCCCGCAAAAAAGTGGGTCAAAGTGGGTTTGGCCCGCGGTGGGTTGGGTTCTTGGTGGGTTGGCCCGCCTTTATTTTTTATATATTTTTAATTATTTTTTTATAAAAAAAAGAGAAATGTTTAATAGTGATGATAATTCGTACCTCATGCAAGCAATGAGTTATAGAATATTAATATGTATTATTTATATATAGAAATTAAGAGATTTTTATGAAAACATTATTTTTAAAAATTGTTTTCATATATTATATGTAATTAAATGTACATATATACTCAATTTCCTTTGAAAAAATTTAAAAAAAATTATAGAATAATTTGGTGGGTTGGCCCGTCTAACCTACAACCCATCAGTGGATTGGGTTGGGTTGAGATCTTGAGGCCCGCCATTAGAAAAGTCCGCCTCGCCCCGCCCCGCCAAATGGAGGGTTATGGTGGGTTGTGGGCCGGCCCGCCCCTCCGACCCATATTGACACCTCTAGTTTTGACGCACGGTCGACCGTGTCCTAGGATACGACTGTGTCCCAGTACACAATCATGCGCGAGTACCGTCGCACATGAGACGGTCTCACAGGAGTTCAGCTCCTTTTAAAAACTTATAGTTTGAATTAAAACTAAAAGCTTAAGGGGAAACTTTTAAAATGGGGATATGGACAGAGAAAGATTTTATTTCATTTAACTTCACTCTGCCTACTAATTTTTGTGGGCCCACTCTAGTCTTCATGATAATTTATTGAAAATATCTTTGGTGTTGGAAAATAATTGAGTTTACACCATTTATATGTGAAACTTGTGCTTATAAGGACAACAATCAATGTGTGTTGCCTCATTGTTCAATTGGCTTTCCCCATATACTAAATTGTGTCTCCATCTATTGATACAATATTTTTACAATATAAATCTCTAAGGATTCATTTGGATGGGTGGATTTGAGGAGGGATTTGAAATCCATGGTAGCAAATCCACCGGTAGTGTTTGGATGGATGTGGATTTGAAATCCATGGTTTTCATTTTGAGCTAATTTTGGAGTCATTTTGGTGGATTTCAAATCCTCTCAAACTTGAGAGGATTTGAAATCCACTCATTTCAAATCCTGAATTTCAAATCACTCTATCCAAATGGAGCATAAGTGTATAATTCGGCTTGCATTTATATATCAATAATGATAAACACTTGATATTAAATTTTAAAGACTATCTAATATTTAAAGACATTTATCTTTGTTTGAATGTTTGCAAATCAAGTGTAGATCTAAATTGAATATAACTTTATAAGATATTCATCAATCTTGGTTAACCTACTAATCATGAACACATTAATATATGTTCACTATTAATGTGTTAGATGTATAACAATATCTATTAATTCCATTTTTCATAATTTAATGGGTTAAGACCATTACAGATTATCGATGAACATATTAAAATCTACACACGATGAGATATTTTAACGTTTTCGAAGAAATGCTCATATAACATAGAGTTTTCATTACATTCATTTCACCGGAAAAAATGAAAAAAAAAATGCCCACAGTCGACGTGGTAATAATCACATCCCCTCATTATATAAAAGATTGAAATTAATTGATATGTCGGATATTTGACACAATGGGTAGGGTACCAGCATTATTTATTGACCCCTCCTTTTTTTTTTTTTAATCTATCATCAAAGCTATATTCATCCAGCCCAATCTTGTACATGCCATTCCAAGCCCATTTAGCCCAGGCCCATGACCCAATACCACGAATCAGTAATCGCACTTTGTCAATACGATTTCAACAGGGGCTAGGTTCGTAAATAAACCAGAGTTGGGGGACCTGTCTGCAATTATTTCTAGAGAGAGAAAAAAGGAGAGAAAAAGGAGAAGAGCTGTAATCACATGGGATGCTGTTTGGTTGATGGGTCCCAGCATCCCCACCACCCCAACCCCCACCCTACCCCCTCCACGCCTCTCCTCTTTTTCTCTTTCTCTCTCATCATTGTGTTTCTCTTTCCCTTTCTTCTACCGACAATTATGAGGTCTGAATCATAACCAGGAAAAATGCTACGCAGATTGCCGAGTTGAATATTCCTTCTAATTTTGTTCGTCTTCGTTTTTCTCCATTTTGATTGCTCGCACAATCTCTCTTGCCATGGCAGACGATAAGGTAAGCTTTGTTTCTCGCTTCTGCTTCTTTTTCTGATTGTTTTTTGATTTTTTTGGGAAATTTGCGTCGATATTGAGAGGAAATCTTCTGATCTAGCTTTTTTTTACCCCGATCAGCGGTATAGTTTCTAGATTTATGTGAAAATCTTCAGTTCTTGGTTGCAATTCTTGTTTATGCTCTCGTTTAATTTCGGAAGTATTGTCTAAGTTAGTTCGTAGATTTGTGAAATCGGTCTTATTATTTGGTTGTGAAGCTTATGGAGAGTAGATCAGTTGTTAGGTCGCTTATTTTTTTCTTCGTCTTATCTTGTCTGGGTACAAAATCTTGATTTGTTGAAGTTGTTGCTGGATGTTTGAGGGTCGCGTGAAGTCTTGGATTTTGGTTTTATTTTGAAGAGTCTTGTCTTGATTTTTGCTTTATTTTGATACTCGATCTGATATACTTGCGTGTTCTTGCAAGCTGTGCCTGTCGATCTAGAGAGTAATTGCTGATTCTTAGTAGCTTAAATGCTTGCTGACTTGATAATTGAGTAGTGTGGTTTCTGATATGAGTGTAATTTTACTTTCTGTAGGAGATGTCTGCTCCTGTAATGGATAAGAATGGTGCAGTCACGGGTCACATAATTTCGACAACCATTGGTGGAAAGAATGGGGAACCTAAGCAGGTAAATCTCCCTTTTTTGGTGGTTGCATTGAAGCGTTGTGTGTGTGTGTGTTCGGTGTGTAATTTGTGTTGTAATGATGGTCTCGAACTGCTTTTTTGTTGGCTAGCTTTAGTTGTTCTTTGGAGTACATTTTTTGAGCTGATAAATTGTTGGGCTTGATTAATTAAGGTAGTTACTTCAAATTAATGACGGAATTACATTAGTTTTGCTCGAGTTTGGAATTTGGGTTGTTTGAAGAATTTTCAAGCTTGTCTAGGACTTAACAGAACTATCTTGAGCATCTTTTGACATTAGTTCTTGAAAATCAAGCCTATTTTCTGTGGTCTATGATATATGTTGAATAGAGTATGAGGAGAAATTGTTGGAGGGAAGGGGTTGGAAAGAGTGCTCATTATCTTTTCTCTGGTAAGGTGGAAAGCCTAAATATAAAGAAAAAACCTTCTGTTATTGTTCATTGTTTCTTTATTGTGCAGACGGTTAGTTACATGGCAGAGAGAGTTGTAGGGACCGGTTCATTTGGAATTGTGATACAGGTATCTATATCTATTTGCCATTAGTGCTATTTTTGTTTTAGTCATTGTCATCTGTTTCAATAAATGTGTCATATGTGATTGTATCATTGTACGTAGGCAAAATGCATTGAAACTGGAGAGACTGTGGCTATAAAAAAGGTGTTGCAAGACAGAAGATATAAAAACCGTGAACTGCAGTTAATGCGGACTATGGATCATCCTAACATTGTTTCCTTGAAACATTGTTTCTTTTCAACTACAAGCCAAAATGAGCTCTTTCTCAATTTAGTGATGGAGTATGTACCAGAAAGCATGTTTTCTGTTCTGAAACATTTTAGTGACTCTAACCAGAAAATGCCTTTGATCTACGTGAAACTTTATACATACCAGGTAAGTAGCATATTTCTTTATAACATTTCCGTAACTTGATGTTTATTTGTTTTTACTGTGATAACTGGGACATTTTCTGCAGATTTTCAGAGGACTGGCCTACATGCATTCTGTGGCTGGGGTGTGCCATAGAGACTTGAAGCCTCAAAATGTTTTGGTAGGAATGAATAATTTTAACATCAAAGCGCATTAAAAAGCAAAGAGTGGTCCTTTATTGATATTGTCTTCCATTGCTGTAGGTTGATCCTGTTACTCATCAGGTTAAGATATGCGACTTTGGAAGTGCAAAAGTTTTAGTAAGCGTTTCTTTTCTGTCCCATGTTTTTTTTTTTTTTGGTTATTTGATAATGTGAACTTCAAAATGGAGAATTGTTGCTTCATATCTTCAAAATAAATCTTTTCAACTGAAGCAATGCTGTTTATCGATCCTTTCCTTTGCTATCTTGTAGTATATTAATATAACATGTTTTTGTTTTATATCTTTTGAAGGTGAGAGGTGAAGCAAACATATCATACATCTGCTCACGATTTTATCGGGCTCCAGAACTCATTTTTGGTGCAACAGAGTACACTACTTCAATAGATATCTGGTCAGCTGGTTGTGTCCTTGCTGAGCTTCTTCTTGGCCAAGTTAGTGTGGAATTATATTTCCTCTCGTAAAAATACTTTTTCATGTTTCTCTTATGTTGGTTATTTACATGTATTAATCTGACATAGTTAATTGTTGTGCTATGTTTAGCCTTTGTTTCCTGGGGAAAATGCGGTGGGCCAGCTTGTGGAAATCATTAAGGTAAAAATTTTCATTGTGTCTGAGAGATCTGATACATTGAGCTACTACTTAGATTTGTTGTGTTCTCTTTTAGGTACTTGGAACTCCAACTCGTGAGGAAATCCGTTGCATGAATCCAAACTACACTGATTTTAGATTTCCACAAATAAAGGCACACCCTTGGCACAAGGTATACTTTCCACTTTTGAAGCTTAGATTGGTGAACATATTGTTGTTTGTCTTCTTGTTGCTTCCCTGTTGTTACTATCTCTGATTTTTTTGCAATTCTTATTTAAATATGAATTCTTATCTTGTTTCGGGCCTACCAGAAAAAATGTATTCTGAGCATCAAGAATGAGATACTTGTTCTTTTTTGGTATGTCTAAAAAAAATTTATAATAATAATTGAAAGAAAGAAAGGCTCTAGAAACTTGCTTCATGCTTTCACTTATAATTGCGATTGTGAGCTTTACCAGGGAGGTGAAATGTAGAGCTGTGATTCTTGAGACTCTGAGATCCCCTTGGATTTGCTCAGACATGCACAGCCAACTACATATTCAAGCCCATGTAGAGAGAAAATACTTGTTAAGATGAAATGGAACAGGAAAAGGAATTTTTTTTTAAGAAATATGAATGGGAAAACATCTTATGCGATATAAGTCTCTGGGTCATAAACCTTATATTAAAATCTTGTGATATAGTTACTTTTGGTGCCCCGTGTACATCTGAGCTTATCCATTTACTCCGTGACATATACTTTTTTGTCATATTGTGTACTGCTTTTTTGAAATGTGCTACAAGGAATGAAAATGTGAACATTTCATGTCTTATGTTTCCTGAAATCGACTTTCCTGTTAACTATCCACTCTTTCAGGTGTTTCATAAGCGGATGCCGCCAGAAGCAATAGATCTTGCTTCCAGATTGCTGCAATACTCTCCAAACCTCCGTTGCACTGCAGTGAGTCTCTCAACTTCTTGAGCACATATTTGAGTAAAATAGAATTACTTTTTTAGAATAGAAGTAACATTATCTTGTTATTACTAATGTGTAATTAGTCTGGGCACAGTTCACAAATGTGTGAATATTTCTTTGACAAGATGCTTCTTAACTTCTTGTTGCAGCTTGAAGCATGTGCACATCCTTTCTTTGATGAGATTCGTGAACCTAATGCTCGATTACCAAATGGTCGCCCATTGCCAGCTCTGTTCAATTTCAAACAGGAGGTATGTGTTTGTTTTTTTCTTTTGCATGTTCATGAAAAATTGATTTGAACTTTGTGATAACCTGAAATCTCAACTTGTGTTATATCAGCTGATAAACTGTTCTTTTTTTCTTTTTTTTTTTTTTGTTCTATGGATGGCTAGTATCATCTTATGGATAAAACAACTTTTTTATATGATATTACGTTTAAAACAAATCACTGATACCAAATTATCAGAAGCCATCATTTTAAGATTTTAGATTGGTTCCTGTTATAATTCAAGCTGAACATGTACATATTTCTTCACAGAAGTTTGAGGCTTTACTTGATTTTGCATTTGTTATATGAAACCTCAGATACACATTTCCTTTCTAGCTAGTTATAAACTCACAACTATGGTTCATGAATCTCTCTCTCTCTCTCTCTCTCTCTCTCTCTCTCTCTCTCACTAACGTGTATTCTATCCTTGTTGAACTTATCATTCTGCTTTGTGGTTATAGTTATCTGGTGCCTCTCCTGATCTGATCAGCAAGCTGATACCAGACCATGTGAAAAGACAAATGGGGCTCCAGTTCTTTGCATCGTATGAGGGCATGACGTGAAACAACGTAGCATTAGGACAAGTACCACTAGTTAATGAGCTAAAGAAGCCAACAGGTTCTAAATTACCTCCAACTGAGGATCAGCCAGATCAACACCCGCGTCTCCTGAGCTACGAGGACTGGTAACATAAGGAGAGGGGCAAAGCCACTGCTGTTTTTTCCTTTTCGTACAAAGTTGCCCTTTCGTCTCCCAGGAGCATACCCGGAAAGACGAACATCATCATCCTTTTTGTGTATATGTGTTTGGTTACTGAGAAGAAAGCAATGCAACAGGCAAAGATATCCACTGTATGAATAGATATTTTGTCCCAAAGGAGCAGCCCTAAACCAAAATGGTGGGTTTTTTTTCTTTCTTTTTTTTCTTGCCTTTTTTGATCTGCTTCTCTTCCATTCCTCTTTCTTCTTGTAGCTGCCCTTTTACATGTTGTCAAAGAAATTTGTTGCTTATTATTATGCAAAGTTATATGTTCATTTCATTCCTATTCTTCATTTTCACATATTTACACCCCACTTCTATAATAAAAAAACTTGGAACTTGGAATCCCACATTTGAAGTACGTGATTTTTAAGATCGTTTTACGAATTATTTTAAATGCAATGGGCTAATTCAGATTTCATATTTCAAAATTCATAAATAATTTTGTGAAAATGTGATAGGTCTGTAGGTAAAAATGATTCGTTTTATATAATTTTGTAGTATTGTGTTTGATCAGTAGTGGATAAAAGAATTCGTTTTTTATTTTTATTTTTCTGATTGCCCTAAAAATGTTAAATTAAAGGACAAAACTTATATACCCCTGGGGCACATAGGGGCACAAATCTAGGTGTTATACACATGTTCTTTCGGTGTTATATATATACTCTATAGGTATTATGTTTCCTGGTGTTATACATATATTCTACAGGTATTATATGTATATAAGAGCAAACATATGATACCTAAAGAGTATACATATAATACCTGTAAAGTATATATATAACACCATAGAATAAGTTAAGTTGGGGGCACCGTGCCCCCGGGGCACACAAGTGTCACTCTAAATTAAAAGGCCATTAATATAAAATTATATATAGAAAAAGTGCCAAACAAGCATTATCCTTTCTAAATTTGCAAATGCAAAAAAAGAAAACCCAAATTCCAAAAATTCAAATAAACCGCCGCCGCCCATCGCGGTGGGGCAGCCTGGCAGTCGCAGCCATGTGGTCCGACGTCGTTTGGGGTCGAGGCTGTCGTCTTCTTCCGTTTCTCGATAGTCAAAACAGAGACAGCAGCTCCAATTATTGCGCCGCGTAAAATTGGGATTTGAATTCCCACTTTTTTTTTTTGAAAGCATCTGCGATTGAATTTCTGATGATCCAACGGCGGGATCCGATTGGTATATGTTAGTGGCGGTGTGGCCTACCGCATTGAATATATTCGAGTTGGCCTGTTTGGAAGAAAGGCAAGGAGACAGTTGCCACACTTCCCAATTCTCAAGGGTAAAGCCTTTCTTTGTTTTTTCTTGATTATTTTAATTCATTATCTTTTCCATCATTTTTTCTTTTATCTAATGCTTTGATTGTCTCGAGGGTTTTGCCCCTTCAATTGTTGCCATTTTAAAACAAAAATTGATTTTTGAGCTGCTTTGATCATCGTTTTGATGAAATCTTAACAAGTTTTGCTTGAATGGACAACATTTACTAGTAGTAGTTTTGCAATTATCCAAAAATGATTGAATTTGGATGAGCTTTATAGTTTCTTTTTCTCTTTGAAATATTTGGTTGGAAACTAGGTGCGAATTTCATCCTACGTTAGTTGGGATGAGTTTTTATACTGTGCTTGTGATCATATGTGGTCGTTTATAATTTATGACATTTCGAAAAGATGCAAACTTTGATCCATCTCATTGTCTTGAAGATGAAATGGGCTATTTTTCCTAAGTGATTTTTGGCTTCTACAGCTCTTTAAATTTGTTTTTATTTGAATGTAATGATGGATTACATGTTAGGAACAATGGGATAGAGCAAATTACATTTGAAAGTTGTATCAAGAAAATCAAATTTATTGGACCCAGGTTCAAAGATAATGTCTTTTGAGTGTTAAATTGCAATCAAGAATTGTTAATTTTTTGAAGGTAAATTTTGCCTCATATAGTAGTATGTAAATCCCTTTTGTCGTGTGGCTATTTTATAGAAATGAGATTTTTTAAGTGCACACCTTCAAATAGTAACTATAGATTCCTTTCTTATTTAAAAATATAATAAATTAGAAAGTGACTTTTCAAAGTGTGAGAAATTTGTTCCCAAAAAGGGAAGATTATATCTTTTAGGGTTAAATAAAATAACGCAAAGTATAGATTTTTTTCAATTTATCCAGTTGTAAATTTTTCGATAAAGTGCGGATCATGTGGCACACACATTGTTTAATTTTTTCACTTTACAATCTAAACTTTGTTGTTCTTATCCAATAGCAACCTAAATTATTTTTTATCTAATTGCAACTATAAGTTCTGAAATATCAAATGGTATTCTAAATCGGAGGTTGCAATTGGATAATAAAAATAAAATTTAGATTGCAAAGTGAAAAAATTAAATCATGTGCCGGAAAATTGATTTAGATTGCAATTGGA